>JAJLVV010000003.1:0-600000 GCA_030570455.1 Priceomyces medius | reverse complement strand
AAGGTTGGGCCCCAGGTGCAATTGACGATTGGATTGATGGAGGCCAAGGCTGGATACTATGGCTCAGTTTAAGTGTTATGATAAGTGATTCCTTAGTGTCATTTGCTGTTGTCACATTCAGATCAATAAACAGTTTACTCAAATCTTTGAGTGAAAATAGGCAAAGACAAATAGAATTACAGAGACTTTTAGGCACTGACGGAGATCACTCAGATATAGCGTCAAATGACAATGGATCATTAAGTGTTAGCTTATTAAAAGGTGAGAATATTCCTTCAAATCAATTGATAGGTTCTAAAACAACGATCATCGGTCTTGTTTTGTCTTCACTCGTCTGTATTGTTTCAATAAGGACAGTTTTTGGTGATTTGGTTCCAATTTATGCTACTGTGATTGGTATTATCTTAGCCTTATTTTTCTCTGTTCTTGGAGTTAGAGCATTAGGTGAAACTGACTTGAATCCTGTCAGTGGCATTGGTAAGCTTTCTCAGTTGATATTTGCTGTGGTCATTCCTTCAAATCATCCATCTAAGATTTTAATCAACTTAATAGCAGGCGGTATTGCTGAAGCAGGAGCACAACAGGCTGGAGATATGATGCAAGATTTAAAAACAGGATACTTGCTTGGATCATCACCTAAGGCCTTGTTTACGGGGCAAATGATAGGAACAATTTACTCAATCTTTTTAAGTTCCATTATGTACAAGGTTTATAACTTGGTTTATCAGATTCCGTCGGAGACTTTTAGAATACCAACTGCTATAATCTGGATAGATTGTTCTCGTTTGGTTACAGGCGAAGGCTTGCCTCCAATGTCACTTCAATTCTCACTAGTGTTTGGTATCATATTTGGAGTTATTTCACTTTTGAAAAATATAACACCTGTCACAAACAAGTACCATAAGTATTTGGTTTATCTACCAAATGGTGTTGCTGTGGGAATTGGGATATACAACTCTCCTAATTTCACTCTTGCGAGATTTTTAGGGGGTCTTATAGCCTACTTATGGCTTCATCATAATTCAAATAAGATGAAAGATAACAAAATCAGCATGATTATCTTTAGTAGTGGGTTAGTTCTAGGTGAGGGCCTTTTGAGTAGCTTCACAATGCTTTTGACAAGTTTAGGAGTTAAGCATTTTTAATATATATAGGCATTATTTATGTTATGACTATTAATAGACTACAGCTTAAACGCTATCAGTATATGAATATTGTAGCTAATTTTCAAGCACATCGTAGGAAACCAAAAGCTTTCTACTCAAGTGAATATTTGACAAGAGACTAATTGACATGATACCTTTACAAAGGATTCTTAATTATTGCTTACTGAATACTGTTTCTTTCTTTATCAGCTCCTATCCTTTGATTAATTAAATAAATTGCGGTTTGGATAGAGCTTAATGAACCAGTAAGTGTAAGTTTTCTGATGTTTGTTAAACCCTTACCTCCTACCATAATAGATTGATTTCTGTCTGGTTCGATCTTGACATAAGTACAACCACTATTTTCTCTTATATGCTTTATGTTATTACCACCTTTGCCTATAACAGATCCAATGCTTGCGTTTGATACATAAACGTCTTCATTGAATTTATCCGGGTTTGGACCAACCTGAACTGGAGGGTTTGTGATAACATCTCCAATCATAGTATTTCCATGCTCGTCAGTATATTGGCTTTGGGGTGGGACATTAAGAGTAGAAGCAGTCGTTGCAGGTGCAGCATATTGTTGTTGTGGGTGAATAGAGGGTTGGAACATCATCAGGAAATTATATGGCTGTTGTTTGGGCTGTTGTACATAAGGATTTGTTTGAGTGGTATCCTTCAAACCTTGCATAAGCATAGGATTAGATGGAACACCACCCATAAGCATCATATTAGAGTTTGAAGACATCATGGACATATTCATCATGTTGTTGTTCATATTTGAATGATGGTAGTTTGCAGGATTATAATATACTATTTTATTTTTCTTAAGGCAGTCTTTATGTTCTATCATCACTTGAGAGATGTAATACACAGCAATATGGATCGCATCACCAACACCGGTGATCGAAAGAATTCTATCAGTAGAGTAAGGGAGAGGTTGCTCTGCAGCTTTGAGCTTAGCCGCTGAATTTTCTTCGATTTCTCTAAACTTACTTCCTTGCTTCCCAATAATGAACCCAACCATAGGGTGAGGAATTAATACCTTTAAGTTATATTGCTTACTCAACATAGATGCAGGCTCATCTTCAGGTTCTTCCAAAATCGTCCTTGAAATCAATCCAAATGCTCTAGCAACATTTTCTGCTGCTCCTCTCACCAGAACGATCCTTTCAGGTACATTTTTCAAATTTTCACTGACATTAATTCGAACGTTTGCTTTATCTCTGATATGGTTAATTTTTTCCCCTTTCTTTCCAACAACAGCACTGGCTTCTTTCACAGGACAATACATGCGGAATTGAACATATGTCGGATCGCTTTCCCTCTCTCTGTGATTGGAAGTTACTTTTGAAGTTTGATCGAAGTCACCTTCATTATACTCTTGATTATAATGTGTTTCAGGAGAATCATCTTCATCTGATTTTGTTTCTTGAACTTGTTCTGCTTGCTCTGAGTGTTGTTCTGAGTGTTGTTCTGAGGATTGCTCCTCCTCGATATCATCGTACTTATCATCGTTCAATTGTTCTTCTATTGGTTCTGAATCTCTTGGCTGCTGAGTGTGGTTCTCGGTTGCTTCCCCAGAACCATTAGCCGTGCTTATAATCGGAGCAGTTTGGGCTTCATCTTCCTGTTTTTCACTTTCTGCAAGCTGTTCTGCATCTAAAGCAACTCTTTTATTGAGTTGATCTTCAGATGTCGATTCCAAATCTTCATTTTTACGTTTCAATATATTACTGTTGGTAGACATCCTAGGTATTCCACTTTTTGACAAATTGCCCTAATTTCTTCTATTAATATTAAAGGGAAAATGTTCACTTGCAAGGAATGATTAAATTGAAACTCCTGAGACTGATCTCTTATATGAAAGAGATAAATCACTTCTATGGAATAATACTTAACGTATCCTTATAATGATTGTAGAAAATTGAATCGAAGAATTTTCATGTATTAATTCATCTTTGTGTAATTTTAACCAGATAACGATACATAGGTGTTAATGCTATAAATATTGAACTATAAGTATACAATGATGCTAATATACATGGGATACTGGGCAGTTGAGTCATGCTTGTTGTTGCTCAAGTTGCCAACGTCTTTGGCGGTCTTTTTCCTTGGCATCCTGATACTGCTGGTCTCTTTTATCTTGTATCCGACCCAAAAAGTCCTGCTTGTCCAAGAAACCACCACGATTTCCGATTTTAAGTTCATCTTTCAACTCTCTACTATCTACGAAGCTAGCCCAATCTAGCCTTGACTTCTCTAAAGTCGAAAGTTTCAGGTTTTTGTTATTGTATGAGGACAAAAACTTATCAATCAAAGATGGGCGTTTGAGCTTGATTCTGAGCTCAATTAAATCATCAGACTCAGAACCTATTACTTTTCTCATAACTGGAACTGATGATCTATACTTCTTTCGTGGACCCCTACCTTTCGTTAAAGCATTAGTAGAATTGAGGTAAGCTTTAGCCTCTGCGGAATCAGCATCCACAAGTTTAGTCTCCGATATAAGCCTTCCAGCAAATGTATATGTTGTTTCAATAAGAATTTTGTTTTCTCTTAAGTCATCACCTTTCTGTTCTGTCTCTTTTGATATTTCTTTCTGTGCGTCAGACGGTGTCAGATCTTTATCCTCCTTACCCTCTGAATTACCTTGCAGAAAAGATTTCTTCCAACTCGATGTATCTTTAGAATTCTTCATGTCATTGAAAAGTGCATTAAAGTCTATCCCACTATCTGCAGCTTTAACTAGTCCACCTGAGGTTCTTTTAATGCCATATTTTGCATCCTTGGCGGAAGCTTTGTCTCGAATTATTTGGCTTCGAGTTTTAACCTGGCTCACGGATGTTTCTATATGAGAATAGTCTGGAACAGAGCCTACTTTGTCGTTTCCATCTTCTTCTTCGCTTTCTTGTTCATCTCCATCACCTGTTTTCTTTTCAGGATCGTAATCTTCGTCATCTTCTTCATCGTAATCATCATCATCCTCTTTAGTTTCTACATCATAATTTTTTTTCTCTGTCTTTATATTTGATAATTTGCCCTCTTCTTGCAGGTTATCACTAAATGTTTTATTATCCCGCTTTGCCATTAATCCTTCAGTTGTGTTTGTCGGTTTTGAAACACTTGTGCTGCCTATTTAAGATTAGCTTTCAAAAAATATGTGGCAACCCGCGACATCTGCTTAGTGAGAATGAAATACCATTTGTCGTGCCTCTGAAACTCAGAATCTACAAGGTTTGTAGGTAAACGGCTCTTTTCATATTATACATTAGGACTCTTCACACATAGTTTAAACGAAGAACTATTGAGAAAAAGTAATTGGCAATGTCTACAAATACTTTACAAGCCGACTCGGAAGCGCCAATTGTTTTGTTATCAGCTAAAACTCACTTTGATCAGTTACCTACTGAAAACGCAAAATTATATGCCCATTACCTCTCTAGAGCTTCACATTGGGGTACAAGAGCAGTTTTGAGGTCAGTTTCGAAAGAAAGTGAAGACATTTATGACTTCATTTTGAAGATTCATTCTGCTTTGGGTGAACCTTCTACTCAGGAAGATTACGTACAAGCATTCGCTGGAAAATATAATAATGAAGAAGCAATAGGAAAATATTTGGAGTACGCATCCCAATTCCTTTCCAACTTAGGTAATTTCAAGTCATTTGGGGACAAAAAGTTTGTGCCAAGAATATCAGTTAATGAACTAGATAAGTTAGTGAGCGCTGTTCCCGGGGAAGCTGTATCGCAATTGTATAAGAAAATCAGAGCACCATTATACAATACATCGGTTCAGCTCTTGGGGTGGCCAACTAATGGTCAGACTACCGGCTATTATGTTGGCGAAGTTGACATAACTAAGGAAGAGGCAGAAGAAGTAAACACTGCTTTGGCTAATCATGGTATTATGCCAGAAAACACTAGGGTTGAAAAAGTCTCTAATAATGAGTTTATTGTACATATCGCTAGTGCATTAATTGAGAACAAAACGGGATATTACCCTAAGGAACCCATCAACTTCGAAAATGGTAAATCATTGCAGTTTAAGTTTGGTGATCATCTGAAAGAATTTATCAAAATCGTTGAGAATTTAAAAGAAGCTAGAAAATACGTGGCGAATGACATCCAAGGAAAACTCATTGATCACTACATTGAATCTTTTGAAACCGGTTCTATGAATGCTCATAAGAAGTCTCAAATTGAATGGGTAAAGGATCTTAGTCCTCAAGTAGAATCAAATATTGGTTTCATCGAGACTTATAGAGATCCTTCCGGTGTTCGTGGTGAGTGGGAAGGTTTAGTTGCCATGGTTAATCAGGAAAGAACAGCGAAATTTGGTGTTTTAGTTGATAGGGCCATCGAGCTAATTTCTCTTTTACCATGGGACAAATTGTATGAGAAAGACACATTCACACCACCGGACTTCACCTCCTTAGAAGTTTTGACTTTTGCGGGTTCGGGTATTCCCGCTGGAATCAACATTCCAAACTATGATGATGTTAGATTGAACTATGGTTTTAAAAATGTTTCTTTAGGTAATGTTTTATCAGCAAATCCAAAGAAGCCTAGAAAAGAAGAAGTTGTAACATTCATCTCACAAAAGTTACAAGAGCCATTTCTCAAATGGAGGGATGAATCATTTGAAGTTCAAGTTGGATTACATGAATTATTGGGGCATGGTTCAGGTAAACTTCTTCAGGAAATTTCTCCAGGTGTCTTCAATTTCGACAAGGAAAATTCTACTGTAAAGTCGTATTACAAGCCAACAGATACTTGGTCTTCACTTTTCGGAACTACTGCAGGTTCCTTTGAGGAATGCCGTGCTGAACTTGTTGCATTGTACCTTATTCTCAAAGAGCCATCAAAGGTTTTACCTATTTTTGATATTACTGACGAAGAAACTCAAAAGACTGTAATGCAAATAAGCACCGTTCTTATGTGTCGTGCTGGTCTTGTGTCTCTAGAATTCTGGGATCCATCTTCTAAGAAATGGGGACAACCACATATGCAAGCTAGATTCAGTATCTTGAAAGCATTGGTGAATGCGGATGTGGTATCTTTCACTTATAAAGATGAAACATCCTTTGATGACTTGCAATTAACATTTGACTTTGACAAACTTCAAACAGCTGCAGTCGATGCATTGGGTACTTACTTAAACAAACTACATGTTCTTAAGAGCACTGCTGATTTTAAAGAGGGTATTCCTTTCTACCAAAAAGCCTCTGAGGTAACTCCAGATTACAGTCGCTTTAGAGATGTTGTTCTTAAGAAGAAATTGCCAAGAAAACAATTGATTCAAGCAAATACCTTTATTAGAGGCGAAAAAGTTTACGTTGATGAGTATGAAGAAAGTGAGGTTGGAATGATTTCAAGTTATTTCTCAAGACTGGTATGAACCTCAATGAGACATAACCGTGATTTCAATTTTTGCTGTGACTATGAAAGATGATTAACTTCTTGTATTTTCTTATATATAGACCAACTTTCCTTTAAAATCGTTATGTAAATCTAATCACGTGAAATCTGTGAATTTCTCAATAAACCTGAGTAAGTCTGAATTTGTCGGATGAAAGTACTCTAGTAGGATAAACTCTACGACTCTTCAAAAAGTGAAAGGATAAGAAGATATATCATCTTAATGATGCTTTCACTACTGAAAGCTCATTTTCCTGCCACGGAAATTGGAGCGTTCCTTCGACATACTAGACATTTGCACATAAACAGTATAAGATCGAATACGATCGGAACTAAGTTTACAGGTATACATGGAGTTGCCTCAAGTCAGAAGATATGGAACAATGTGACATTTAGTTCCCTTTCCAGTGTACTGTATGACTTTTCAACACCTCGAAGAAGCTTAATGTATTCAAGTCGGCTTTTCAATACCTCAGAAGACAATAAAATTTCAAACTCTGAATCATTAGAGTCTAAATCTTTACAGGATCGTTTGGAAATGACCAAATTAAAGAAAAGGGAACGCAGAATTATAGACCAACAAGCCCAAGTCAAAAATAACAAGAAAAGTTTCAAAGAGAACATAAGTACTATTTTAAGAATTTTGAAACTTGGTAGACCTGATCTCAAGCTTTTTCTCTATGCTTTGGCATTCATATTCTTTGCAGTCCTCTACCCTACTACGTCAGTCAAATTAGTTGGTGCTGCAATAGATGCATTCAATAGTAATCTTAAAGATGAGGATGGTAATCTTCTCATTTGGGGATATAAGTATTCAACTGTTTTTGCCTTTATGGTTCCATTCATGTGCGTTAGTGCTGTATGCTTTTGGGCTAGAATTTGGGTTTTGAAAGTCCTCGGTGAGCGTTTAGTTGCAAGGTTAAGGCTCAGGGTAATGAAACATTTGCTCAGACATGATTCTGCGTTTTATGACCAAGAGAAGCATAAAGTTGGTGATTTAATCTCTAGGTTGTCTAGTGATGCCTATGTTGTGTCAAGATCTATAACAAATAACTTGCCTGATGGCTTGAAGAACTTACTTTTTGGGATAATAAGTGCATATATGATGCTCTCTATAAATCCATTGTTATTTGGAATTATGATGTTGATATCCCCGCCTATTACTTTTGGGTCTGTATGGTATGGTGAAAAAATTAGAGCTCTATCTACGAAGCTACAGAATGCAACAGCAGGTTTAACTAAGGTCAGTGAAGAAACTCTTAATTCAGTCAAATTGGTGCAAGCTTTCACTGCTGAATCAAAGGAACTTAGAAAATACTCAAATAGATTGAGAAATGTTGTGAATGTTGCTCGTCAAGAAGCTTTTGCACAATCGAACTATCTGGTATCGATCTATAGTTTGTACCATTCTGGATACTTGTCATGCATTGCAATTGGTGTTTACTTCATCTTACATGGCCAAATGACAACGGGTGATGTTGTTGCCTTTACAATGTATTCTGAATTATTCAATCTGGCGTTATATAGTTTAACTACAACATACATGGAATTGATGAAAGGTTCAGGAGCTGGTGTCAAACTCTTTGAATTGATTGATTCTCAGGACGAGGTACCCCCTGTTAAAGGTAAAAGGATTCCTGAAAATATTGGAAATGATGTGGAATTTAAAAATGTTGTTTTCAGTTATCCGACAAGACCCAATGATAACATTTTTAACGACTGCTCATTTCATGTGAAACCTGGTACAAGTACATGTTTTGTAGCTCCATCTGGTGCTGGTAAGTCAACAATTGCATCGTTGCTTTTGAGATCTTACAATATCAATTCTGGTGAAATATTGGTTGGAGGTAAGAATATCAAGGATTATCAGGTACGTGACCTCAGAAAGTCAGTTATAGGAGTCGTGCAACAAGAGCCTGTTCTTTTATCCGGAAGCGTCTTAGAAAATATAGTATATGGCTTAACGCATGCTGAGGTAAACAGTTTGACAATGGACGATATTGTTGATGTGGCTAAAAAAGCAAATTGTCATGATTTCATCATATCTTTTCCAGATGGCTATGATACAATTATTGGATCTCGGGGAGCATCTTTGTCTGGGGGTCAAAAACAGCGAGTTGCGATTGCAAGAGCCTTGTTAAAGAGGCCTTCTATCTTGATTTTAGATGAGGCAACTTCGGCCTTAGATTCTAGACTGGAAAGGTTAATCAATGAAACTTTGAAAGAATTAACGTTACAGGGTAAGATGACAATTATTGCTATAGCCCATAGACTATCAACTATTTCAAAATCTGAGAACGTTATTGTACTAGGAAAACATGGTCAAGTGGTTGAAGAAGGAAGATTTATAGAGTTGTTCAGCGACCCCAATTCAGAATTGTCTAAACTTTTAGATGAATCTGCTCAATCAGAAATTTCGCCATCTTTATCAGATCCTGAATTGGATGAGGCAAAGAGGAACGCGGATGAGCGCCAAAGAGAAGAAAATGACCTTGAAAGAATTAGAGTCTTATTAGAAAACCTATCTACTGAATCTAAGAAGGCTCTAGTTAGTCAATTATCCCAAAAAATCGAGGATCTTGATAACGAGGAAAATTTAGATGAAGACAATATCCTGTCTGCTAAATCAACTTAAATATACGACTGTAAATACTTTAAATGATTATTCCCTTAACTTATTTTTAATTATTTCCAATACCTTTAATGCTTACAATTAGGAAAAAAGACTATGTCATTTATTTGCTATATTCATAATTTTGTTGAAAAGTTCTATTGACCAGTCCATGGTTACCGGAATTTTTGCTACAGTCGCATACATGTCCAATACCGCATTTATCCATCCATGAAAGTATGATCAAGGTCTTAATTGATTCATTCTATCAGCTTATTCCAAAGGCTTTGGTTCACTAGTTTGTTGACCGTTTTCAAACTTAACGAACTTGGCTTCAGTGAATCCTCTTCTTTCAGCGGCTGCCTTGGCTTCAGGCTTTAAAGCATTTCTCAATGCTTTTGCGGAAAGAGCCAATGCTCTGTTCAATGAAATACCAGCTTGTTTGTAGGCAGACATGTTTTATATTATATTCTAAATTATCAATTAGTGTATTAATTGTCTTCTTCGAGAATAGTCAAATCGATGTCCGGTAACCGTGCGAAAAGTTGATTGGTAACCAGTTATCCAGTCTTATATTTACACATTATTTTGATGTGCGAAAAATTACAGAATGGTTACTGATTGCAAAATATTAATAAATAAATATGTACATTATTCTATTCAGCCTCTTCTTGAACTTAACCAATTAATGAAATCGAAAAGAAATATAGGATTTCCTTTGAATTTCTGATCAGTTGCCCAGATCTTCATTTTTTCAGAGTATGTATCAATGATTTTATCGAGATACGATTGATCTAGATTAACCAAGTTCTTTGATAAGACGATACAACCTTGACTGCAAGCGAGAGTATGAGCTTGGTTAGATCCCTTGGAAGACAATATCTGACTTTGAATATGACTAATGAGCTCGAGTAATGTCTGCTTGAATTTATCCTGATTATCCGATTTAGGAAAGTTTCTTTCTAATTCCTCCACTGTGATTCTCGTTTTACTAACACGGTTTTTCAATAACTTATGAGCTTTCGAGCTCAAATTTTTGTCTAAAGTAAGCTCAATTACTGATATCAATGGCTTAATCATTGTAATGTTAAGGTAACTGGTTGGTGCAGTTCTTGATAATGATTCTAATAAATCCAAGACTCTATTTTTAAAAAGTGTTAGTTGCTCCCTGGCATCAACAGCTTCTGCTTTCCTCTTATTTCCTGTGGATATTTGGGCTAGTGTATTGTGCCGTTCCTTAAAAATTTTAGACAATTGTTCGTCCATTGCCATCATTTCATCGTCATTCATAGAGTCCGAGTCTTCTGATTCTTCTCCATCTGATAGGTCGTCAAATTTTACTTCTCCCGATTCACATGTAGGAATTCCTAATGCCTCTGCAAGCTTTAGATTTGTTTCCTTGTCAACTTCCTCGACTGCTTCTTCGTCATCTTCGACGTCGTCACCTTCATCAGAATCTTCTTCTTCAGCATCTTCTTCTTCTTCTTCCTCATTAGATGATGAGTCCATATTTTCTTCCCCTGAATTATTCTCAAAGTTATCATCAGCATCAAATAAACTCCTAAGGCCGTCTACATTTTCTCTAGCAGTTAAAATGTCAAAGAGAAGATTAAGACTTTGCTCTGTTATTCTGAGCTTTCCTGTTTCCTCGTCTTGAACACATAAATATGATTCCCATATGGAAAGAGAGAGTTTCTTGAGAAGATTTGATTTTTTGGAGACAAACGACAAGAGTATTTCAGTTAAAACTATAGAGGAATCCACTTCCTCTTCTTTTTCTTTTTCTTCTTCTTCTTCTTCTTCCTCTTTTGGCTCTCTGTTGTCGAATACATCTTGAAAGCACATTTTTATCTCTTCCAATACTTGAACTGCTTCCTGATCACCCATATATAATTGCAACAAAACCATAGAAAACAAAAGCTCAAAACACCTAAGCTGGCTACTGCTTGAAGACCTTTTGTTTATCTTTGATAGCTCTTGGATTGAATCGAGCATACCGAGAGCATCCCCTTTCACTGCCTCGAGTTCTTCATCAAATTGAAGAAGGCTCTTATAGTTCAGTGAGCCTTCTAGCTTTGTGACGCTCCTAATGCAATAAAATGGCCAAGAGTTCTTTTTCCATTTAGCATTGATAATATCACTTAAAAGTGAATTGATCCTATCTTGACAGAGTTGGCGAATATTTGGCGAAACATCGGTTTCACCTTCCTTTTTGAAAAATGCTAACTTTATCAATAGCTTTAAGACACTTTCATAATAGTGTGTAAATATGCTACCATTTTGTAAGAAGTATGGCTTTATGCTTCTGGAAAGTAACAAAATCTTATCTAATACCCATTTCACAATATGATCATTCGCTTTCTTGAGCATTTGTTTCTCTTCACTTGCTTTGTCTTCAATCGTATCTTTTAAAGCCTCGGTTAATTTTCCTACAAGAATGTCCTTGATTTGGTTCAAGACCGATAAAAATTCATATTCGTTCACATTCTCTAATCTCTGACGATTAAGAACTGAGATTATACCATCAACTGTCTTGGATTTTGTAACTAAGTCGAAATTCCAAGCACCTTTAAAATCATCTAACAAACTTGCAAGAATAAAAGGTGCCTTAATGAACTCATCGGTAACAGTAGCAACTATTTCGTCTAAAGATAAAACAGCTGCCTTGTTCAATAATCTGTTGGATTGAGCACTCTGATTGATCAAACATCTCATTAAATTTGGAGTAAACAAACAAGGAATATCTTCAGCGTTAATTGCACGTAAAAATTTGTTGAATATCATAAATCCCCAATATTTCCTTTCATGAGAAGCTTTCTCGGAAAATAGTGCTTCATCGACAATTACCTTCCAAAATTCCTTTAAAGTTACTACATTTTGAGTCGACGTCTTACGCTTTTTTTCAGCCTTATTTTGAGATCCTTTTCTTTTTTTGCCGGAGATTTCTACTACTTTTTCATCGTCTGTCTCTTTTTCACTTTTCTTAAATTTCTCAATAATAATTTCCCAAATGAACGAAATTCTTGGGGTCCAGTTACTATTTTGTTTCAGAGTTTTGATTTTGTTATCTTGGCCATTATCAGACTCGATAACAGTTGCGTCCTTTAAAACTTTGGCTAGAACACTTAAATTCCCCTTAGAGAGTGGATCTGCATTTTTCCAAGATGCCCTTGGATTATTGACTTTGGCGAATAATGCATTTCTAATTTCGCTTGGTATTGACAAATATACTGCCGCTCCTTCTGTAGACAAATTGAGGCCCTCGTCATTAATCTTTTGCAAAACTTTAAGAATAATTTCATTCTTGAAAGAATTATCTGAAGAGACTAAGACAGAAATAAACTGGCATAAGGTGTAAATGGTAGTCTCTCGTAGCCATGATTTGGAACTAGATAACGATACCAAGTTCTCAACAAACGACAGTAAAACGTTCTCGTCAGATAGGCTTTCGTCAAAAAGAACCTTCGAGTTGATTAACGCCTGTAGCCCAAACAATCTTCCAAATAATAAAGCACGCTCTTCTTTCCCTTTCATGTTGGATTTCACCTCGCTCGCACTTTGAACCAACTCTAAATACTTTGCAATAGAGAGATCATAATCCTTTCTATATAATAGCTCTCTCACAAGTTCCGTTAAAGCCATAGAAAATCCAAATCTGGCACTTTGTCTGGTAGTTGTCAAACCTTTTATCAATCTGTTCAATGCATAGTCCCAGTCATCTTTATTGTTGACTTTGATGAGTTCAGACAATAACGCTGAGGCTGCTTCAATCCTTTCTTCGCTGACTTCTGAAGCAAGTCTGTAGTAATGATCCTTCAAGGATGACATTGAAACTAGCTTAACTAGTTATAAACCTGAAGATTATTTCTTAATAGAACAAATATAAATTGCCTGTTCATCTCTTCGCTCTTTTTTTTATTTTTCGCTACATTTAGCTAACTGCCAAAGTCTTCTTTTCAGCAAAAATGTTGAATCAATGCCTATAAATATATAAAAAGAGATAAAAAGACGTAATCCATGAACCACTTCTATAGTTTTCAGTGCTGTTTTCCACAAAATGAATAAAAAGTTACAGCCTTTAATATATATATAAAAAGAAATTGCTCTATCGGCATAAACCCATGTTGAAATGAAGTATGTTTAAAAATTAATAAAAATCAATGTGACACAAAGGATTCTGTATTCTAGTCAAGTCATCTTAAGCAGAGTATGATTGCTTAGGAAATGGGAAGGTCGGACCAACTTGTTGGATAGACAAAGCAGCAGCCCATTGGCCAACGTCGACAGCTTCAGGAATCGACTTACCTTCTACTAAAGCAGCCATAAATCCTGAAGCGAAGGCATCACCTGCACCATTAGTGTCTTCGATCTTTTCTGGGGCCAATTCTCTGACCTTGTATTCCTTAACATCTAATTTCTTGCTGGAAAAGTCATAAGTGGCAACAACAGTTGGTTCGAGACCTTGAGTAATAACTACTGTTCTTGGCTTCTTAGAATTTTCCTTTGGCAACTGAGCGATGGCTCCAGCAATTGCTGCAACATCATTTGATTTGAAATCCAAACTGTGAGCTTCAGAGTAGGCAGCAGCTTCAGATTCGTTACCAATAAGGAAATCAACATAGGGAATTGCAGTACCAAGTGGTTCCTTGAAGAATTGAGCAATAAATGGAGCAGAGATGTTCAAAGCAAATACCTTGTTGTTTTCAGCGGCGTGCTTACCTAACTTCACAATAGCCTCGGGGCTAACAGTCAAGTGGAACCCACCAACGTAGAAGAACTTTGCATTTTCAACCAATTTCCAGTTCTCTGGCTTATCCAAATGTGAGGCTTTGAAATGATTGGCAGCACCCAAATCTGTCACTAAGGATCTGTTGTTGCCATTGAGTAAAACAGCACACTTGCCGGTGGCAATGTCCTCGTGCACCTGATACTCGGTTCTCAAACCATATGTCTTGTTGGCCTCGATTAACTTTTCGGAATAAACATCCTTACCAACAGCACCGAAGTAAACAACAGATCCGGGTGGTAAGATATATTGGGCACCTCTGGCGGTGTTTTGAGCTGCACCTCCTGCAACAGTATGTAAGTCGTGCTTTTTAATGACTTCGCCGTAAATTGGAAGGTGCTTTTCTTCTGCCAAAATAGCATCGTTTTCCTTCAATTCATACTTTTTCAAGTAAGTTGCTTCAACCTCGGTTTGTAAATCTAATAATGGGTTTCCTAAACACACTAATGGGTAACTCATAGTTCTGTATTGTTTATAATTTGTATTCTAATAACTATGTGCTATCAGTAGTAAAGAAAATTTTCGTCGTAAAGATCGGACTGAATCCAACATTTTAGATATTCAGCACTAAAATAAATTAAGAAACGTTTCTACAATTCCGCCATATTCATGATATTTTAAGTAAACCTACAAAAATAATATGCTCAAGTCAGTTTTTCCTGTTTATGAAGATGATTTCTTCTTAAAATTACGACCATTTCCATCAGAACCAAGTTCCGTATTTACCAAACATTGGCATGAGATTTTTGCATCTTTCATATTTTATACCTTATTGATGAAGTTGTCACCTCCATTGTCAAAAAGGTTCTTTGGAAAAGTTTACACTGATTTATCGAAGAAGACTAGAATTAATTTTGATATCCACGTCGTTGCAATGGTTCAATGTATTGTTTCAGTTGCCATTCTTTTACCTATGTGGAACCATCCTTATTTTGCGAATCATAAGGAAGACACACAAAGCTCCGTATTTGGATATACACCTTACGGTGGGTTTGTCACATCTATCACTATAGGCTACTTTGTTTGGGACTTGATTGTCTGTATTCAGTACTTCTCCCTTTTCGGTATTGGTTTTTTTTTCCATGCTTTCGCTGCATTATATGTCTTTTCAGCTACCCTCAAGCCATACTGTATGCCATGGGTGCCTGCATTCTTGATTTTTGAATTAAGTAGCCCCTTTGTTAACATAAACTGGTTTGCATCCCGATTACCAAAAGGTACATTTAATGATCAGTTCATTATTGTTAATGGTATTCTTTTAATAGTTACATTTTTCTCAGTGAGAATCTTGTGGGGGTTCTATGCTGTTAGTGTCATTGCAGGTGATATGTATGCTGTGAGAGATCAAGTCAGCATTTTTTTCCCTGTTTCAATCTTGTTCCTTAACTTCCTGCTTGATATCTTGAACGTGTTTTGGTTTATCAAAATGTTGAAAATCGCCACTAAAAAGTTTCAAACAAGAAAACTGCCTATCACTCTTTCTAAGGAAGCTGCTGGTAAGCTCCAGTAGTGCTATTTCTGTATATTATTAATAAACATACTTGTCTAGTAAATTACATCTTATAACCATGTGGTCGTGCGTTAATCATGTTTTGATGATTTGGCGAACATTTACAGACACGGAAACTAACCTGACAACAGTTATATATTCCTCTTTTAACAAGAGACAAATTTTTAACGACTATTACAGTTAGTGACACAATATCCAACCTTTGGTAACATATTTAATTCGGCAATTCAGTATATTTTCGTATAAGTGTCAGACAAACACAACTGGTACGGAAGAAATATTACACAGGTATAAACAGGGATAGATAGAAATCAAACCAAATTCGATACCTACCCATCTACTATAGCGTTTGCTGTAAATCTCAGAAATCACTTTTAATTTATTTTTTTTGGAATTTGCCTTTCATCGACTTTCTAAGTTTGAATAGAAACTGACTATACACATTTGCCATGAATAACGAATACGACTATTTGTTTAAGTTATTGTTGATCGGAGACTCAGGTGTTGGGAAGTCTTGCTTATTATTAAGGTTTGCTGATGACACCTATACTCCTGACTATATCTCCACTATTGGTGTTGATTTTAAGATCAGAACTATTGAATTAGATGGAAAGACAATCAAGTTACAAATTTGGGATACAGCAGGCCAAGAAAGATTCAGGACTATCACTTCATCCTATTATCGTGGTGCCCATGGTATTATTATAGTTTATGATGTTACCGATCAAGAATCATTTAACAATGTTAAACAATGGTTACAAGAGATTGACCGTTATGCAACAGGTGGCGTGATGAAGTTGTTAGTTGGAAACAAAGCAGATTTATCTGATAAGAAGATTGTCGAGTATACAGCAGCTAAAGAGTTCGCAGATGCATTAGACATTCCATTCTTAGAGACTTCAGCTTTATCATCAACTAACGTTGAACAGGCATTCTACACAATGGCGAGACAAATCAAAGCTCAGATGACAAATAATGCTGGCTCAAGTGGGTCTGCTGGAAACAATGGAAAGTCAAATGTTAATTTAAGAGGACAATCTTTGACCTCGAATCAATCTAACTCATGCTGCTGAATGATTTCACTATAGCCTATAGTGAAATTATATGGAATTTTAGTATTCTATTGTGTTCTTTCTTTCTATTTTATACTTGCTCATCAAGCTCACTTGGGTTATCTTAAAATGTATTTCATTGAAGATCCCATGTTTCTGTTGAAGGTCCATATTTAATGAAATAATACCTTGTTTATTTATTGTAAAGAGTATATGGTATTTACTGGCTTCTGTCATTATTGGCGAATTACGTAGACAACATACTGTACATATAAATCGTCGGAGCTATCTCTGACAAACCTACCTTTGCCAATAAAATTCTCTTTCAAGATCCATTTATACTTTTCATCAGCACCTTCATCAATTTCAAATGTAGGGTTGCAAGTCACATATCCCTCCTCAAAATCTGAAGTCTTACTCTTACCAGATAAAACATCAACAGTTGCTTGAGCATCATGAACTACTCCTGGATAGGAAATGTAGATTCCCTTTTCGTTAGGTAATTTACCAAACAACCTACAATCAAGGAAGGTTGCATCTCTGTGGGTGTCTTTGGTTAAATTGTCATATCCTGTAACATTTTTAACATCCAATTCTAAGCCCAAATTATTTTGGATTGTTTTAATTTCACCATTAACAACAGAAACTAAAATTAAGCTCTTTCCCAGTTTAGCTTCGGTCAAAATTGGTTGAGGATTGACAGTTTTGAAATTCATAACGAACACAGGGACCAATCTGGCAGCCTCGGGAAAGCTGACGGGAAAAACAGAAGGATCAAGCTCACTCATATCTCTCAGTCAAAATTACGATAACTAGCCCTATGTAATCCAATCAATGATTACTCTGGTACAATTTGTAATCTGTTCTGCAGTTAAATTCGAAGTAAGGAGATTCAGCAAAAAAACATTTTCTGTGATTATTTCTAAATTAGGAAGTCTACGATTTTGTATGGTGGCAATATTCTGAATACTATTTGATTGATCATAGTTGGTCGATATCAACACAGCATTTTGTATTATTATTTGTAAAAGATAGGACCATTAAAATGCCCGAAGCGAAGGAGGATGTTGAAATGAGAACTGAAGATGTATCAGCTACAGAGAAATCTTCTGAAATAGATCAATTAGTTACGGAGATCGAACAGTCCTTTAGTCTATTAAATAAAGCGTCAGTCAATTTCGATAATCGTTATATTTCAAAGTTGTTCAGGGATTTGGGACCATTAAGAAGAAGGTTGAATGCAGAAGCTTTAACCAAAGTCATAAATAAGGTCTATCCTAGCAGTTTTCCTCAGAGATCTTATTTAATTGAGGCAGTACTGGTGGTAGCCAATGCTGATGAAGAGGATAGCATGGACATTGATACTACAACTTTACCAGAAGTGGATTTATATGTGCATTTATTGGTCCAATTACTCCTCTTGGATAACAATAAGTTAGATGCATTGGATAGTTTTAATGATAAGGTGGTGAATCTCATGGCATCATACAATAAGAGAACTTTGGACTTCATTCAGGCCAAGGTTTGGTTTTATGTTGCAAGGACTAAGGAATTGAGAAATGATTTATTCTCAGTACGTGCTTTCCTTTATGATGCTTTGAGAACTGCGACATTAAGACATGATACTGAAACTACAGCCTCACTCATTACCTTATTACTGAGAAATTACCTTTTGACTCATGATGTAAACCAAGCGGCAAACTTGGTTGAAAAGGTTGAATTTCCTGAGAATGCTGGTAACGCTTTAGTTGCGAGATATTACTATTACCTTGCACGTATTAGTGCAATTCAGTTGGATTACTCTACGGCACATGAATACGTTATTGCCGCTATCAGAAAGGCTCCGCAAACTCAATTGGCTAATGGATTTATTCAAAGTGCAACAAAGCTCAGCATTATCATCGAGTTGTTAATGGGTGATATCCCAGAGTTGAAAATATTCAATAAACAAGCAGGTAATTTTGAACCTTATTTAAATGTGACTAAGGCTGTTAGGCAAGGTGATTTGAAATTTTTTGGTGACGTCTTGAATAAGTACGAGTTAAATTTTAAGAAAGATGATAATTATACGTTAGTGTTGAGATTACGTCAAAATGTCATCAAAACTGGTATAAGAATTATTTCATTATCATATTCTAAGATCTCTTTGAAAGATATCTGTATCAAATTACACTTAGATTCAGAAGAATCAACAGAATACATTGTTTCTAAGTCTATTAGGGATGGTGTTATAGAGGCCAGTTTGAACCACGAAAAGGGATATATGCAATCTAAAGAATTATTAGATGTTTATTCGACTAAGCTTCCACAAAGTGAACTTGATCAGAGAATCCAATTTTGTTTAGCCCTACACAATGATAGCGTCAAGTCAATGAGATATCCTAGTGATGAAGATAATAAAGATGACTTGAATCAAAAGAACCTCGAATCGAAGGAGGATGAAATAGATTTATTGAAGGCTATAGAGGATGGTGATTTAGATGACTTCATCGACTAATATAGTTTAATGAAACGCATTCAAATTTTATAGTGCTTAGTTATGTAGATTTTTTTGGTGATTTGTACAAATTCGATACGCGAAGAAATGATTAAACAAAATATCTTTATAACGTATTGAAACTTTAGATATAAGAGATGAAGTTAAACCTTGATTCTAATCTATATGGAAATATTAATAAGGATCCGTTTATTCAAAATGAGTACGTGTTTTGCAATTGATGGCTAATTAATCCAAATTGATCCAAGCTAACAACTTTTTAGGGATGACTTGAAAATTGAAGAACTCATTCCAAGAATCTTAATAGAGAGGTCATCATTCTTGAACATCACTGAGGATTCATTGAAGAAGGAGATTTCACACCCCACTGATCTTATCGTTGGAGATGAAGGCGATGGTCAAGTCCCAGATTCCGAATTGAAATTGGAAATAGCTCAAAGTTCTGCGGAGTCGTTACAACAGCAAAGGCAGGAATTAGGTCGTAATATTAGTACTGCTTTGAATGAAATATCTCTCTCTATGGATTTAGTTTCTCTACTAGGCTCTATTGTCAATCCTAATGTTTCAAAGTTAACTATATCTCCTCATCTTCAAAAGAATGTGCCATTAGGCTCCTTAAATTCTGACAGGCTTCAGATAGAGGATGCATCTGAAATTACATCATTGAAAAAATTTGATGATGAAGCAAAAATAGGGAAGGGCTGGAAATCTGAATCAATTAAAAAAGTGATTGATTCCTTTGCTGACTCCAGTAAGAGAATCAAAGAGGAAGTGTCAAACGAGAAGAAGTACTGGGATTTGATAGAGCAAGTTCTAGAAAATGATGATGTGTTATTTAGAACCAAAGACCCTGTGAGTGGAGCGAGGACTGTTGGAGTAAAGTATGGCTATGGTGATTCTGGGTCTAGTTACTATGATAAGGGATTAGCAATATTGCGTCAAAATGAAGGTAACAATGACATCAGCTTTCATCCGTTCTTGTCAAACTCTTTGAAGTTTACTCAGAAAGTCTATAAATATGTCAGAATCAAGATTTTGACAAAAATTGATGAAGATTATATACTAACAGGACAATCAACTTTTGATAAAACTTTCAAGAGTGAAAAACATAAGGTTATTGATGAAATTGAAAAAGCTAGATTCTTTTTATTTGAAGAAGATTTGATTTATCACTTGATACGTGAGGCACAGCTCCTTATTAGTTACAATGTGTCGATAATATCTAATAAAATCATAATCGAGTTGAGCAAAGACATCATTGAAATTGAATCGATTGTATATGATGAAGATAATGAAGAAGACTTGAACAATTATTACCAGAACATTAATGAATATTCTACGATGAATAATAAAAGAGCAAAAATGATATTGACTTATATGAAGTTGATGTTGTGTTGCTTTTATAATTACAATTTGTCTTTGGGGCAAAAAGTGCCTACTGCTTATACTAAATGGAAGCAGTATCATTCGCATCCTTTAATTTTAAGGCCATTTTTGGGGATATTGATCCATGAGAAAGGTCTTAAAAGGATATCTGAGTTAATTGATCAAATTAAAGACGATTTTAAGGACAAACTTGAAATCATATCTACACTTCAAAAATTTGACAATTTATCAACTGTGCCGCTGAATGCATTCCAAAAAGCTGTTGATATCCCATGTTCTAAATTCAGTGTAACTGCAAGAGATATAAAGAAGGATCAATATCTAAAAATAGCTTTAGATGTAACTACGAGTGAACTCTTCGTGAACATAATCTTGAAGCTTAACCTTATCAAATTTATGTCTAAGCTGGATTTGGAAGGTAACATTAATGGTATAAATGTACTACAGGTGGACTTAAATGACATAGCTGACCTCGAGGAGTGTCTTAAATGGCCTATATTGAATTTTATAGATTTGTAAAGTATGTACATAAACTATCAGTTTTTCAGTCATGTTCAATTGGGACGACTCTTCTACCTTCAACTTCTTTGATAAGCTCTTCATTCTCTTCAACAAACTTTTTAACCCTATAGTATCTTTCATCTTTCAAGTTGTTGAAGATCAAGAAATTGATCCATATCTCGAAGAAAGAGTACACTAAGACCAAGCTAGTACTAAAATACTCACTACCAGCGAAGTAAGAATATATTGCCAAGATAAAATAGCAAGACAATCTTACTGGAACAAGGGTTTCAAAGTACGCTACATTATCGGCCATTAATGGAACCAAATCGCTAACAGCAGAATATGCTGTAAATACCGCTAAAATTCCAATTAAACCATTATCCGGTAACACCTTAGTAAATTTAACTTGCATAGCCTGCCCCAAAAGTAACACAAATCCTGTGGTGCTCAATGCTTCAGGATCCTTTACCAAAAGGAATGTTATGACAACCAAAAGGACCACACGAAGATATAGTATAAGTTTAGCTGTTAAAAACTGCATTTTTGTTGGTTTAGAATAAATTGTACATTGGCTCTTTTGTAATAATATGTTCAGTTCGATTTTTCAATTGATGGTTCGCGAAACTAACAGAACTAATTGCGAAATAATGCAAATCATAAAAGGAACAGATTTAGACATACACACATCTGCCCCATTTCTGTTAGCCATATTTGTAGGTTCGTGAAAATACCGATCCTTGTCTCTTTCGTGATACTATCCAAAGTGCCTTGTTTGTGCTTTCTAAGTGGAAAGATCTTCTATGAATGGTGCTGAGCGCAATTGCTTCAGTAGATCAACCAAAGGGTTTTGCTTGAATATTGGTGATTAATGTGCTCTAAGCTGTTACATATCATATATTCAATTGTATTTCTAAAAGATGTGTACTGGCTCTAATTATAGTTCTTGTAAGATCATTGGCACTTTATTTTAAAAAAAATTGATATTAATCAAACATGGAACGATGTTTGCAGTCTTATGTTGGCACCTATAGTTATGACCTGTGTTTAATTGAACAATCAAAAAGTATGGGCTATATACTTTCGAAATTTGTGTTAATAATTACATGTCATCTTTTGAATATATCTATATTTCCTGTACTTCTTGGAAAATATATTTGATTTTTTACAGCCATTTGCAAAAATCACCACGGACAATAAAAGTCATAAGATGAACTCAAGTAGTAAAAATAAGCTTGAGAGACAAATATTACCCTCGAAATCTAATAGAATTCGGGGATCAAAAGTTAGAAGTGTTAGACATAGTCATAAGTTTTCAACCTCTAATATTAGTCAAGACAAATTCCAGAAAAAGAAGAGTGACCAAGCACATAAAAAAAACCAAACTATAACAGGTATCAAGCATCAAGTATTGGAAGTTGCATCTTATATTTTTGGCACAATTGTTTACACTCTTTTAGGATATGCTGACGTGGTTGCAGAGAACTTACCGTACGGAAGACAGATATCTAAGTAAGTAGCTGCTAATAATCGTTAGAACAACGAATACTAATATACTTTAGAATAATACTTGGAGCAGTTTACGATTTCAAGATTCTTATCAAAACATCTGCAAATTCAATTGCGAGATACAAGTTCATATACCTACCTGTAAGTTGAAAACTACGTAAGAAAAAAAAACCTTGGACTTAGCTACTAACAACACAGGCAATCTTCTTTGTATTTTTCCCAGCAGCGTTTACAATACTAGCCTTTTCATCAATAATGATAGGAATATCATCAATTACCATTGCCATTTTTGGAATTGCATTTTTGATAACATTCTTCATCATTTGTAAGTATAATACGCAACCTGAATTATTCAAAGGAACGTTATTCAATTAATACTAACTTTTTCAGCAATTTTTGCAATTCCATTTCTTCTAGTATTTACAATAACTGGAGGAACGTTGTATGTAGTTTGGTATTTGCTTTCTTGGTCTCAAAGAAGTATAAGTCATAGCTTGTTCTCAAATGATGAAAGTAATTTCAGAAAGAAAATAAGAAAGCTTGCTGATGTATTTCCCAAATCAAATTGCGAGTCTCTGAGTTACAGAGTAGACGTACATTCTAAACCAACTACGGAGTTACATAATGATCCGATTTCAAAAATGATGCTAGGATCAGATCCACACAGTAGCCACAGTTTTGTATTAGATCACGAACAAGCATCAACCGGACAAGATTTAAGAGATATCATTGAAAATATTGATCTGATAAAACCAATTGAAGTAATTGACGATTCTAATTTTGAATCTAGTCCTCTACTTGATAATGTACCAACCGAAAAGCACAGCTCATCTCCAAGAGTTATTGATCATAATAAACAGAATGGCACAGAAGACGAAATAAAACTAGACCCACAATTCAATGAAACTAGTAATGGTAAATAGATAGCTTTGAAAAAAGGTCAATCTTATATATATGGTTAATTATGGCTGTAAAGGGCGTTTTGTGTAAGATTTGAAGTTTTCGATATCACTTATTCGACCACGTAAATCGAGACATTAGTCAAAAGAATACCATACAGTCAACACAAACACTCCATTGGACATGAAATTGACATTAATAATATCCTTCTTCCAGGCTATATCATTCGCCTTGGCCTATTCCATCTCAGGAGGTACAGCGAAGGTCAATTCAGCAACAATTCATTTTGGCGAAGTCGAAACTCAGGAAATTAAACAGCTCCCAATTAGCTCACCAAAGGATAAGCTTGAAATAGAGTTGACATTAAAAGAAGAAGTTTCAAAAGCTCCTCACCAGATATTCGTTACTTTGGGAAATGGACGTGGCTTGGATTCAACCTTTATTCCCAAATTTCTGTTAGAATCTAACAAAATTTCACTTACTATACAAGCGTCTAAGCTTCCAGACATTTTGAAATCCAAGGATGTATTATACCTTAATTTAATCATTGGAGATGCATCTGAAAATCCTAATTTAGTTAAATTTCTTGCTGAGGTGGTACCATCTAGTGAATTCAAACAAGTTAGTAACTATGATGGTGAGCCTGCCATTGGATTAAGATCAGAGATTCATCACCAATTCAGACCAGAAATCGAGACCGTCAATCCAATAATTCCTGCAGTGTTTAGTTGGTTTGGAATTATCTTGTTTTTCGCTTTGTTGGGAAGCTGGATTGTGTTTGTTGGAATTGATTTGTTTGGGAACTTTAAATCATTCTCAACATGTCAGCTTATTTACAATGTTGCATTTATTCTTTCTCTTGTGGGATTCGAAGGAATCATATTGAAATACTTCTTCTACGAATCAATCTTTACAACATTATTTCATACAGCTGTTTTAGTGCTTCCTGCCATCTACTTCTGTTCAAGAGTTTTGAGGAACTTATATTTCCTTCGTAAAATAGGAAAAGCTTAAGTTATATAAATGACCCACGCCATAGTATCACATATATACATATAGAATTAAAATAAATGCCTCTATCAGTCTCTCACATAGTTATTTTCTATCCATCTAAAGTTCCAAAACCAAAATTTACCCGTGTCCTTGCATCGTAACCCTTGATCCATGGAGTTGGCAGCAATAATTTTTCCTTTAATAAGCGCCATTGGCATAAATGAGTAGGACCTGGAATCCAACGAGTGACATAAGTTATCTCCGGTACACCAAATATGGCCATTTGGTACCTTTATGTACTTATTAAAGCCATCATGCTGGATGGCTTCAGATATGGAATTGGTCAATTCTGAAGAGGAAGATGGATCAACTAAAATCATGTCTCCAGGCATACCTGTTATCCTCTTACAGACTCTGTGCTCTGGATCACTTGGCTTAATCGCTACTATACAATCACCCATATCCAATTGTCTCCCTAATTTATACTTTTTTATAACATGAACATAATCATTATGATTTTGCAAGGTTGGTAACATTGATTCACCCCTAGTTTCAGTGAATTCATAGACATACTCATGTAGAAGATGAAGAAAACAGCCCGCCCTTAAAGTCCACGATGCAGTTTGGCCTATAAATCTCAAGGACTCGGGAATTGTCATTGTATCGCTACACTTATAGTAGCTCAATTAATTCGTGAAATTGTACCAGATGTCCAATATGAGCTAAAAAAATTATTTTACAAAATTTGAGTACAAGGCAAACATTTGATGTAAATTTGATATATCTTGAAAAGTAAATTCAACTATAAATATACATAACTATAACCAGTGAACTAATAAACAAAACCTAATATTTTTCCAGAAACATGCTTTCTTCTAGCTTCTTCATGATCCATGATACCTGCTGAGGTTGTCAAGATGACGTAACCAAACTGTCTAGCTGGAAGTAAATTATCAGTCCATCTCTCAATATCACCTATCTTGACATTGAATCTTGGAGAGATGACACCACATTTGTTCAATCTACCGTTCAATTGAACAACGATTTTACCGGATCTATGATCATCAATGTATTCAAATTCACCAATATAACCTAAATTTAGTTAGTAAGATCGTTCAGAAAACTATATTTGCCAAAGTCTTTCTTTCTTATGTATAAATGTTTAGCAAATTCAAAAGAAAGAGCAAAAATAATACTCCTTCAATTTTTGAATTTACCATTTTGTTCTTCCGAATACTTAAAAGACAGAAAGGGACTGAACACCGATCAATCCATCCAGTTATCAATCCGGTTGTAAAGAGGACAGAAAGTTTGGCAAGCAATACTATACATACCGTGCTTTTGCATTACAGAAAGGAACTTGATAATAACCTTAGAAGAAGGTCTCAATAAGACTTGACGCTTACCGGTCTTCTCGGCATTGTTGATAGCATTCAAGGCGTCTGCTAAAACTGAAGTTCTAGTCATCTTTCTAAAATTTTGTTAGTACATCACTAACTAGTCTCAATCGTAATTAAAGAGCCACATGAGTGTCCATATAAAGAAGGATTCATGAGCCCGAGGTTATTTGGTACCAGGTGTATAGAGTCTCGAGGAGATCTACCCTATGTTGAATAAGGTATACTTTCCACTACATCATGGAGATGCAGTAAAATATCGTTAAAGCCGCTTATCCCATGAGAAGAACTGACTTCAAAAATACTTTCAAGACAACTAAATTCTAATACCTACTTCGTTGAAACTAGTAAAAATATTGAGCTAGTTAGCCCTAATTTATGTGGATCCTCGATTATACTCCGCTTCCTCAAAGACGAAGATGTGTATTGTCCTCTGTTTAAATGTCTCTTCATGCGATAGCATTCTAACTTACATTCTCTTTTGACCTTTATTACTATTAGTTGTAGGTAGTTGAAAATATATTTAATATAACTTGAAAGTTACCTAAGTAATCGAAAAATTTTACTTAATTTTTCACCATACTAAAAGTTACGCACATTAAAGTAAATCGAAAACTGACGTGTTTTTAAAGATTACTATATCTATTGAATAGATATATACTTGAAAGGTGTGTAGAATGAACCACTTATAATTCGTATAATTGTCGATGTCAGATGGTTTTGGAGTCGATTGGGAATAAAAGTCCCGAAGATGTGCATCTGAAAGTATTGCTGCTGTTACTTTTTAATGAGATCAAGCCAAAATGTATTGAGCTTTCTCAGCTTGCATTAGTCCCACCTCAAATATTCAGGGGCAGCAATCCAAAGTTGGTACAAACCTTATACCAACTTAACAAGATCCTTGAATATAACTACAGTGTTAATAGCTCCAAAGGACCGTATTTTTTAACAGGCACAATTGCGGATTACATTTTTTTTCCAATATCCAATTTATTAAAGCAACCCAGTTTAAGTGATCCGGTTATTACGGGAGTTCTACGTATCATTGACTTTCTTTTCAAACATGCATGGAGCAATAATTTGGAAATAAAACTACTTGATCAATTGTATCCTGTAATAATCCATCTTATATCCAGTGATACTGGATCTGGATTATCCTTTGAAAGTAAGATATTCGAATTCAAAAGTTCTTCTGTGAAGTGCTTGAGTACAGTACTTGATAGCTTGCCTCACAACTATTTTGATCATGATCCAAAGAGGTTACCACTCCTAGGGGCTACTATTAATATTCTACTAAATATTCTTGACTCTTCTAGAGTAACTCAAGAGGATTTCGAATTAGTAAATGGAGTACTTCAAACATTGGGAAATTTGTACAAGAAGCAATTAAATACTTCCAAAGTGCTGAAGATACTTCCTGGAAATATATCCAAACTTGTTAACTATGTTACCACCACAAGAAACTTGCATTTTACTGTTACTATCGAAATTATTAAATTTTTAAAACAACTCATTATAATAGTGTTTGATGATGAGACTTTAAAAATCAAACCAATTTTCAATGATGATAATTATAAAAATTTGAAAAACTTACATGAATTAATAAGCAGCTCTGATGATGAAATGGAAGAAAAAGAGGAGCAGTTGGTTAAGTTAGTGAACTTTGAAACTGAGCTATCATCGAATGACAAACAATTAAATAAGTCTTGGTTAGTGGCAACATCAAAGCAACTAAAGCTTTCCTTGGTTGTGCTTTTCAAATTCTTGCTCGTTAGTTCTGATTCTACTAAAATGAAAGTTCGTACTAAACCTCAACTTTATGATGCAATTGTATCATTTGTTAGGGATATACAAAAGCATTGTTTTTTTTCCCTATTGCATGAATTTTTACCTTTATCTTTAGATATCATATCATTACTTTTATCGAATTCACAATCACACAGTCTCCAGAATGAATCCAGAAAACTTGATGAGTTATCATGGTGCTTAACATTTGACGGAGTCTCTGACACACATTCTGAAAGAAAGCTTGAAGTTCTATTCGAAGGAGTTCGTATTAAACTAAACGACCTAGTCACGAATAAGGTGTCTTTGACGATGATGACAACAGATGAAGCGAAATTAGATATTTTTTTCTGTTCAATCAAATTTCACTTCAAATTATTACATCAGTTGTCCACCAGGGTCAATAAGCCCATCACGATTATTGAAAGTCTCAAGCTTGAATTTTTGAAAAAACTTCAAACAGAGATTGTCAATGGATATATTGTCAACCAAACCAAAGAACTGACGAGGTTTCACTCTACAAATCCTAGAGGGTCTAGTGAAAACGCGTTGGATAGTATCGAGCTTCCCCCTCATATAAACGCAAGTAAAGTTGCCAACTTCAAAAAGCCCGAGGATTCTTTTGTTTCGAAGCAAGTCAATTCATCCGATCTACTTGTACTTTCCAAAGAATGGAGTGACGTAGCCGAAGTGTTCAAAAACGCTACGGGAAGTCGATATTTTACTGAAGTTTATTCTTCACATACTGAAAGGCAGTTATATGACCTAATAGGTCTTTTAGGGACAATAAACCCTTCAAAAGAAAGAACACTTGCTGCAGTTGAGACAATTTTGAATGAAACTCACTCCTCGGAAGAATCAGTCGTTGTTTTTAAAGATAGTATTTCTCTTTTAGTGGCCAATAAGTATTTACAATCGGCATTGAACTTTTCAGAAGTTGATGAAATTGACGTATCTGAATTTTTAGATCTTGATACAGTGATTCAACATGACAATGAAGTCCAAACACATGAGGTGGACGAGGAATTGTCTTATTTGATTATGGGAAAATCTCAGGAGCTTATTGATAGAATTGAAAAACACCTCAAGGGTCCAATGAAATTATCTGAAAAACAAGATGCCGAACTATTTGAAAAGTCTTACGCAATTGCCATAGAATCAATCGGTTTTCTATCTAGAAAATTGCTGTTACAAGAATTTCAGACCGATGTCATAATGGATTACTTGTTCCCTTTAATAGAGTCTTTGACGTTTCAAGAACATCCTCTAATACAATCAAAGTCTGCGACTTGCTTGCAGATGATAGCCAATAATTACTACCACGGATCTGTTGAAAGTTTAATTATAGAGAACCTGGACTATCTTTTAAATAGTTTGAGTTTGAAATTATCTGTCAGTAATTTAACCCCAGCTCTTTCAGGTATACTCTTGATAGTTATCAAAATTTCAGGTCTTAAGTTGCTAATGTCAAATCAATTGACAGACATCATAACAAGGATGTTTGTATTGATTGATTCATTTCATGGTTATGGGACTCTAGTTGAAGGATTTTTTATCGTTTTCGAGGAATTGGTTAATCAAGTTAAAAAAGAGTTTCTCACATCATCATACGTCCCTACCTTAACTTCTACTAATAAAAACTCTAACTTTAAACCTTGGGGAATATCTGATAGTGGTAATCTCATTGACTTTATAAACTCATCTATAAGGATTATGGACCCAAATTTAGACTTTGAGTCCTCTAAGGAATACTTCACAAGAAATCCTAACAAACCCTTTAGTGAACAGCAACAGCTGGATGAAAACCCAGAAAAGTTAAACAGAGAAAACGATTCCGATGACGAAACTGATGTTGAGCTGTACGACAATAGCGAAGAAAACGAAGAAACGTGGTCCTCTGATGTTCCCAAGCCCATTTATCTCACAGTTCAAAGAATATTCAGCTATGGTTTTAGACTTTTATCACATCCTTCGGTGACCTTAAAGGTGCAGATTCTCAAAACATTACGAAGCATTTACCCAATTCTAAGTACAAATTACACTTTGCTTTTACCTTTAATCACTTCCAATTGGCCACATTTAATGTCATTAATGAGTGGTACTTCATCGCCTTCAATGGTGTTTGAGAAAGATGCTAGCAGTTTGTTTGCTAGTGGCAATTTAGTTGAACCATCTTTGAAGTTTGCTACTGAAATAATTCAAGCTGACCAGAGTGAGACATTTTTAAACAAGCATTTCATTAACACATGGGAGTACATAAATGAAAAGTCCAGTCTATTTAATGTTAGGAGATCAAAATCTGCTACTAGACATGAAATTGAGCTGCTCAACGCTTATGAGAATTCGTTATCTACCGTTCGAAATCCTGCAATATTAAAAGCATTCGTCCGATTTATTATAATAGGCTTGAATATTTATGAAAGGAATATTCCTGATTTGGTGGCCTATGATATGGTGGACTTTTGTTCGAAGTTAGGAATTCCACCAGAATTGGAACTTGGCAAAAACGTGATGAATATACTTTGGGTTTTAAAAAACTAGCTGGTCTTACAATTATATTTGTATATGTATATAGATTTACGTGATTCTACTAAATGATATCATGGCATTATTCATCTGTTATATTCAGGGTTACTAAGTCTTGTATGATAGATTTTTTGAGGGGTGCACTGTTGGAATTGCTTACTGGAAAGTTCAACTGTTGTTGCCCTTTTGGTAACTTAATCTTTTCTTTCTCTTTCTCCACCTCGACTGCTTCCTCATCATTCATTTCTGGGGCGATACTCTCGTTTGCAGTCCTTTCCTGATCACTCTTATTTAAATTAATCTTCTTTTTTTGTATCAATTCATTCACAGGTTGAGTCTTAGGAACTGTATCACTAAGAAAGTTCAACGAATCATGTAACGTTGCTGCCGTACTTAAGTCTTTATATTGTATTTTCTTCCTTTTATCCATTTTTGCAAGAAGGCTTGCTTGTTCAACATAGTATTGAATGAATAGTTCCGTGGCTAAACCTGTAGCATACACAGCTCCCTTAGACGCACCTTGATAGTCAGGATCCATCTTGAAAATTCTCTTGATCTTAGAGATTGGAAGAGTTAAGAATTGCTCTTCTTCTTCTTCTTCTTCTTCTTCTTCTTCTTCTTCTTCCTCCTCATCCTGTTCTATATCATCTTCAATTTCTTGGTCTTTTTTTTGTACTTGGTTCAGGTCTTCCATTTCAAAATCCTCTGTTACTTCCTTAGTATTATCATCTCCATTCATTTCAATTTCTGGGACAGGAGTACCTGAATTAGAGGGAGGAGCAGGCGGTGTGGTTGTAGGTGTATCAGTATTTTCACCGGTATTAGCAGATTGCGAATGGCTCGCAGACGACACTTGGAATGGCGAAGACATGTCACTTAAGACTTCTGGAAATTGATCAGTAAATTCTTTATAACAACCTTCAACTAACACATACCTAGGCGCATCACCCTCGGAAATCAAATCATCAGGTGACCAAATCATCAGGTATGATTGAACATGAGCTTAAATAATGAAGAACGACTTGATTGTTAAATAAAGAATTTTATGTATTCGTGTAGCTATTACAGATAACAAATAGTATTTACAAGAAGATTATATAAGAATACCAGCTCTTAGCGTGGTACACCAAATCGTATCATCTGATCCAAAATCCGTGATATTTTATATAGCTCTTTAGTATGCATTGTTTCTATCTAAGACAAAAGCATTTCATTCAGTAACTCAATTTTTATGGTCACACTAGCATCACGGCTCTTAGTCTTTATTTTCATTTTCAACAACCTTCGGGTGAATATATTCCTCTAAATACTGATTCTTTTCTAGGTCCTGATAATCATAATTTTCACCGTATTCAATAAAATCAACTATATTTTTCCATGCTAATTCTGGGCTCTTTATACCATCTTTATATCCAGTAAATTTCTGTTCGATCTGAGGTACGTTTGGTGACACTAGGGCTTTTAACGGTGACAATGACAAATCCTGTGGGACTACGTATGTACGAACTTTTGACCAGTTGACAACATACGATCCATTTTTATTTAACTTACCATACCCCGAAGATCCTGTACCTTTATAATAATGTTTGTTTCCTTGTTTAGTTGTAAGTGGATGTCTTTTTGAACCTCTGGTAGTCAACCCATACCAAATTTGTCCATCTCTAAAAGTTTGCCAAGGCCTCCTTAAAGAGTTTATACTTGTCTCCTGAAAACTTAGTATCTGAGTGGCTCTCATTTACGCTAAATGTGAGGAAGTTATCGCTAATCAAAACTTGTTACTAAGTAAACTTAGCCTTACCAAAATTATCTCGAATAAATCTCTATAAATTTTTCATGTTTAGTTCAAAGCTTACATAATCAAATTAATATATTAATTAATTGACATGCAGATAGTAAACTTTAGAAGATTAGACTCAGGGAAAAACAAGAACGATTGATAAGAGACTCTAATTTTTTGAATTTGTTATATTTAATAATATAAGGATGAGTATTCCAGAGAGGCCTACTGACTCTGGTTTTTTCAAACCTCAACATGGGTATGCTGATATTAAAATTCCCACTATGAAGTATTCAGATAAACCAACTCCATTTAATGTACAGCAAAGTAAAGTGAACGATTTCGTTTCTTCACACACAGACTCAGAGCACCAGAAGAAATATGCGAAAAGTATATTAAGTTTTATTTTCCGGCAATTATGCCAATAATCCTTCGCAATGGTCAGATATGCAATGTACTACTACACTACTAGATAATTACAAGTTATTATATATAAATTTAGTAATTTATTCAATTTATTCAGTTTATTCTATTTATTCTATTTATATAATGAATTTCCTATCAGCTAAAACTTACTTGATGTTGACTTCTGAGCTAACGTATCGTCAATTAAAGATATGACTTTCTCAGCAGCACCATAACTACCTTGATACCCTCCTCCTCCGAAACCGTAACTGTGTACTAACCAACCATAATCACTATCATTCTCAATGCGTACACCTCCATCTCTAAATGGACGGAAACCGACATTCACTCTTATGATATCTATATAATTAGGATTCTCCTTGTATTCTGGGTCTATCAACTCGGGCATGTACTTCACAGCTCGGTCAATGATCCTCAGAGTTAAATCTGGATCAACATTAGAGTTCTTTTCATCTATCTGGAAGCATCCACCTATAATCGAGCCTCCTTCTTTCCTGGGCATGATGTAGAGTACTTCATCATCATATCCAGCAAATCCACTAACACTCAACTCATGTTTAGCGTGGTTGCGAACATGCAAAACTTGACCTCTAACAGGATAGGATTTTTGGGAGTCATGGTAACCCTTTAGTCTAGGAGCTAATAAACCAGTCGCGTTGACTACTATATCTGCCTTTCTACCTTTGATATGACGAGCATCCTCTACGTTGTCGATCTTCTTCACTCTTTGCACTGAGTTTCCAAGTTCCATATTTTTCAAGAGTAGAAAGTTTAAATAAATCGGCACTGAAATAATCACGCCAGTAAAAGAGAAGCCGAAGTCAATTCCAGGTGGAAGATCTTTCAAAACTTTAAAATCTTGTACCATCAGACTAAACCACGGTATCATTTTCTGAGGATCTCGACCATTCTCGTTTGATCCGTGATCAGTGAAGTATTCTACTTGAGGTTTAATCCAAACACCTGCCAGAGGCTCTGTCTTCGCAAGCTCTATAAATCTTGCGTATCCAACTCTGTCAACTTCTTGTAAAAACGTGTCCTCCTTTGTGGCAAAAGAGTGCCAGTTAGCACCAGCGAAGGGTGAAGTATAATCCACATTAATATCTCCAGGCAAATAATTCGCTACCACATTCACATCGTATTCATTATGTCTCTTTTTCAATTCTAATGCTGTCGTGAGTCCAATGACACCGGCACCTACTACCACTACAGTAACAGCCATTGGTTTAAGAAGTAAATGCCCACTAAAGTTGTTAGCCCTCAAATACATACAACACCTCCATCATATGCAGTAGATAACATATTTCTCAGTAAAACAAGCACAAAATTCCGCCAGAAATCCGACCATCACGTTTCGCTTTCTGTGCTACGTTCTGAAGACTTAACCGGAATTCGCTTTTTTGGAGTATTATCGTCAGGTGTTTTGCAGTCGAAAATTAAGATATGGCTGGATTGCTGCTGCGAAAAAATATAATCTACAAGCGCCAGCCATTCTGCAGTTAATAGCCTATTGTTTACTAACCTTTCAGATCTTTTAACGTGCCATCATACTGTATAAGCTAAACCTAATGCATCTTCCAGCCAGTTTCGTTTAAATCTTAAAAAAATTTCCCATTCGGGTAGAGAGCAAGACTTCGTTAATCATAGATACAGTAAATAAGTCAAATCGGTTACATATTGAGATGTAAATCTCGATTCTAATTCGAGTAGTAGACTGACTTATCTGCATGATGATGTACTGATCTGGTTCACTAGATCGTGCAGCACAGGAAATGCTGGCTATCAACATGGGAAAAAGTTGACATCAGAGTATAAATAGTTAAGCCATCACGTTGAGAGTTTTGAAAACAGACTTCAGTTATTAGAAACAAGCAAGAGAGAGATAAACATGAAACTCAGAAGCACTGTTTTGCTCCTGATATTAACTACTCTCTCACAGATTGTGAATGCGGAGCATACCTTTACTGTTACTCATACAAATTATGTCACCCCAGACTGTTTTCTTGGCGAGATTGAAACTGCAGTGGCAGGGCAACCTCAAGGTATAACTACCGGTATCCCTGTTGTATTCGTTTACGCTGAAGAGGATAATGAAGAAGAACAGGCTCCAATTCCAAACCATCAAAATACAGAGGCAACAGCAACTACTACTACTGCACTTCATTCTCGGAGTTCCCTGAGCTCTTGGAGTAGCCTGAGCTCTTGGAGTAGCCTGAGTTCATGGAGTACTCTGAGCACATGGAGTTCTCTGGCTTCCCTGAAAGAAAGGAGTACATTGTACATCGAAGACACAACAACTGACTCATCCGACATAACACACATCGACTACATAGACCCGAAAGTTACTTTAGAAAAAGACACCACATTAACTGAAACAATTTTTGAAGCCTCAACAACGCCAGCTACTATATTCAAACCATCTATTTCAGTAGAGACTATCACGGAAACAAAGTCAAACCCGCTTATAACAAAGTCTCCAATTCCTACTTCGCTGAGGATTTCTGTTGCAGTGAAGGCATTGCCTTCATTGAAGGCATCTGACTCATTGGGAAGCTCTTCAGTTGAATACAGATCAGATGAATTATCTTCCAATTTAGGATATATTCCAGGTAGCTCAAGTGCAACAGATTATTATGATTCAGCATCTTTCGGTCAAGCCTCGGTACCAGTATCCAGCGTTCAATCTATCTCCCCCACAGGAGGTTCATTGAAGTACTATCGCCCATATTACGGAAACCTGAGTTCTGTGGCACATTCATCTGCAGGCTCTAGTTCGCAACTCGAAAGTATCAGCTCAGCTCCTATAAACCCACATGCAGGACGGGTAGAATCACCTTCTACTCAATCAGTATTATCAGCTGGATCCTTTTCAGTTACCATCCCTTCTGCTTCGGAATCTTCTTCTTATGCAAGTGCTTCTAGTGAACCCGTATGCTCTGCAAACCGTGACTCAAATGGAGACTCAAATTACTCTGGTGATTTATTTAAGGTGATTGATACTTCTGAGCCACCGTCAGTTTTCAAAAGAGAAGAATTACCTCTCTCAATTCCATCCGGTGTTAGCAACAGTGGACCGTACGAAACAAATAAGTTTTATGCAAACTTGTTCTTAGGCAACCAAACGCAAATGGTATGGTCTTACCCGTATGGTTTGTTCTGGAAGAACAAAGATTACTATGGGTTAGCAGTCCAGAAGACTAACGTAACTCAAAGAGTTTACGGGTCCGAGAATACAAACAATGATAATGTGGATTCATACTACTTAAACCCAATTTTGAATGCTGAATTGGTCCTTTCTGCAACATGTTTCTCAGAAGAATCAAACTTTATGAGCGTTTCAGATATGACCAGCATGTCAGTTTTGGCCAGTTTCTCTGATTCCCAATCTGACACTACGAACAGAATTGATGTGCCAATTGTGCAAGGCATGGGTTTTGTTACTGGGGTTTATCATGGAAATCTCAAACCTGAAATTAACTCTATTGTTGGCTTCAAGACACTTGTTCAGGAGAAGTCCAACTCACTTCAGAATGGAACAAATAAATACAAGGCAACCCTTTTTGATGGAGAAGAATGGTTAATCTATGCAACAGTACCTTCGTCGGGTCCCGATTCATTCTCGTTGAATATCAAAAACTCAAGTATTCAAGGTTCTGATGCAGTTGATGGACTCGTTTTGCAAGTTGCTGTCTCTGCAGATTCTGGGGAATCTTACTTGGATCAAGCGGCTGGTATGTATGTCACTGATGCACTATTACAAGGTTCCGTTTCAAGTGGAAAATCTGCACAGTATGGGTTCAAATATGAAACAAATGGTTCTTCAAAAGCCAATAAGCCATTGATTTATGCCTTTCCACATCAAATCGAGTCCTTAACATCAGACACAAAACAAGCTTCAACTGGCCTTCAACTACCATCAACTACTAAAGGTAATATGGAAGGTTTCTTAACTGACTCTTTGACCATGAGCGAAAACTTGGAGACCTCAATAAAGTTCTTACCATGGGTTCAAGGAATGACTTCTGGGCCTTCTTATACAGAAGATCAACTTCAGTTAATAGCCAAGGTTGCAAGTCAAGAGTTGTCTGTAGATATCCCATCTTCTGTCAAATCATTGGATTCAACTTATTCTTCAGGTAAGGCTTTGGATAAGTATGCCTATATTTTATTGGTTTTGAGTGAAATTCTTGAAGATAAAAATTCTACTAAAGCTGTTTTACTGAGCATGAAGACGACTTTTAAGACATTTATCAACAATAACCAATATTATCCACTCATGTATGATACCAAATTTGGTGGCGTTAGTTCAACTGCTAATCAAAATGGTGATACTGGTGCTGATTATGGCTCTGGATACTATAATGATCATCACTTTCATTATGGTTACTATGTTCATGCAGCAGCCGTTGTGGGTTACGTTGATAAGAAAAATGGTGGTACTTGGGCAGAGGATAACAAAGATTGGGTTAACTCTTTAATCAGAGACGTCGCTAACCCATCAACTGATGACACCTATTTCCCAGTTTCAAGAATGTTTGACTGGTATCATGGACATTCATGGGCAGCTGGCTTGTTCGAGAGTGGAGATGGTAAGAATGAAGAATCTTCGTCAGAAGATTTCAATTTTGCTTACGGAATGAAACTCTGGGGAAGTGTAATTTGTGACAATTCAATGGAATCGAGAGGTGATTTAATGTTAGCTATTATGTCAAGAGCATTGAATAAGTATTTCTACTATAAGAGTGACAACACTGTTGAGCCATCTGAAATACTTCCAAATAAGATTAGTGGCATTTTCTTCGAAAATAAGGTCACTTACACAACTTACTTCGGTAGCCCCGACCAACACCCTGAATATGTTCATGGTATTCATATGTTGCCAATTACTCCAGCTTCTTCTTTGATCAGGATACCTTCATATGTCGAAGAGGAGTGGGATAAGCAGATATCCACATTCATAGATGATGTGAAGAGTGGATGGACAGGTATTTTGTACCTTAACCAAGCCTTGTATGACCCAGAATCCTCTTATGACTTTTTCAATTCTAGTGATTGGTCTGATTCCTATTTGGATGGGGGTCAAAGTAGAACTTGGTCTTTGGCCTTCTCTGGTGGTGTTAGAGCCTCAAATTAAATTACATAATACTATTATGTGTGTACTATATTTTTAAATTTAAGATTGAATGTTATTATGAAAACTGACTTAGTAGACTTTTAAGCATTTCTTTACTTTGAAAGTGATCTATATTATTACTTCATACTTTTGTTCCCACGATTTTTTTTTTTTTTTTGAGTATCGTAGATATTTACTCACGTAAGAATTGATTTATATAAAAATAAGATAATGTAAAAAATACAATCATGCTTTCTTTTACTAAGAGACTAGTCGACACTTTTGACAGTAGTTTTTCTAACCAACTGACACAAGATTCTGATTCGTATTTCAAAGATGCATTAAAGTTAAATAATCAAGGGTTTGCATTAAGAGTTTTGAAAGTCAAGCCACACTCAATTGCCCAAGCACGAGGACTTGAGGCTTGGTTTGATTACATCATTAAGATCAATGGTAATGAGCTTCCTATGGCTAATCCTTCGCAGTCATTGAAAAGCTATAGTATAAATGAGGACGGTACATTGAACTACGGAGGATATGATAACAGCGAAGAAGTAGGCAAAGTGAACTATGAAAAACTTATTCAAGAGATAATCAAAAAATCCAATATAGATAAAAAGGTCATATTTGATGTCTGGAATGCAAAGGGAGGTATCATTAGGAAAGTAGTTCTCCCAATTGACGCATATACCTCAAGTGAAACAGATCAAAGTCATAACAACCTCTTTGTCAATAGATTCCAAGAGTTAGGAATTACAATAAAATCGCAACATATAAATACTTCCACATATGTATGGAGGGTCCTAAGCTCTCACCCAGGATCTCCAGCTTTCAAGTCTAGATTGGTTCCATATTCTGATTATATCATTGGGTGTGATTCATTGTATCCTGGTGATATTCCTGAAAAGGGACTATTATCGGAAGGAGGGCAAGCATTGTTAACAAGAACTATTCAAACATATTATAATCATCATTTTGCAATTTCTCAAGAAGATAGCATCCCTATTACAATTTATGTTTACAATCATGATTATGATATCTTAAGACCGGTAGTAGTGTATCTATCGAGATCCTGGGGAGGTGGTCTGAACAAGGGAATATTAGGATGTGATGTAGGCTATGGCTTGATTCATAGGCTACCAGAGGTAGTCGGAAAATTTGATGGCACACAAATTGTGGACGATCTAGTTTTTGATTCTGGTGTATCTGTAGGTTACGAGACTAAGATTAACTCTCCCGGAGATGACGAGCCACTGGAACAAAAAGTGATATCAGAATCGACCCCAATGATGAATGCATCTCTGCCTTTAAGAAGTCCTTCTTCGTCTGTTGCTACAAAAAGCCTGGTTGCAGAAAAACACATAGCTCCATCAATACAGCCCTACATTATTCCAGAAGAACTAAATACAACCCCCCCTCCTCAATTAGCTTCAAAAGAAGATGTGCGTGCTAATAGTCCACCTCAAGCTCCTCCTATGATGGTACCAACGCCCCTAGATGAAACTGAACCCTTAATCGAGGTCCCAATTTCTACTTCTCCTCCCTCATCGTCAGTACCACATCAAAATTTTTTCGGAGAAGGAGCAGCTGATCATCCACCGCCACCTTCATCGTTGTCTAACCAGCAATCAAATGGCCATCCTATGGTAGCACCTGCTAGTAGATCTAGTCATCGCAGAAAGAAACCACATGGATCATCCTTAAACTCGATCAATGACTTGGTGAATGAAGAACTAGCCAAATCCAAAAAATTGGATGTTCATTACAATGAGCAAAAACAGGAAACTACTTCAGTCGGACCCCCTCCATTTGGGAACAAGTAGTTGAAATATAATATAGAATAAATAACCTTTATCTAACATAATGATAGGTTTTTGTACTGCATATGCAGAAGTAAAAAAAAATCAAAACACTGCCCACTGCCGGAATCGAACCGGCGATCGCTCCATTACGAGTGGAGTGCCTTACCACTGGGCCAAGCGGGCCTATATTTCTCCAAGCTTTTGTCACTCAAAAGTACATATGCCGCAAGCTTAACACACCAGTTATTAACTTCAATTAATCACACCATATTTAGCTCAATAACATATTTAAATAACTAATTTCAGTTATATGTAGCTCATACGTTTGCAGCTTTAACTATCAAAATGTCAAAGGAATGTTTAATACTTGCCTCAATCAAGCTGTAAGTCTCTTTGTCAAAAGGGGTTTCATCTTCAGCACCATCCTCAGAAATTAAAAAGAGTTGGTTATCCACTGAAGTAGTACTCAAAATGTCTGGAAAATCTTTTTTCATGTATTGCATGGAAATTGTAATTTCTGAGTCTTTAGATTTAATTAAACCTCTGATCTTAGACTCGAATTCGTTAGAATTACCATTACTTGATCTTGCCTTAACAATGATATTTATCGCAGACACGTTATCAGATAATCTAGTAACTAGATTAAGGGCAAGAAGATCACTGGTACTAAGAATATTATCATGACTCAAAATGAGGTTAATCGTCTTTAAAGTTGGAATTAAATTGGGAAGGGTATCATCACTAAAAAATATTTTAGTTTCTGAACCATCGTAGCCTGATTCAATCAGGTTTACCCGTTGTGTACCTGAATTGATCAAAAACAACCCGACATGAGACTTTGCTGACCTTAAAAGTTTTCTGAATAGATATGATTCACTATTCTCATCTTCACTTGTTATACTGTTAAGGAATTGAGCAGCACTCACTCCACTGACCAACAAGGAAGACTTGTCAGTAATTTGATCATTGATAGACATAACATAATTTCTAACAGGCACTAAAATCGATTGTACATCACAGTTAACTCCCAATATATCACTGAACATTCTTATAATTGCTAATATTGATGATGACTTGCCTGATTCATTATTATTTTCATCGCCTTTATAGTGCGTAGCTGACACCTCTAGTAAATGTGAAGTTCTAGAGGTAAATTCACGTAAATGGATAGCTTTCACGTCAGTATTATGAGACTCTGCAACAAAAATCTTGATGAAATACATCAAATAAGGAATTGAATCTATCTTTCTTAATAAAATTACTAATTTCTTGATGTGGTATTCATCCAAACTTTCTATTGGCATACCCCTTAAGGATGCCGCATTATCCGTTAGCAAGTTTGAATCTGTCTCATCCCTAGCCTTAGGAGTACCATCCCAATTTATTTCACCCTTTAAATACTTAGTGACTTTTTCTCTATACTCGATAGGGTATATCCAAAGCGCAATAGGTGTCGTCAAGAAAGTAGTAACTAAGGCCATGACAACGAACATAGAGTAGACTCTCTGTGAAATAATCCCGCTTGATAACCCCACAGATAATACAACAATTTCAACAATACCTTTACAAGACATCAAGACACCAACAGCAAGAGACTCTCTGAAAAATAAGTTATTGAATTCTGCAGCAATAAAACCCCCAGAAATTTTTCCAACCAAAGCCAAGAGGATAATACCAATAGTGTAAGCCCAATCTAATCCAGTATTTAATAACCCTAAATTAACATTCAACCCTGCCAATGCGAAATAAAGTGGAACCATAACAATATGAACTAAATCTTCTAACTTTTCAGTCATTTTAACAACAAACCCATTATCCCTTGGGACAATAACACCCACCATAAACGCACCAAAAATTGGGTGAACTCCAATAATATCAGTATAAAATGCTGATACAAACACAAGTAAAATAATGAGGAGCATCAGCAATTGAGAAGGTTCACCGTCCACAAGATCGTTTGTGAATCTCAGTATATAGAATCTCAATCCTTTCCTCACGGGATAAGCTAAAAACAGGAACCACGCAACGGTGAGCAAAAGAATATAAAGTGTATTGATACCGCTAGACGCATTAGCTAATGTGACCGATAATGCGAGTAACATCCAACCTATCAAGTCATTAATAATACCAGCCGCTAAGACAATGGTACCTACTCTATCAGCAAGTAAATTAAGCTCAGTTAGTATACGTGCTAACACAGGAAATGCTGTAATACTCATAGCCACAGCAATGAAGACCATGTATGTCGTAAAGTCAATAGGAGGTAAATCGGTCTCTTTGCTTCTATAATCGTCGTACATTCCCTTTGCAATACCACATCCCATGGCAAACGGAATGGAAACATTGACAATACCAACAGATGCTGCAACCTTAATGTGATTTTTGATAAATGCTATATCAACCTCAAGTCCCACTATGAACAAAAATAGAATAATTCCAATGTTAGCAAACAACGTCAAACCTGGGATTGACTCTGCTGGAAAACAATTCTGGGTAAACTTTTCTGCATGACCTAGTACTGATGGCCCAAGTAGGATACCTGTAACCACCTCAGCAATAACCTTAGGTTGACGTAGCCTTCTTAGAGGGTAATGTACAACTTGACATAGTATGATTATAAAAACCGCTTGGAACAAGAAAATTGTATAAGGGTAGTTTGGGAGGTACTTCAATGGGTTCCTTCCAGAGACTATACCCGCAACTGAGCCGGTATCCACTGCCATATCCTTTAAATTAATGTATTTATTTATCAAGCATCATTTTGTTCGGTTATGTGATTAATAAATGGAGACTCATGTATGTTCCACGTTCCGCGAACCTCATCGAGATCTAGGCCGCGCAGGTAAAGAGCTAAGGGGACGTTATCATTATTTCTGTACCACCAAAAGGTTAACTTTTTACTTATTTCTGATGGAGTCCAAAGGGCATTATAAATCTTACTACTTTAATGTTTTGTAGGCCTTTCTCAGCTGCTACTGCTCAAGAGATAATATGAGTTACTATTCTTTTTGCAGCTGTATATGAGGATACCGTATTTCTAAATCCGAGCAAAATAATATGATTGTTATCAAATATACAAACGATCATCACCCTTTCATTCGGATTTCGGCAAGAACTAGAATACTAATTAGGGCTACTAGCATCCTTACTAGACAGATATTACCATACAATTGACTTTTGGCACTAGTTTTGCAACGAAAGTTATAGCTTTTGTTAATTTTTTTTTGGTTAAATTGAATCATGAGCTACAAGGAACCTCCATTATTTACATCCATGGGAATGTTTATCATTGACGAAAACCAGTATCCGGACCCTAGAAGGAACAAGTTCGATATAGTGGGAGGTGGAGGACCTTACGCCATAGTAGGAGCACGAGTGATCTCTGGGAGGAAATTATCAAGGAGAATTAGTGGCATTATCGACGAAGGGTCAGATTTCCCTCAGTCCGTGAGAAGGTATCTAGAAACGTGGGACTCTGGAGTGATAATGCGTTCTGATCCTTCAAGATTAACTACCAGAGGCATCAATATTTATGATACAAATGAGGTAAGGCACTTCAAGTATAAGACACCAAAGAAGAGAATTGAAGCCTTGGATATCTTAGAATCAGAAACATTGAAATATTCCAAATGTTTCCACTTAATATGTTCCTTCGATAGATGCGCTGAAATAGTGAAAACTATTAAGGGTAGTGTATCTTATAACCCCATTTTCATATTTGAGCCTTTACCTGATGATTGTATTCCAGAAAACTATCATAAATTAAAAACGACTTTGCAAGATATAGACATATTTACTCCAAACTTGAACGAAGCTGCTTCATTAGCATCGATTGAGAAGTTGCCCGAGACTACAGAAGCTCTTGAAAACCTAGCATCCAATTTGTATTCACACTTAAACTTGAGTGACTCTGGAGTTGTATTGAGATGTGGGGCATTGGGCTGTTACGTGAAATGTAAATACGGCGGTAAGTTACTCCCTGCTTATCACAGCGAGCAATCTAATGTTATTGACGTCACAGGAGGTGGAAACTCTTTCTGTGGTGGCTTTGCTGTTGGTTTTTATTTGTCTGAACGAGACTGGTTTGTTGCAGCAGTCTGTGGTAATTTGGCCAGTGGGTGTATAATAGAAAACCTAGGTATGCCAATAAAGAGTGACGAAGACTCGGAGGTGGAGGTGTGGAACGGGTTAACGACTCGAAAACGTCTTGATAATTACTTAAGAAATAATCCAGCATTACAAAAGGGCTTGGATGATAAATTTAAATGGTTATAGACATTAATGCATTGTAAATTATTTTGAATATAAAGAAATAGAATCTGTTATGTAACAACATATGTGAAAATATCAAGAATTGAAATGCTGCACATAGTCAATGCTATCATCATTAGTGGAATTGGAGGTGTTGGCCTCCTTTTCATCAAAAACTAAATTCGAATCCTCGTGGATATTTTCTGCCGGAGATTTAGGAACATTATCGGCATGGTAGAGTATCTTCATAAGCTCTTTTTTGTCAGTCCATCTCCTTGCCTTTTTACCATATATATACAAAGGTATCGCAAAAAGACTCACGAATACTTGTACGCATGCATACGTCGTAAATGCAGTTTTTTGTCCCCTTGAATGCATGAAGTCATTATTGAATAATGAAAATAAGAACCCCAAAAGATTCTTCAAGAAGTTTAAAGACACCAAAGCTTCTGCAGCGAACATCTTATAGGAATCTACTGCAAAGGTTATTGCGGTAGTACTTGCCATTGAGCTTCCAAAAGCCACGCAACCAAATAATATAACGGGGCCAATCCAAAAATCATCTATTTGGGTAGACCAACCAAAACCTATCAATCCAATCGTCGTAATTATAGTAGAAGGTATAATCATGAGAAGTCTAAACTCTGGCTCGTAAATACCATGGTTTCTTGAGACCATAAATCTACTCAATCTATCACTGATAACACCTGCCGATATTGAGCCTAATATTCCCCCTGAAAATGATGAAATATAGAATAGACCAACAGTTTGTTGGTCAAAGCCATAACCTTTGCCTTTAAAAATATCTGAAATTGATTCTGAAATTAATATAAGCCAGACCACGGCAAAAGCGTACGTAAAGGAAGAAAACAAGACAGAGGGATAAAGATATAAGACAAAAGGTCTCAATGCTATCATCCACCAACTATCACTTGTCTTTCTTCCTGTGTAAAGAGTCATATTCTGTAAAAAGGATTTTTTTTGGACATTCGTAGGGTCCTCTATATCATTTCCAGTAATACCCACAGGGCCATGAGAGATCATAGTGGTGGCATTGATTGATGACGATAAACTTTCAACCTCAAAACCATTATCAGTTGTTGGTCTTCTAATCGCAAACGCATTTGGTCTGTCAGATGGCGGGTGATAATCAGCTGCTTTCTTGGCCGCTTCAGACTCTTCTTGCGATCTCTTGCTCGGTTTAGGAGATCTATCCCAAAAAGTATCAGGTACAAATAAGAAAGTCAATATCAAATTTGCACCTAAAAAGATACTGAGAATCCAGAAAAGCCAGTGCCTGTCTAAATGCTGAAATACTAGCCCTGATAATAATGGGATGATATTTTTGCCTCCAAGCATCAACATAGTGTAAATTCCAACTCTATATGCTCTCTCATGGGCATAATATATTTCTGCAATAGTAGCTGATGGAAGAGACTCTGTAGGAGATGCACCAAATCCCATAATGACTCTAGCGCCCATTAAACTACCAAAGCCTGACGCTCCCCCGGCCCAAAATGCACCAACCATAAACAAAAGATTCCCCAATAAATACACCAATCTTTTTCCGTACAAAACAGCAGACGGACATGCAAAAACGGAACCAAAGCCTAAAGACAACATAAATCCACCTACAAGGTATGATATCGTTGACAATGGTTTATGAAATTCCTTCAGTAAACTGTTCATACCAGCTGCTAAAATAGGAGATTGCCCCCCACCCAAGAAACTCTGTATTCCAATTAACAACATACATAAATCTCTTCTCCATTTGGGCCAGTTTAAAGGATCATTCGGATCCTCATGAGGCTGTGGATTAAGAATTATACCCGTGTCAGATCGCTTTAAAGATGCTGTGTCATGATTAGACTGGTTTCCTGTAGGATCTTGCATATCATCCATCATCACAACAGTACCAGTCACTTGCTTGACCAGTGTTTGCTGGATTCCAAGTCTTGACACCATGGTATTTGCTTAATAGTGTTCTCTGTTAATTATCAATTACTTGTGTATTTTTAATAAACGCTCCCGCTGCTACCGCTTTTGTTTATAGAGACCTGATTAAAATTAGTGATGACGTCGGTGCGCCTACCGAACTGGTCTCTACGAATTGAACACTTAGATGCCTTCTTTGACAGAGAAGCTTGTAATTTCCTCTTAGAATATAGGAATATTAATCAAAGTATGATCATAAGATTCTCTCCTGCGTTTTATATGTTTTTCCTCGACGCCCTCTGTAGAATAGTAGCAGTTACATATTTGCCTATGACGTCTAATTTCCTGTAGGGTGCCACTGGGATCCTTTGTTAGCCTGCACATAAACTATGACTACCCTGAAGGACAAAATAGCAGATAAGGACATGATCAAAACACTCGCGGTAGATATTTTGTTCTTTCTTTAGGCGTCTGTGGGGAACTTGTTTCACCATTTGAGCATTCTTAATTTCATGTTGACTACTTGTAACCAGGATGTGTATTGTCATAACTTCTCCCCCTCCCGTAGAGCTGAGCAACGTGTGGTTACATGAATCATAATAAAGCTAAACTAATAGACTACGTGGATGTTTTTCTGTTCTAAAATATTATTAGAGAGAGATCATTGTGTAAGATCTCTAGCAACACTATTGTTATTGAACCGCTTTATACATTTAGGATCCTAAAATGTAATTAAAGTTTTCGTTAATGACTATTCTCTATGGGCTTATCGCGAATATATGATGATCTACTATTGTTTGCGGAACAAACGCCAAGCAAATAAAGTTAGGTCTCCTTCGCGAAATCTCTGTCATAATAGACTGAGCCCCGCCTAATTGGGTCATACCCGTTGCATGGTAAGACGTAATATCAAAAATTGTGGTCAGGTGATTTGTCCTTTAAGGTCGCTCGGACATCGACATCGGCATCAACATCAATATCAATATCAAGTATACCGATCTTCAGGTCCGAAGGTAGAGTTGAAACTCAGAATTCTTTCCATGTGATATATCACGTGGAAATCTGTTTATCTTCCTTATTTAGTCGAAAACGTTTTTTTCGCTACTGGCTTTCCGAAGTCCCAGTAAGAAGTTTAAGCGGCCATACTAATTCGACCTAGCGGTTAAGAAACGCTTGCCTTACTTCCAACATAGGAAAATGAGTCCGGTGTAAGCTGTATCCGCCGCTTCTAAGACAGTTCCATTGTACAGTGGTAGCTTGATCGCAATTGCCCCTTTCAGTTATAATTCAAAGATAAGCGGTATCTATCAGTGTATTCCTAAGTTCGCCAATTTGTAGGTACATCTATATAAGGCACTGAAAGTATAAAGTAATAAGACCCAGCTAAAATTCCTCAGTAAATACTTTTAAGTATACAAAGGCAGAAATTCAGTGAGGCTCTAACCGTCTTCCTGATAAGAAAGTTACAAAGTCGCAACATCAGATTATTAGATAAGAAATCAGCCGCAGCTAAACCGAGATATAGAGAAGTGGAATGACAGTAGATGAACAAGAATCATATGTTTTCCAAGCAAAAATTGCAGAAAAATCGCTTACAGCAATAAAGGGAGAAGGATGCAAAATCGTGTACAGGGATCCCAAAACAGGTGAAACCAAGAAGATTTATGACTCCATGACTGGAGCCGCTGTTGGTGCCTTGGGATGGGGAGATCTTGAAGTAGTCAAGTTTATCAACGAAGCTGCCCTTATTACTACTTACTCTTATCCCGGAGTTATTAATAACGAGTTCAGTGAGCAATTGGCAAAGTTTTATATTGATAACTCACCTAAAGGTGCATTTGCTAGTGCTTTATGGACCAGCTCCGGATCTGAAGCCAATGAAAATGCCTTAAAGATCATCAGACAGTATCACATTGAAAAGAACAACCTTAAGAAAGTCAAATTTATATCTAGAAAGACATCGTATCATGGATATACCATAGGTGCACTTTCTATCGGACAGTCGACTAGATCAAAGATGTTTGAGGACATCTTACTTCCACAGTCGCAGTGCTTAAAGATGGAACCTTGTAACCCATACCGCTACAAGCGTAAAAATGAAACTTTGGAAGAATATGGCGAGAGATTAGTTAACGACTTGGAAACTATGATTTTGCATGAGGATCCTGATACCGTAGGTGCTGTCATTGTTGAGACTTTACCAGGATCCACTATTGGTACTGCTCCACCACCAATGAGTTATTTGAAGGGAATCAGAAGAGTCTGTAACAAGTATGATGTAATATTTATGCTCGATGAGGTCATGTGTGGAACGGGTAGAGCTAATCCTAATGGTGGCTTGAACTGTTGGGAAAACTTTTTGTCACCTGAAGAAGGTCCCGATTTGCAGACTGTTGGAAAGACTCTTGGATCTGGGTATGTCACGATTGCAGGTGTATTGGTGTCACCAAAAGTTAGAAAGGTTTATGTTGAAGGAAGCGGGGCTATTCTTGGTGCTCAAACTTACTCCAGTCATGCATTCAACTGCTGCGTTGCATTAAAGATCCAAGAAAGAATTAAGAAATTGAAATTGACTGAGAACATCTTCAAAGTTGGTAATCACATGGGTGCCCTCTTGAAGAAATCCTTGTCTGAATCCAAGATTGTAGGTGATGTTAGAGGTCTTGGTGGATTTTGGTCCATAGAGATCGTGAAAGACAAAACCACTAAGGAAAGTTTCCCTCCTAGTGATAGTATAGCTATTAAGCTTCAAAGTATCTGTATGAAAAATGGTGCAAACGTAATGGGTGCTCAAGGATGCAATGATGGAGTCGGAGATATCATCATGTTAGCTCCAAGTTTCATAATTACAGAAAGCGAAGCCACTGAAGTAGCAGATATTGTAACCAAATCTGTGTTGGAATTCGAGAAGGAATTGGAACTCTAATTATCAACCGGCAACTCAATTGCTTTATCTTTACTGCACTATAGCTTCTCAGCTTCTCTCTTTAATTTGGCTGTTAAATTCTTTTCATATTTTGGTTTGCATGCGCATTATGAAGGCGTTCAGTTCAACCAGCCAAGTTGCGTTTAAATGCAAACTTGATTTTTAATATAAAGTTTTTAGGTAATAAACGATTGTGGATATCTAACATCTCCAGTAATATTAATCATTATTGCTCAATGTTGTAGCTCCTCCTTCGTCTTACTTTAGCAAGCATTTAGGCCTGAATAACAATTGCCCCAAAATAGGATTTGGACCCTGTATGTAAATTTAACGCGTTAGAAATTAACTCAAATTTTTGTCGGCTTCCCGCATTGAGAATGAGTATTACTTACTAAGATTCCATATAATCTTGAATGGATATTCTGGGAAGCAATATAAATTGGATAGGATAGGATAGGATGACAGAAGAAACTCCCCAGGTGTACATTGCCACTTATTCAAGTGTAAGTTTCAAATCTATCATACCATTGGTGATTTTGAAAGAGCCAGTCTCATTGTACGCGTACGAGCAATACTAACTAAATTTATAGACTGATGTTTATGAGTGTCAGATCAATGATTCACCCATCATGAGAAGATGTAAGGACGACTGGGTCAATGCTACACAGATCTTGAAGTGCTGTAATTTCCCGAAAGCTAAAAGGACCAAGATTTTGGAAAAAGGAGTTCAACAGGGATTACATGAAAAAATTCAGGGTGGATACGGAAGATTCCAAGGAACATGGATTCCGTTGCCAGATGCACAGAGATTAGCTGCCAGCTATGGCGTTACTCCAGATATAGCACCGGTGTTATATCTAGATCTCAGTGATCCAAATGTGAACATTCCGAAAAAGACAAAGCAGGTGAACAAAGATGGTACTCCAGTCAAGAGGAAGTACACGAAAAGAGCTAAGAAGATTGACGATACTCCTTCAAAAAAAATTAAGGGAGATGGAAGTGTGCCCGAAGCTCATGAATTGTATGGATCTCAGAATCCTTATGGATCTCTATCGAGGTATCACTCCCAGTTGTCTCAAACTTCTCAAACATCTCAACAATCTCAGCACATGCCATACCATATGGGTGTTAATCAATTACCACCAACTTTCAATCAAGCTGACTTCATGGGAATGAACGGTGGTGCCAGTGGCATCCAGTCATATTCCCACCATCAGCAAGCTGTTCAAAATGAATTCCAAAACTATCAACTTCAACTTCGTTATCAGCAAGAACAACAAAAATTTGGTAATGGTATATCTTCTCAAAGCCTGCTCCCTATTCAACTGCAGATCGTAGGAGCTATTCATCATAGCAAGTTACCTCTGTCTCAGTCAACCAATGAAACAAATTGGTCACAAGAGGATGCCGCGTTAGCAAAAGACAGTGATACTTCTATTTCTTCTAATGATGAACGCTCACAACTCATGAAAGGACATAAAACAAGCGGCATTGGACATGATTCCCTTGACGAAGACCTCTCATATTCATCTCAATTATTACAATTCTTCAGTGAAGATAAGGGTGATGTTCCTTATTTTATCCATAATCCACCATATGATTTTAACATTAATGAAGCTATTGACGATGAGGGACACACGGCTTTGCATTGGGCTGCGTCAATAGGTAACTACTCAATGATTCGTCTTTTGCTTTCTAAGGGTGCAAATCCTTTGGTTGTAAACAATTTTGGGTTGAATCCTTTATCAAAATTGATTTCTTTCAACAACTGTTATGAATTGAAGAATTTTCCAAAGGTATTAGATGATTTAGAATTATGCTTGATTAACACTGATATTAATGGTAGGACTCCATTACATTATTTATGTCAATTTGCCAAAGTCAAATCAAAGTTTGAAAGTTCCGAATATTACCTTAATGTCATATTGACTAAATTAACATCAATATCTAATCTGAATCCAAACAAGCAAGTAAATCTATTGAAAAATGTCCTTGATCATCAAGATGTGAATGGAGATACAACTTTGCATTTAGCAGTAAAGGCAGGAAATGTCAAGTTGACAAAAACGCTTATGGCCTACGGTGCTAGAGACGATTTGTACAACATCAATAAGGAATCTGCAAAGTTATTGTTAGCGCATATAAATCTTTCGGATTCATTTGAGCATCAGAAATACAGCCAAAATCAGCAATTGTTGTCATCAGCTTCTCTGCTGAATAATGTATCAAGTCAAAATCGTAGAATTTCTGAATCAAAAGTTCAAGGTTTAGCCACTCCTATTCAACCGAGCTTTAATGGAGACCGTCTTGGTACTCCAGATACTCAGCGTACCACAATTCAAGATGATGATGATGACGATACTAGACAAGCTAGAGTGAACAAAGAGCAATTAGATCAGTTAATGAAGGATGATAATAAGGAAAATATTTTCATAGATAATTCTGCATTAAAGGCTTACGATTCCACTTCCACTCCCCTTCAAAAATCTAATTCTACTTTGAGTTCAACTTCTCAACATCCCTTAGCAGTTATTAGTGAACGTACAGTGGAAAGTACACCCATTAGAATAGATGAAAAGCAAGATAACGACTTTCAAGTTCTTGATATCAAACCACCGCAAGTTGACTCCAATGGAAAGTTCGTAAGTAGTAGTGATGAAAAGAGTGTATTGTCTAAATTGGCCACAAATGATCTTTCTAAAATGTTCAATGTCATGATAAACTCTTTAACTGAATCTTACAACCAACAAATGAATTCTTTGGACAACGAACACTTTAACTTACAGGATGAGATGAAAAAGAAAAATGAACTCAGAGACATGTGGACGGAAAAAATAAGAGTTTTGTTACAAAAAAATGGCATCAAATCTAGTGGCAAGATAGAAGAAAGCAATGCTTCACTCAATGAAACTATTGCAGAGAATGAAAACGAATTGAATGAGAAAGAAGCATCTCTAGTGCAACTTTTGGAGAAGGACCAATCTTACAAGTTGGCTACTTTAGTGCAAGACAATGAGCTGAAAGATGTAGATCAATCTATGTTAGACTCGAATGAAGAAAGTGGTGAAGAAAGATATGAGCTCGCTGTTGAATTGACTGAGCTTCAACTTAGAAGACTCCGGCTTTTGGAAAGAGCGACAAATAGTATGAAATGTTTCGGACTTGATTCCAAGACTTATAAGTACAGAAAGCTAATCAGCTTGAGCTGTGGATTGAAAATTGAAGACATTGATGGATTGATTGATGGAATAAATGAATCTCTATCAGAGACAAACATCTTCAAAGCATATTAGTTTCAAATCATATTAGTCTTGACTCGCTCATTAACTTTAATGCATTTCTAAGGACTCTTTTAAGCCTTATAATTAGACTTTAGTTAGTACAATAAACTGTTTAAATGGATAATCATGTATGAAGTAACCGTGTATATACATTTAGTGCGTGTACCAATTTTTTGATTTGGTGAGGTTATTGATAAATTATTCTGAGAGTAAAAAGCAACATGAGAGAAAGCCACGGTAAATTTTATTGTTCATTTATAAAGGCTTAGGAAAGGGTGGAAATGTCAAACTTAGTAGCTAACAGTTACAAGAGGCAAAAATTGCCTAATGGATCTGCCATCTCGACTGTGCCAGACACAGTGTACGAAGAGCCCGAAAAAACGTTGTTGAACTTTCCTTCCTCAGTAATGAATGGTGTAACTCAAGAAGGAGGATTAGTTTCTTTAACCTTCAAGTCCGTCAAGTTTGTGGAAATAGTAGAAGGAATTGATTCCATACGCAGTGTGTTATACAGAGACGAAAGCAAGGAAGTTGAGCTTCCCAAATTGACCGAAGAAAAACTTAATACTAAAGACAAAATTCAAAGGCTAAAAGAGGACATAGCGAAATTGAAACAGAAGGAATATATCAAGCGCGAAACACATGATTATAATGAACTTCAAAACAGACTCCTGGAGTCCCTCACAAATAAGCAAGATATCAGCTCTATTGGTGAGATTTTAATCAAGCAATACGAAACTGAAAACCCAAATAAGGAGCTACAATTTTCCAACAAACCATATCATATACACCAGGGGTCAAAATAGAATTGCTGGGGTGTATAATTAACAACCTGATGATCGTTGCAAACCAATGCTTATCAAAGTCCATTTTTATGTATACATATAGATGTAAAATAGTAAGTTAAAGAAAAAGAACCATATTGATTCATTCAAGATCACCAAGAACAATACTTTTGATCACTGTATATTCGTCAATTCCAAACTTGGAGCCTTCTCTTCCGAATCCAGAGTCAGCAATCCCTCCAAATGGTAATGGGGCTTCGGATATTAAGCCAGTGTTGACGCCAATCATGCCGGCCTTTAACTCTTCAGTGAATTTGAATATACGCCTGATATTGTCAGAATAAACGTAGCCTGCTAGTCCATATTCTGTATTATTTGCTAGCGCTGTGACCTCCTCCTCAGATTTGAATTTGATTAATGGAGCAACGGGACCAAAAGTTTCTTCTTGAGTGATCACCATTTCACTAGTCACATCTCCCAAAATAGTTAAATCGTGGAAGTTTTTCCCTAAGTCTGGCCTCTTGGTTCCACCTAACAATAGTTTTGCACCTTTAGAAATTGCATCTTCTATGTGGTACCTGACCTTCTTCATGGCTCTGTTATGGATAAGGGGCCCATGCGTAGTTTCTGGTTGCAAACCGTTACCAAGGTTCGTTAATTTTTGCACCTGAGAGACAAGCTTTTTAGCAAATTCGTCGTATACTGATTCATGGACGTATATTCTGTTGACACAGACACATGTCTGGCCACTACTTCTGAATTTTGCTGCAATTGCACCTTCGACAGCTTTATCGACGTTTACGTCATCAAAAACGATGAATGGAGCATTACCTCCTAATTCCATCGATAGTTTCTTCAAAGTTTGTGAAGACTGGTTCATCAAAAGTTTACCGACAGCAGTGGAGCCGGTAAATGATACCTTCAGGATTTTTGGATGTTCACATATCAATTTCCCAATAGTAGGAGCATCTTTTGTTGGAAGAACGTTTATTGCACCAGGTGGAAAACCTGCCTGATCGGCGAGATCTGCTATTGCTAAAGAAGATAATGGCGTCTCTCCAGGTGGCTTTATAACAGTGGTGCATCCAGCAGCTAATGCAGCACTGATTTTACGAGTGATCATAGCAGCAGGAAAGTTCCAAGGTGTCATAATACCACAAACTCCCACGGGTTGCTTCAATGAAATAATCTTCCTGGGTGCGGCCGACGAGGGGATAACGTCTCCATAGATCCTTGGAGCTTCCTCCGAAAACCACTGAAAGAATGAAGCTGCATATTTGATTTCTCCCAATGCATCATTATACGGCTTACCATTTTCAGCCACGATGATCTTAGCAAGATCTTCCTGGTTTTCGATCATTAAACTGTACAAGTTATGCAATAGTTGTGATCTATGGCGACCGCTCGTCTTTTTGAAAGACTGAAATGTGTCGTAAGCGCAGTCAATAGCTTCATTGAAATCAACTTCTCCAAAAGAAGATACGTCCACTAATTTAGACAATTCTGGGTCATCTACTGCTGGGTCATGAACTTCTAGTGTTTCATTATTAACACTACTAATCCATTCTCCATTTACATAGCCTTTGTTCTTAATCAATGATCCAGCTTTAATTTGAGCCAAAGCAGTACTAAGGAAACGTTTACATACAAATTTTAAAGACATTGAACTTATAGATCTTGTTTATTTTTAATTTAAATAAAAAGGTACCTTTTATCTTAAAAGATCTTGCTATTTTGAATATAGGCAGGCAAGTTGCTGAATTCGCTCTGCGAGGGTTGCAATTTTGGAACCTCCCGCATATTACGGGGATTAGGGAAAGGGAAGAAAATTAGCTCCCATATCCACTCCCGAATACAAGCTAGTCAAGTTCACAAGAATGCCGATAAAGGGTTTTACAGCTGACTTTGTCTTATAATAATACTACAGGAGAATTCTCTATAGCATTCCTTATGTCCTAATCTACGTGTATAGCTAATGATTAGTAGTTGAGTTACCCCACGATTTAGAGACTCGAACAAGAAAACTACAGTATGCAGTTAAATATTTTTCATTTAATAACGTAGGTATATAGGAGAGCTAAGTCCTCTCATTGAGAGTGAATCAACATGATCATCATCTAACTGTAGTAGTGAGACTCTATATAATTCTTGCTTAGACTTCATGCATCATTCGGAGGGAGGCGATATTAAATGACTTCATAGGACCAAAATGCTTCGTCAAGCAAAATAAAAAAGGGTCCATACCTACTACTAAGTCACCTGCCAGCCGAGTTCTATAGTATATGAGCAGCACAAGTCTTCTACTTCAAAAGAATAGCTCAAAGCTCGATATCACCCGTGATACAATCATCATCATTATCCATGTCGTCATCACTAGACAAGCTTCCAATATCACTCAACTCATCTTCTTCTTCGTTAGCTTCACCATTTTCTTCGTTAATTTCATTCTCATTGATAGCATGTAAGGCGTATTGTTTAACATACAGCTTGACCGTCTCATTGTATTTAGATTCATCCTTGGTCATTAGATTTGAAGCTTCTGTGTTGAGAGGGTCGCTCGGATTGGCATATCTGAGAAGATGTGGCAAAAAATTTTCAAATATATTGAGTAGCCCAAACATTGGTGACCAAGTCTGATTGATCACATCGAGGCAGACAGATCCTGAACCCTCATCAATGTTCGGATGATAGATTTTATTTGTAAATCCAATAGACGGAGATTTCAAGGGGTACTGATCAGGAAGTTCTACCCTGATTTTCCAAGTTCCTCCTTCATAGGGGGTACCAGTTGGACCGTGGAAAATGACGAAAAATTGTTGAATAGAATCATCTATAAGAGTTACGTCATGATCACTCATCATAAGATCCATAACGTCTTTCTCGATACGTCTCTTAGGTGAACTCATGGTGAATATGGTCTAATCCTTGTCGCGTTTATTCTGTTGTAGCCTCCTGTTAGTCTTTCACTATGTAAAACTCCTCACTTGTTTTAGTTGATGTAATTACCACTTGATATATATAATGGGTTCTATAATCACCTCCTTTCATTGAGAGATCACACTATTTATACATCACATGACTTATGCGGATATGGCAACTATTGCTAAATATACTACTCAGAGGACAAATCAGTATGCGCTGGTCATTTCCAAGAAGTGTGTCATTTCTACTGGTAGTAAAGCAAGAAGCATGTTTATATTCATATTTAGGTGATTCCGTTGTACTTTCTATTCATAACTGGTTAGCTAGCATATAATTATTTTTACAGTCAAAGTTACTACCACTCATACGGAACAAAACCTAAAGTCCGACTGCGGAATGTCATAGATGTAAATATTGTACGGACACGATAGAGTATATAAATTGTTACGTTTTCACACACTCTGAAGAACTAATCACTTAGTCTTTACATGTGCGACTGGTACCATTGATCGGAAAACCGGCTTAATTAAATTTTATGAAAGTTACGCTTCGTTGTTAGAGACCACATCGTTCAGTGGTTTAGTAACCTTTTATTCTGGGCTTTTCGCCCTTTTTGACTATATCAAGGAACCAATTTCTAGTGTATATCTCTTTACCGTCTTCAAAAAAAGTTGACGTTGCAGAGTAATTGCCTCTTGCAAGCATCCCACCGGGGAGCTGTTCAGGTGGAAATGTTACTTCATGGAAATCCCCGTCCACATTTACTTCAGCTTCATCAGCAACATCTACTTTACGAGTCCTCACAGGAACATTATATCTCTTGATTACTTGTTGATATGACAAATTCTTCAACGGTCTCTTCTTTACTCGATATTTGATCTTCGCGACGTAGCTTGAGCTTTCAGGTAAAAGAATACGAAGCTCTTTTGGTAAGTTCTCTATATCATCTCTGGAATAAGTAACCGGCTCGTGTCCTGTCACATCTATGATCATCGTATGTAACAACAATAACTCACTTTCAAATTCATCAAGCCTATCATCAGCAACGACATCTTCTTTCCCTGACTTTTCAATTTTTTCGGCGGACATTTTTGATACTTTTCGCTATGTTTAACACCTGCTATTTCGTAACAAATATACTATGACTTGTATTTTTCTTAGTTGTCAATTTCTAAGAATTTCTCTTATATTTATATCAACTTGTAAGTGAATATGAAACTGACACCTATTCTGATAAATTTGAAAAGATTGCTCTGCAGGAATAGATCCGCATGTGAATCTTCAAATATGTCAACACATGCACTACAGTCGGAGTTGTAGAATTCCGAGAGGACCAGCTTATGATAAATTACTTACTTTTTTCACTTCAAGACATCGAATGTCATATGAAAGCGCTTTTGCAGACGCAATTTCTTACCAGAAGTCACAAGAAATAATACAGCTGAAGTCCTTCAGTCAATAAATTTACCCATTTCGTAAAAGTTAGTCATGAATAATGGAATACTGTATATTTAGGAACGTATGATTGTTGTCATACGAACATTTTATCGCTTTAAAGCAATGTGCAGCTGAGCTTTCTTCTTATTTGGTAATTATTATAATAATTGTACTCTGAAATTGTCCTAAGCCCGCTTTAACGGGTATGTATAAATTGGAATGCCAATTGAAAATGTTATACCGAAGTAACATGACCTTTAGAAAACAGTCTCGTGTTGATTCACATTGAACTTAGAAATAATCTCAACTTCTATTAGAAATGATACTGATTATAAGCCACTTTGATGCACAAATTCAAAGTTGCAACAAGTTCAACATTTATATTTCGACTTGCATAACTCGTCAAAAGAGAGCATATGAAATCCTATTAGAAAAATAAAGTGGCAACACAGACGATATGGGTCTAAACTCTGTTTTTGGGTGAAATAATGGTTGCAGTTAACCCGGAATAGCACAAAGATATGGTTTATGGTTTTGGCCTTGTTAAACTCATATAATACGGTTAAGGGTTTTAGCTTGCGTATGGTTCACTAACGATCACCTTTTAAACTGCCTTAGTATTTGGTTAAAAGCACGTTTAACATTCTCAGTGCTATCAGAGATGTATTTTAGTTCTCGAACAAACCGCTGTTAAGAAACGAATACATATAACTGTTATTCGTAATGACCTTATCAGATAATTGTGTTAGTTTCACATCATCCGTGAAACTTTATACTTTCTCTAAACGGTTCTACACGAAACATCACTTAAATATTACTAACTCTAAAAATACGAAAAGCTATGAAGGCTACTCTCACCTTACAAGACTAGAGAGTATTACAACTTGAATTACTCTGTAAAGTATAAATAAAGATAAGTTACATTAACAGAATCTAATAATTGGAGGGTTGGCCGAGTGGTCTAAGGCGGCAGACTTAAGATCTGCTGGACGGTTGTCCGCGCGAGTTCGAACCTCGCATCCTTCACTATTTTTTTTTTGATCTATGTAAAAAAATCCTGATTATATATAGGTTACAAGCTGCTATAACTATTATGTTTACTATATTAAAAACGTATATGCTACTAAATGGTTTGTCTACCTAATAATATTTGATGAATACTCTAAGCAACACGCTCCGCTCCACTTAACTTTACAGCAGCACCGTACTTTTGTAATTTAGTTAACAAAGTATCTCCTTGTTTTATAAGTTGGTGATACTGGCTATTCTTATTATCTGGTCTTGTTGTTTCAATGATACCATTAACCTTATCAATTGTACAATTCAACTTCTTGCTTGGAATGAACTTACAAAGATCAACATCAAGAAACTCTTCACTTATGTTGAAAGACTGGGCCATTGATTTGAGTGATAACGATCTATAACTTTCCAACAACTGACCATAGGCCTTGCATCTCATTTCTCTAAAGAAGTAGTTGGCATGTTGATTTAAGTGTCTGTCAGGTAACAACAACTTATCATGAGATTCTAGGAGATATTGGAAGACATAGTTGTACTGGCATGTGTACAAGGAGTTCGTCATGTTGATCAAAGGTTCAAGTTCTGAAGCTGATGAAAAAATAGAAAGGATTTCGGGTGAGTCTATAATCTTTGCCTTCATGTCAACTCTGTCAAGGGAAATAGAGCCAGCAACAATAGCATACTTGGCGACGTCTTCGTAGCTGCAGAGTTCTGTTGAGGTAAATGTAGCCAACGAGTCGATAAGTAACTTTGCTGCTTCGCCAAAGTTTCTACTTGCTAATAAGTATATACCATTGTATGTTTTGTAACGATTACGACGTTCCCAGTCACCGCCTTTGTCTATCAAAGTCTTGATCTCATCCAAGTATTTGGCTACCATACGATAATCATTGAAGAAAAATTCAAGACGAGTTAATGTCAATAAAATATCAATCTTTGAACCTGTACTTTGAGACAATTCCAACGCTTTTTTATACGTCTGTGTGGCATTTTTTCTATCAATTATTTTAGTATAGTAATCACCAAGTTTAACTGTTGTTGATAACACATCGAGGTCTGTTTCGTCATCCTCCTCTGCTTCCTTAATAACCTTAGCTAATTTCTCAATTTCTTCGTCATTTTTTTTAGCTAATGACTCATAGAACTTCTTGTCAAATTTAATATCTGGAATTTCTGTCGTTATATGTTTATAATAAGGTGCTAGATTCTCCTTCTTTATGGTATCTAAGATGTCAGCTATGACTTGTTGGCGATTAACGTCGGGGACCTTGCTACTCAAAAGAAACTCTTTTTCAGCAAGTGTATAATCAGGTATCTTAGGGATCTCAAAGTCCAATCCATTCATTTTAACGAAAATTCTTATTTTGATGAATTGTCAATCGTTATGTGATTAGTATCAATAATAAGCGTCGATTGTACCTTTGGATGGCAAAGGTATACAGGTTGAGTGTAACCTGCATTTTTATTTATTACAGGTTATTGAGGAAAAAACTCAACCCCACAATAGGGGCTCACTCCATTCGCACCAGTCAATGATTCATTTTGCAATATATAAGGTTAGGGCCTTCTTAGAACTGAATAATTGTGTTACATTTCAAAACATATCATATCATGTCAATTTCAGAAGATATTCCAGAACTTGTTTTAGATAAGGTGTCTCCCAGAGCCGTTCAAACTATTCAAAAAGTTAAAGACTTTGTCTATGACTTCTGCTTACCGGCTGATGAAATCTATTCCCTGCAACTCAAGCTGGATCCAGAAGCCAGATGGAAGTTTACACCTGAAATCACCGAACATTTAAAGTCTAAAGCCAAGCAATTGGGTATTTGGAACTTGTTTTTGCCAAAGAATCATAAGGAAAGTCCGGGATTTACAAACTTAGAATATGGTATTATGGCAGAATACTTAGGTAGATCACTAGTTGCACCTGAGGCCACGAACTGTGCTGCGCCTGATACAGGTAATATGGAGATTCTTGCTAAATATGGTACGCCTTTTCAAAAGGAAAAGTGGTTAGAGCCTTTACTAAACGGAGATATTAGATCAGCATTTTTGATGACCGAAAAAGGTGTATCATCTTCAAATGCGTTAAACATATCAACTTCTGCTGTTTTGAATGCGAACGGAAACTACGTCTTAAATGGCACTAAGTGGTTTGCTTCTGGTGCTGGTGATCCAAGGACTTCAGTTTGGTTAATTGTTTGCAAAACTTCAAGTAACCCAAAAACTCCATATCAAAACCACTCTCTTTTAGTTGTTGATGCTAAGAAGGCACTAACTTCTGGGAAAGCCAGACTTGTTAGACCGCTTAATGTATTTGGTTATGATAGTGCACCTCATGGGCACTGCGAAATACTGTTTAATGATTTTGAAATTCCAAGTGATGAAATGCCTAATACAATTTTAGCAGGTGTCGGCAAAGGATTTGAAATCCTTCAATCTAGACTTGGTCCAGGTAGAATTCACCACTGTATGAGGCTCGTTGGGGCGGGTGAAATGGCTTTATTGACGGTGGCTAACAGGGCTAATAATAGAAACATATTTGGAAAGCCGTTAGCAACCAGAGAGATTTTCATAACTGATTTTGCTCAGCATAAAATTGATCTCCAGCGATGTCGGTTGTTAATTTTGAATGCAGCTCATAAAATGGATATTTCAGGTACAAAGGCTGCGAAGAGAGAAATTGCCATGGCCAAGATCGAAACTCCTAGGACTGTCCTTAAAGTCATAGATTGGGGTATCCAAATGTTCGGAGCAGAGGGTGTCTCTCAAGATACTTCGCTTGCTGCATCTTATGCTCATAATAGGACTTTGAGGATTGCGGATGGTCCTGATGAAGCACACTTAAATCAATTGGGCAGAGACGAAGCCAAAAAATTCAAATTGGCTGATGTCTTTTTTGAAAATATGAAAAAGAGGACAGTAGAATTGTCTAAATTGTAAACGAGTCTTACGATTAATTGATTGAATGAAACTACGTAAATATATTGTGATAATTACTCAGCCCACTGAAATTACATTATCATTAAAACCAGATACACCTTGTAGATTTTATACAATGCAAGAAGAAAATTTAGTACAAATCAGATTTTACAAAATCGTTTACAAAACCCTTTGATAATAACTTTTCGCTTTTAAGCTTTTCCTCTTTGATTCTCTTCTTTTGTATCGCCTTTAATTCACTTTCTGCTACCTCAAAAGGTATCTGCGTTAATTTATCTAAGTGATCATCTTCTCTGTCAATGTCTGACTCTCCAGTCATAACCACGTTTTCTCCTCTCACCATAAATACTCCTCTATAGACTTCACCAAATCTTGTAGGCCCTTGGTTAACGGTATTATCTTCACCCGTTTCACCATGTCCTAAGTAAATTCTTTCAACTGTATCTTGTAAAACTAAGTTAGCAAACTGGTCGAAAGTTCTTAAAATACCAAAGAGGTTCCTACCATCTCTCAATAGAACGAATATTTTTCTATCGACAGAGCCAACTATGGCGGCGGCTGTAGTAAATGCATATGATTCAAGATATAAATCTTCGACATTGGGAGCCAGCTGCTCAGATGAGCCTTGGTTCAGTTGTTGTAGTGTCAGAGATGCAGACATTAGCTCAGGATAATATGTGTGCTCCAATCAAGCGATACCTTTAACTTCTGCTAATGATTATTTGAAAAGACCTCTAATTATACAAATCTTAATGATTAGTAGAACGTTCAAAATTACCATTTGGTTGAGATGGAAATGTCGAGCGTAACTGGTTTCTGCACTACGTCGATTTGTATAAGATCGTAAATCTAGTCTATTCACTAACATTTAAGGCTTAAGAAAGTTGTGAGACATGGCCGTTATCACTTACAACTAATTCCCACTTTGATGTGAAATATTTGAGAGGAAATCATTCGTTTTCTTTAAGTTTTGTTCAGCCGTGATCTCTGAATGAATTACCTATGAAATATTAACAACTTTTATTACATTAACTGTAAACGGGAGAGAGGACAATTCGAGTCTTTCGGTCTCCCATTTATACGCCTAACTTTGCCTACAAAAGTCACAACTGTTAACTACTTACTTTGTCCCGTATATCTCCCTTATGAATCTTTCTGAACCCTTTGAATGTTATATACAGTATTGCAACGGCTATGAAATTTTCCAGCCCATCATCACAACAATTTTTAGCTTATAGCTTGGTACACATTGGCCAGGCCCTCAGAAAACTAAAATGTCCTTTTTTAGTTATAAGACACATATTGAGGAGGGTGATTTGGTCCTAGCTTACCTTGGAAGATCTAGTCTCAAACCAATTACAATAAAAAGAGGAGAGCGTTTGAACACCAGATATGGACACTACGATCATGATAATATAATTGGTAAGAAATATGGAGAGCAAATGCCTGGGGCTCTGGGTGTTGGTTTCATATATTTATTGCATCCCACACCTGAATTGTGGACTGTTGCATTACCTCACAGAACACAAATAGTTTATACTAAAGATTCATCTTACATCATACAAAGATTGAATGTTACTGACGGAACGAGAGTAATCGAAGCTGGAACAGGATCTGCATCTTTCACTCACTCATTTTCAAGAACTGTGGGTTTTGACGGAAGAGTATTTACATATGAGTTTCATGAGCCAAGATATTTGGAAGCAGAAAAAGAATTAAAAGAACATGGGTTACTATCAAATACATTGATTACTCATAGGGATGTTTGCAATGACGGTTTCAACTTAAGTGAAATTCCAGATGGTTTTTCTAAACATGGATCCGTCAATGCTGATGTCGTGTTCCTTGACTTACCCTCTCCATGGACTGCAATTCCACATTTAGCATCAGTCCTTTCAAAAGATCATAAAGTAGGAATTTGTTGCTTTTCCCCTTGTATTGAGCAAGTGGAAAAAACTGTGAAGGCATTAAAAGAAGATGGCTGGATTAATATAGAAATGGTAGAGGTTTCAAGCAAAAGATGGGAAGCAAGGAGAGAAATGGTCAGGGATGTTAATGATGCGGTCAAGAGATTAAAAGACATCAAAGTGAGAAAACTTGCAGGCATTGAGAATGCTTCTTTGGATATTAAAACGGGTGATAAGAGAGCTCTAGATGAACCAAATAGCGAAACTGCTCCCTTGAAAGTTCAGAAATCAGGCAAAGGCTTCAATCCTTTTGGAAAGGGAATAAGAGTTAAAGAAGGAGATCGGCAGTTCAGGTGGAAGCAAGTTACAAAAATAGAGACAGACTTGAAAAGTCATACTTCATATCTAACATTTGCTCATAAAATTCCTGGCAAGAGAATAGAATCTTCTAAGTAGACAAGTAGGTAATAAATATATTTACGTGCGTTAACCAATTGTTGTACCGGAGTTATTTCGAAACCCTGTTCTCTAGATTTATTAGAAGAGAACCTAAGAGTAATCCAATCCGAAAGAAAGTTAATCAGCTGTCTCAAAAGCAGGGTGTGTTGATTGCGTTATTTCCAATTGAAAGTACTGAAGACATAAAATGAATGGAACACCAATTGGTATGTATTGAAATATTAATGACCACTACGGGCCGATAGGTTTACACTGTGACCTGTGAAGTTTTCAAGCGGGATCTGGGATTTACTGACAATACTATAGTCCTTGACCAGGGTACTGGATTTGTTAAGATAGGAAGAGCGGGAACTAATTTCCCTGACCATACCTTTCCCTCAATTGTTGGAAGACCTATCTTAAGGGCGGAAGAGAGAAACGTCTTATTACCAAATGATATTCAAATAAAGGATATAATGTGTGGTTCAGAGGCTAGTGAAGTAAGATCATTGCTTCAAATAAGTTATCCCATGGAGAATGGTATCATCAAAAATTGGGAAGATATGGAACATTTATGGGATTATGCTTTTTATGAGAGAATGAAAGTGAACACACAAGGTGAGAAGGTATTATTAACAGAACCACCTATGAATCCTTTGAAAAACAGGGAAACCATGTGTGATCTTATGTTTGAAAAATATAATTTCGGGGGGGTTTACGTCGCCATCCAAGCTGTCTTGGCGTTATATGCTCAAGGTTTGAGTTCGGGTGTAGTCGTCGACTCTGGTGATGGTGTAACCCATATTGTTCCTGTCTATGAATCTGTTGTCTTGAACCACTTAACCAAGAGATTGGATGTTGCTGGTAGAGATGTGACTAGAAATTTGATCAATCTCTTGTTACGTAGGGGTTATGCATTTAATAGAACTGCTGATTTCGAAACTGTCCGTAACATCAAGGAGAAGCTCTGCTACGTATCATATGACCTCGATTTGGATAGTAAGTTGGCCCATGAGACTACAACATTGGTCGAATCTTATGAGTTGCCTGATGGCAGAGTCATTAAAGTTGGCTCTGAAAAGTTTGAGGCTCCTGAGTGTTTGTTTCAACCTAATTTAGTGGATGTAGAACAGCCCGGAATTGGTGAAATGCTATTTAACACCATTCAATCGGCTGACGTCGATATCAAATCTTCTTTGTTCAAAGCCATTGTTCTTTCTGGTGGCTCGTCGATGTACCCAGGTTTACCTTCAAGATTAGAAAAAGAATTAAAACAGTTGTGGTTGACTAAAGTTTTGCATGGTGATGCTTCAAGATTAAGTAAGTTTAAGGTAAGAGTAGAGGATCCTCCAAGAAGGAGAAACATGGTTTTCATTGGAGGTGCTGTTTTAGCGAACATTATGGCAGACAAAGAGCATATGTGGGTCACTAAAGGAGAATGGGAGGAGCAAGGCCCTCGTGTTTTAGAGAAATTGGGACCTCGTTAGATTGCAGTAAAAAGTTTATCTCACATGTATATTATTCTATAAAATTTATTCTATTCTACAGCACTTTATCAGACGTTTCTACCATCTCCAAAGTGATCTAAAGTCAGTATTCTGTATCGTAAGAAATTGCAAAATGGCTAAGATTATTAACCATAATGTAGATCTTCAATTTGCTTCAAAACAGTTTCCACTAATCTATCATAAACATCAGCTGTTATCAGTCTGCTACCATTCAGTCTGTTGTTATATCCAAAGTTCACAGCCAGATGAACTAAATCCCTAACGAAAGTTTCACTTACAATCTTTGGATGCAAGAAGTCGCTATTCAAGCACTCATCAATTGTCCATCTTTCGTTTGGATTTCTAGCTAGACATTTTTGCATTAGTTCTATTGCACTTTGAGGGACTTTTATATTTCCTATACCCTTTGATGCGAACAGTATCTTTACTTGTGGATTGATAATAGCCATTATTCTCTGGTTTCCGGAGTAACCTCCATAAGGTGGTTTACCATAAATCATTTGGTAAATAATACAGCCACAAGACCATACATCTGATGGTTTTCCAACTTTCCATGTATTTTTGGGGAGTTGTTGTTGATTTGCGGTGATAGGTAAGCCTGGAAATGTCTGATTTACCTCTATTAAAGCCTCTGGGGCCATATAGTTAGGGGTACCGATTTGAGATTCACGGTAAATGTTGGCCGTATGATCGGGTACAGCATTTGCAATGCCAAAGTCAATAATCTTCAAGATACCTCTAACGAAAAGGAAATTCGCAGGTTTCAAATCACTGTGGACAATCCCGGCTTCATGTACTGCCTTAACACATTTCAACATTTCTATTGAATGATACTTGACAAAATCTATATCTAATGGACCATTCATGTTTAATTTTGTCTGAAAGACATGTGCCAAATCAATATCACCACATTCCATTACTAAATATATGGAACCTTCTCCAATCGCATGATCAATGAGTTTGACTACTCTATCTGAATGTCTCAATTTCATAAGTAAGTCTATTTCACCTTTGAATCCATTTATGCAAGATTCATCAAATTGGTCAAATGTGACTTTTTTTATAGCATACAATCTATTTTTTGAAGTAGCTTTTACTTTGTAAACCTTTGATGTGCCACCTCTTCCCAATAGTTCCAACTTCTCATAGTGATTTCCATTTATAACAATTCCCTTCCTTTTCTTTTGTTCTTCGTTACCAGAAAGTGATTGATTGTACAGATCATCTTTAATTGAATCAAAACGCTGTTGGCTCTGAAAACTGGGTTGCACTTCTTTTGGCGGAGAATTTGCACTAACCTTTGGTAATTTTGGCTTTCTGAATCCATCTAGGTCTCCTGTGTTTAATATATTTGAAGATATAGTTCCTAATGGTTGTCTGTATTCTTGGATACGCTGTAGAGATCCGCTGCTTGGTCTTGGGTTTAATGGCTTGTTTTCTTTATCTTCAGGTGATATATGACTCTCTGCTTCAATTTTGTTACTAAAGTCGGGCTGCTCCCTAGGCTCATTTACACTATTAATTTCATAGACTTTCTCGTTGATCAAACCTGGATTGGTCTTTGACGTAACATTATCATGAAAGAAGTTTTTATTTGGACTGTCAACTTCCATTTCTTCTTTTTTAGATCTAAGAATTTTGAACTGAAGCTCGTTGAAATTTTTTTGTTCTTCTATTCTTCTTCTAAGTTCATTCTCTTTTTCTCTTGTGAAAAGTCCAATCTCAGGAGTTTTCGGTATCATTCCATCCTTCAGACTTTCTACAAAGATGGAGTTATGCTCATCCTTGTTTTCTTCGTTAAATCTTAATGGTGTGCCAAGCTTTGGGGAAAAGTTCATCGAAAATACAGGTGGAGGTGTTTTGGGGAATTCGCTTACTGAATTGTTATTATGATCGACATTTAGCAATGGCTCACCTTCTTGGTCGAATTTGCCTTCAGACAATCTTGATGCTCTCTTAGGTGGGCCTAGCACTTTTCCAAACCGTCGAGTGCCCCTCATTCTCTTTATCGTATGAATGCTTCCTGTTCTTGATGCATTGGAATTAGACGACAAGGGTGGATTATCACCCGGAGTCGTTGCAGGGGTATTGTTAGAAAGCTTAGACAGAGAATTCTGCGGCGAGTTAGCATACATTATCTCATCCTCGGATGCAGTATGATTATGTGTAGAATGATTGAAAGAATTATGTGTTGAAATGGGATTATCGGTCAACCCAAATTGTACTGAATGATTTGAAAAGTCGTTATTGGTGGTTTGTGGATCTGAATGTACTAAAGTAGGGTTTGTTTTTTCCACATTTCCTGATTCTTTAAAGTGCACTGAGAGTTTACTCTTTAAATGACTGTTCCCATTTCTTCTGTCAGGGAAATCAAGTTCATATATCCCTGTGACTCTATTTGAACTTGGACTTTGCTTTCTTGATGCTGAGTTTCCGTTCAATAATGCAATACTATAAGAACTCAATGCAGGAGGTAAAAAGGTATTATCTTCTTCCGTGGTTTCCATGATCTGCCTCTTATGACCTTTTGCTCGTCCAGGGGAACTGATCAATGGAGGTGTTATATCACTAAGTGCCATTTTAAGGAAAAGCTTAGTACTATAAACATTAGTAACGTCCTTTGCTATACCTCCAGAAATAGCTGGTCAATGGAAAACAACTAAGTTAAATTTGTGTTGATAAATTGATGTTCTTAGTCAAATTAATTTCGTTAGCTTTTAATTTGAATTTAGTATATATGCAAGATATAGACAGGCCCTCACTTAAATGCTTTATTTGACCCGTTTAGTCTTTAAGTTATATTATGACGATGAGCTTGGGATGCTAAATAAAAAATAACGTTTTAATAAGGGTTGATGATGTTCATTTGTTGCAGCTCAGTAGTTATTCGCGTTTGTTTACAAAAGACCAACACAAAAAAAAACGATAGTGTCTGTATGCAGGGAATTTACTCGGTATGCAGAACTCTACAAATACTTAATATTTATCGATTAGAAGTTAGATGCCATTTATCTATGTACGAGATCTAGAAATCAGATTATCTTCTTGTTGGCCCCTCTCCAAATAAAAAAAGTATTCAAATTTCAAAGGAGCATCATGTTATGCTCTAAAACCCACCCGTCATGTCCCTTATTTTATCAACCTCTGCTTGCAATGCCTTTAAATCGTCCAAAATGTTATTAGTGCTATCATTTTCGGTTCCGTATATAGATGATTTTGGCGGCAATGGTGGAGGCAGAGTTTCTGATATTCGTCTTCTTGAAGGCGGTGGAGGTGGTGGAGCTTTTGACTGGCCATTTCCATCTGTGATGAATATTGACGGTTCATGGTCCCCATTGCCGCTTAAGCTGGCTCTCATTCTGTCATATATTGATCCTTGTTGTATTTCAGATGGTATTGGAGATGAAGCAGATCTAGCTCTTCTACTTGGTACCGGAGGTGGTGGTAAAGGTCTATTTTCCATTGCGGATAACATTCGCATAGGAGATCCTTCATCCGAGGTTCTTGTGCCTGAATTCAGTAGAGTGTTTGCTTGTGTGGCACCTGTCATTTGATCTGTGAATGACTGCAACGATATGACAGGCTTTTCTTTTGCATCTCCTGATGGAGCAAAAAGTCTGGCCATGTCAGTGGGGCCGGTAACGTTTGCATGTAGTGGGGATATACTGCCATCATTTGACCCTCTCATCTGATGTATTTGATTGGGACCAGTCATATTCGGTCTTAATAATTGAGGCTCTGGGGATGGGCTGAACATCTGGCTCATTTGATTCGGCCCTGTCATATTTGGCCTTAAAAGGTGAGCTTGCCCTTGTTCGATATCTATGTTAGCTGGAACACCCCCGATTGAAGCAGTATCTACTGAATGTAGGTTTTTGAAATGGTTAATTTGTGACTCCATATCTTTTAGTATCTCCTGTTCGTCTTCATCTGGCTGTTGTTGTTGAGCTTGTCGAGCTTGGGCCTGTAGATGCAGATTTCCGGGCTGATTTTTCAACCTACCAAGAAGTTCGTCCATTGGTAATGAGAGATCTAATGAATTTTGATGAGGTGGCGGTGACATTGACGGGCTTATAAAAGAATCGTCATGAATATCTGTCACTATTTGGTCAGAAAACTTGACTGACTTTAACTTTTTCGACCTACCTTTCTTCAATCTTTCATCAGGTCTTTCTCCAGTAAGCATAAATTGGGTGAAGGAATCTAAGTCTAATGGTTTTTTGAGGTCACCATTCTGCTCTTCATCTTTTTCCAAATTATCATCTCCATCATCTTCATTATGTCTCTTTTTTGATAGGATTGATGTTGGCACCGGAACATCGCATCTGTATTTAATTAAAGAACGTCTTGGATCTTCTCCATTCAATGCATGACTGATTAGTCTAAGTACAGCAAAGAACTCCCCTATGTTTATTGAATGTAGTATTTTTTGACAAATTCTATTGATCTTTTCTTTCAATTCCTGTGAAAGTTTGAAATTGTTGAGAAAGTTGTAAACATCAGCCATTGTGATCGTTCTACTGTTGGTTCTGGCTAAAATATCACTGTACCACCTCATGTAAGTTTTTGATTCCTCTAAAGTTAAGTCTTGTGCAGTTAAAGATAACGGAACGCTATCATTTTCATCACTATGCAAGGGCAACTCTCTGTCATAGTTTGAAGTTCCTGACTTGCCATTTATTAGTTGGTCTGCTGATGTGTTCTTTAATGGAATAATATTTTTATTACTTCTATTCGACAAGGCTGCGCTTGAATTATACCCAAAAGATACGGGTGGAGCAGGCGAAGTTGACCCACTACTGTTCGCTGAAGACGGTATGTTCAACCAGTCATACCCAGGTCCATTCATGTCTGAGCTTCAGGTCTTTTAAGTCCACCTCGGCGTTTTGATAAATAAGAGGTACTATAAAGCTTATTTGTATGAAAAGATAAAATTGATTTAAAGTGTTGCGCATACGCTCTTTTTAATATTTTACCCTCTTATGGGTGTACGAAAAAAAGGTCTTGCTGATGTTCAGTTTAAAACGACGGAACTCTGGGAATAAAGGAGAGAATAAAAGAGTTAAAAGTGGATTATTTAAAGGAGACTCAAGCTCAGAAAGTGAAGATGACCAAGAGTCTAAGTTTTTGAAGTCTATTGAGAGCAAATCTGCGAAGATAGCGACTCAAGTAAGAAGTCATGAGATACCAGGGGGGGTAGATACAGAAATTGGAAATTTTGAAGTATCTCCAAACGATAATAAAGACTATAGAAGTGTTCAGAAAGAACTGAAGTATTTAAAAGGATTTATAAATTCCAGTCAAAGAAGAAAGAATGAACGTATGATATCAGATTTCGATCGTCATGATCGAATAAACACTCAAGGCAAGGAAATCTTTGAAAGTGAAGATTACAAGGATCAAAAGAAACACATTCTTCAATTTAGGAAAGAGCACCAGGAGGAAGAGGTGGATGAAGAAGAAAAAGGTACTTCTAAGAGCCTGGCATTTTACAGAACTCTTATGAACGCAAGACTTGGTGAGAGTTTGCAAACGTTTGATGAAGATCTGGAGCAAAAATACCCGTCTCTCTCTGTGCCGCTGGAGAATACAGTAGCCATGAGGAGAAAGAAAGGGCCACTTCATCAACATGGCGAAGAAATAAGTGAAATTGAAGATACAGAGACACAATTAACGGAAAGGTTAAAAGTTTTCTTAAAATCGATGCTCTCTGATAAAGATATACAAGCCTACAAGGAAAAGTACTGGAATAGACGTAAGCTTAATTAATTATGGTAAACACACCGTTCGTAATTAAATACACAAAATAAAATCATTAAAGGGCCTTTACAATCAAGAAGACCCAGTAAATGAAATAATTATCAACGTAACGCTTCCTGGAGAGCCACAGTGTCTGCGATCCGTTTAGTTTGACTTACACCTGTTCCCTGTGGGCTAGCCCAGTTTTCCTCCACTTCATCTCCTCCAGTTGGAATCTTTGGATCTTCACCGCCAATGTTAGTTGTAGCCAACCTTTCAACTTCTTGTGAAGATGGCATGAATATAACTCTGGTACCTGGAGACTTTGCCATATTCTGAAGGGCGTCAAGGTATCTGATTTGCATAGCTGGTTTGGAAGCCAATATATCAGCAGCTTTTCTCATTAATTTGGCACTCTCAACTTCTGCTTTGGCGTTAATGATCTTACCTTCACCAATTCTCTTGGCTTCAGCAGCCATAGACAAAGAGTTTTGAACCTTGTCCGGCAAGGTCAAGTCTTTGATCAAAATCGACTCAACATTGACACCCCACTCGAAGGCAGTTTTTGATATAACATTCTCGATCGATTCTGCAATTTCTTCTCTCTTTTCTACTACGTCCTGCAAAACACGTCCACCAATCACATCTCTAAGAGTTGTCTGTGTTCTCTCTATAATAGCAGAATGAATATTATCAATAGAGTAAATAGCTTTCTGTGGATCGATAATGTTATAGTATACCACAGAAGTGATTATCACACCAACATTATCCCTGGTGAAACAACTCTGAGCTGGGATTTCTCTTATATTGACCTTAACACTTACTCTGGTCAATGTCTCAGCCCATGTATTCACGTAAGACAAACCGGGCTCTACCGTTCTGGATAATGCTCCAAAGGTTTGCACTAATCCGACCTCACCTTGGTTTACTACCATATATGGATTTTGACAGAAACAGCAAAACGTACCACATGCACCAAACATTGAGCCTACATTGGACAAAATCTTCTGATATGTTCCCATTGGCGGTGTTGAGTACGTTCTAGCAAAGTTCTTAATCACCATTTCCGGCTTTATAGACGGCTGTTCCTTGATTGGGCCGTCATCTTCTGAAAAAAAGTGTTTCCCGTTTCTAAACTCTTCTGAATCTTCTGAATTGTGATCTTGCGACATATTCTTTGTACTTTCTTCTGACTGACTCTTGAGATTTTGAATCTTATAGCTTTAGTTGTTTGTCAACGCCTGTAGGATTTATTTGGTTTTTTGTTGTTAAGCTACTTAAGGTTCCTTTTATATAGAGTACGCATTTTTCTCACACAGTCTTGGTATTCCGTTTCGGGAAGGCTCGGCGCAACGGCCAGAGATAGCCGTACTGCGGACTCTCGTCACTGGTCTAAACCATGACCCATTACATTCAAAATTACGAAGATACCCCCTTAAGGAGCCAACTTTCAGTAGTCATGCACAGATAGATCTGCTACCAGCAAGGCTTTGCAAAGTAAAGAGGGATAATATTTTTACACCAGCACTGTGGGGGTTAGTGGAGGTGTGCAGAACGAGTCATTCGCACTATATCTACAAGGCTATATCTACATAAAAAGCGGCAGAAACCTACTGATTTGATAACGGCATCATGTACTATTACTTATAACCGAAACGTAAAATAATGCTTACACAAGACTAATTTAAAGCGTTGTCGGCCCAAGTCGGCAATACGAAAGCAGCCTCATGGATTCTCTTATTGTAGTAACGTAAGTTCTTCTTTACGAAATCTTCAGACCAGTCAAATCTAACCGGTTTGGTAACATTTGCGTGAGGGTCCTTTGAACACACCATAAATCCGATAGAACCAGATGGGTAGGTAGGGATCATGGTGTAACCATACTCAGCCACTGGGAAAATATCCTTGCAATCCTTCTTCAATTGAGTGATGATAGGCATGTGGATCCAGATATTCTCAGCCTGAGTGGTGATGACACCCTTTTCTGTCAAAGCCAGGTTCAAAAGCTCGAAGTAAGGTTTTTGGAATAAAGATTCAGCCGGCCCTTCAGGATCAGATGAATCAGTAATAATCACATCAAATTGGTTCTTGTAATCAGCCAAAAATTTGAATCCATCTCCAATGTGGATCTTTGTACGTGGATCATCGTAAGATTTGGACATTTCTGGCAAGAACTTTTTCGAAACGTTGATTACGGTCTCGTCAATATCACAGAGCCAAGCCTCTTCGATTGAGTCGTGCTTTAAGATTTCTCTCAAGACACCGCCATCTCCACCACCAATGACTAAAGCCTTTTTAGGGTTTGGATGACTATTCAACGCTAAGTGCGCAATCATTTCTTGATAAGCGAACTCATCCCTTTCGGTCACCTGGATACAATTGTCCAATACGAGAACATTACCATAGGTGGTGGATTTGAACACTAAGACATCCTGATACTTGGACTTCTCAACGTGCAAGACCTTCTCAACTTCTAAAGACATGGCTTGACCTGGCCACATGGTTTGGGAAACCTCTGCAAACCAGCCATTCTTAATTGATGGGTGAGTAAGTTCCTGGGAGCTCATCTAACAAACTTGAAATTTGACACTTGGATTCTTAATAGCGATAATTCGCTTTGTCTAATGCTCTTGTATACTTATAAGATAGAAAAAATATAAAATTTTTTAACTTTTTGATTAAAAAAAAAAAAATCTCAACAGTTTACAATAATCGCAGTAAAGGATGTTAAAAGCAGCCGTTCCAGATTTTGAAGCAAACAAATGGCAATTTCACTGCACTCATAATAACAATTATCCTTCTATTACTCCTTTACCTTATTTCCTTCAATTGTTTTCTTAGCCACTGATTGAGACTAGCTGTGCTCTGCGAGTTCTTCTCCCGTTGAGGACTGAATCTATATTTGGCCCTATTGTATAGTCGAAAATGTGAGTTTTTTGAAGATCACTTGATTTTGCAGATGATGATAATTGTCGATATACTCCACCGGAATGTTTGGAGTTATATTATTGTTACATTTTTGTTGCTCTGACATATCTAAAATCATAAATACGACCTAATCTACTTTTATAGACTTCAAATTTCAGTATGAATGCTAAAGAGACTTGTCTTCAAATAGTAATAATCATAGAGCAGCTCAACTATTATTCATTTCTAGCTTTTTAATGAATGAGTATCTCATAGCTCTTGATAATTTATAAAGAAAATATGTAAGTGATATTTTAAATACGGCCACCTACGGAAGGTATAACAATTCACGAGTCATTTGAAACATTTATAAGAAACAGATCAAACCAAAACAGTTGTCCACTCTCGATATTCTTAGAATAGCAGTTATATGTGTTCGTTTCCTAACAAAGATTATCAGAGAAATAGATCGACAATATCAAGGATATGGGTCTATGCTCTGCTTCTAGAAAATATGTGGGTCTGGCTAATCTAGAGCAGTACGAAAATATGACTCATAGGCGGAATTAAACCTGAAAATTCAGCTTAGGGCTTTAACTGGTGGTGATACTTTGCGAACCTTTTATAGAGCGCTTAAGTATTTGGGTGCAAATAAATGCTCTTAAGGATATTAAAGATATAATTTAGTTCTCTGACAAATATCGAAAGTGGGGCAACTTGTCCGAGCGGTTAAGGAGAAAGACTTGAAATCTTTTGGGCTATGCCCGCGCAGGTTCGAGTCCTGCAGTTGTCGTTATTTTTTTGAATTTAAATTTTTCATTATTTACATTTAACGCAAGATGAAAACTACATATAATATTGATTTACACTTCCTAAATACCAAATTTAAAGCACAGCATCTTTTCAGGGAGCTTCTTTATTTCTTATCGTAAAGGTAGGTACTATAATGAGAGGATTCATTGAATATAAAGGATTTGATCACGTATTCAAATACTCCGGTCCATGGTTGTGGTGGTTAATAGGTCTATGGTTATGCTTGCCTCTACTAGCATACTTCATACTACCTTATATTTTCTCAAAGGGAAAATTTTCTGGTAAGAGAAAAGTGATATCTATCTTCGTTTTGGGAGATTTAGGACATTCTCCTCGTATGTGCTATCATGCTAAATCATTTTCAAAATACGACTATTCAGTTAATTTATGCGGTTATTTGGAGTCTGAACCTCCGGTTGATATTATTGATGATGTTAACATAGACATTCACGAAATCCCTGTTATAAAAAACATCAATGATTTGTCTTTCATTATATTTGCAATTCAAAAAGTCTGCATTCAACTATTGCAGTTGTGCCGTCTATTGTTTCAATTCAACGGTTCGGATTATATACTCATACAGAACCCTCCATCAATTCCAATTTTGTTGGTGACAATCGTGTTCATCAAAATTTTCAGTAGAAAGACAAAATTAATTATTGATTGGCATAATTTAAACTACACAATCCTCAACTTACGGTACAATAACCTTAATCACCCATTGGTTAAGATCCTTTATTACTACGAAAAGATTTTGAGCAGGTTTGCTCATTTGAATTTCACTGTGACAAAGAGCTTGAAAAACTTCCTTATAAATGAATTTGGAATTATTGGTAGCAGAATAGTAACAGTCTATGACAGACCAGCCGATCAATTCAAACCGTTGCAAAACTTAAATATAGACAAGTATAAATTTATTGAAGATCTTAACCTTTTTGAGAAAGAAAAAGATCTTTCCAAGTATAAAGTTTTAATGAGTTCTACATCCTTCACTCCAGATGAAGATTTAGACATTTTGTTAAACGCATTAAAGTTTTGGGATACATCCGACAGAAAGCTACTGCCATTACTTCTAATTGTCACTGGTAAGGGTCCTCAGAAAGATCAGTTCTTGAGTAGAATTGAGGAATTGAATTTCTCAGATAAAGTGATAATCAGGACCGGTTGGTTTACAGCAGCAGATTATCCAAAAATATTGTCTTGTGCAGACTTAGGGATTTCATTACATTCATCGTCAAGTGGCTTTGATCTCCCTATGAAAATTGTTGATTTCTTCGGTTGTGGGGTTCCCGTAATCTCTTTGAAGTTTCCCGCAATAAATGAGTTAGTTATAAATAATGTCAATGGGTTGGTTACCAATGTTTCTAGTCAGTTAAAAGACGAAGTTGCAAGAAATATGTTTGAGTTATTGGAGAAGACATTCTCGAATGAAAATTTATTGAATACTATTAAGCAAGGAGCCATGAAAGAAAGTAATACTAGGTGGAATGATCATTGGGATAAAAAATTGGGAAAACTTTTTGACTACGGAAAACAATGGAATTAAACAGGGCTTTTATGTACCGTTGAGGATATATGACCTCATTGAATCCAAATATTCTTTAGAATTTCCATCGGAAACTTTCCTAGGATTTATGTTTTCTGTAGTCCAAAACTGATATCCATCTGCCTCATATTCATCTAAATATTCGTGCTCTGGGATTATGTCCCAATTATCTTGTACTCCTATCACTTTCTTAGTTATGTACGTCCAGCACTTGGCAGTTTCTGTATGATTGTATCCTCCTCCTCCGAGAACAAGCACAGGAAGCGGGGCCACTTCATCAAGAATGGTTTTGACTACTTTACCATACCCCTTTATCGTCAAGTTCCATTCCTTATGCTCATCTGTCGCGAGTCCATCACATCCAGATTGTAAAACTAATACTTCAGGTTTGAATCTTTTAATCAATGGGATAACAATTTCTGATATAATATAAAGCATACTCTCATCACTTAGACCTTTTTTAGTAGGAATATTCACTACCGATGTTAACTTTGTTTTCAATGGGCCAGTTCCTGGATAAAAGCCTACGTCAAATCTGTGTATTGAGCACGTCATTACCGCCTTTGAAAATTGATAACCCTTTTCAACTCCATCTCCATGATGTAAATCTATATCAAGATAGAAAACCCTGCCAAATGATCGTCTTAAATGTATAATACTAATAATAACATCATTCACATAGCAAAATCCAGCTGCTTTACTTTTCGAACAATGGTGTCTTCCACCATACCAGTTAATCACTACATTTTGATGTCCCTCCGATTTTACGCTGATCAATTTCTTAGCTGATGCAATACTTGACCCTGCAACTAGCCTCGAATATTCAGCCATAAAGGGGAAAATGGGACAATCAAACAGTAAACCATGTAAATCACAATGACTTTTCGTAATGTTAGACGGTCGAGGAAAAGTTTCTGAAGATCCTTGGTTACCATTGATTTCGTTAACATTACCTTCCGCATACATATCATCTTCTTCAGAAGATAGATTTTCTTCTCCCTCCACATCATCATCATAATCATTATCACTATGACCAATTTCTTCTCCATCAGTTTGCTCGTCGTTGAATTGAAATGTCTTTCTTTGGAAACGGTCCGGCTGCTTGGAATGCTTCAAGTCAAGAATCTTTCTAAGATATTGGTAATGTGGGTGGGCACTATCTACATCTTTTCTTTCTCGAAGTAAACATTTGACATATTCCACATCATGATATGTTTCAATGTCTCCTCTCTTTACTTTTGGAATAGGAATTACACCATCGCACTTGGACTCTAGACCATAAGCTGATATTAATGATGTAACAATCGATTGCCTGCCTTCATTTGAAGGGAGCAAATCGCAGATTTTTGAAGCTGTTGTAGACGATGTGATCCATATCTTTCTATTTATCAGTTTCTCGAGTGCTTCGTCTTCGCTTATTATCATTTACAAATACTACATCTAAAAAGATTGCACATATGTTTCGCGTACTTTAAATATTCATAATAATATCTTTCAGATCACAGTAGCCCTTAATTAAGGGTAAAAATCTTGTAGAAAGATGATGCTCCCAATCAGCTATTCCTTCTCTTATTATTGTTGTATCCCGTGAATAATATATACTGGATTTTAGTAAAGACTTTTCATACGCAAGCACTGACTGTAAATATTGAATCAAAACAATTGCTCTATTTAGACTGTTTTGATAAAGAAGATCCTGTAAATAACCTAAGAATAATTTCAAATCATCATGATGCGGGCCCTTTTGCCCAAGCGATTGAGATACCCATCCTTCGATTCTTCTTTTCATATCAGGATAAGAAATATATTTTCCTAAAAATGAAGGAGATTTATATGAAACATTTTGCCTAACAATCCATTCGTTAGAAATTTCTGTAACCGTCTTTTGTTGATTTTCGTATTTCTCGTTCAATGGAATGGAGTTTAGCTTTCTAAGCTTTCTTTTGTATTCTATGTCCTTAAGCACATCGTCCCTGATTGAAGAAGGTAGCTCGTTAATAACGCTTGAATCATGAGAAGTAGAAGCATCTTCATACTTTGCCATTTTTACAGGCAGGCCCTTTCGGCTTGCAATTTTTCTCTTTGATCCTTTTGGCGACTCGCTAGTTCTTACATACAAAAGTGATTCGCAACCTTTAGAAGGGAGTAGTTGTTGAAAATATACTTTTGAGTCCGAGTCAAGTTTTGGAGCTTCCCAACTTTTATATTTCTGAAGTGAAGCATTTGGGAACCTTCTTATGATTTCAGATGTGATTTCTTCTTTTACATCATCCGGGAGTTCTTTGAAAACGTCCCAGTCAACCTCATCTAAAGATATACCACCCTTATATCTATTCTGTATTTTATCTGCTTTTTCGGGGATTCCATCAGGGATTTTGAAGTTCAATCTAGACTGTTTTATTTTTTTCAAAACTTCTATATCCTCCAATTTAGTCATTGTAACTCCAATTCCTCTCAATTCGTGGATTGGAACGTTGAGAATTCTGTAAAGAGATTTGAGTTCAGACCCAACTACACCCCAATCGTTTGTAGGAACGCCTAAACTAGACGACTTGCTGAAAAAGTCACAAATTCCCATACCTAAATACTTTGGAGGATCTATTGGAGCCTGAAAAGACCTCCGCGCTAACTTCAATGAAATATTTGAGCCACATAGTCCAAGTTTAACCAGTCTTGAATATAGCTCTCGTGCTATTTGCATTAGAAAACCATCTACTTGCTCAATGGTATCAAATCTTATCCCGTAGTTGATCTCAACTGAGATAGACTTCCTACCTAATAATGCCTCTTTGTTGTTAATATCTAAGTTAATGTTCAGATCACTTACTCCTCTAGCATATTGAAACAATTTTTTACCAGTCTTAGATCCAAAAATATACCCTAGTTCAACTTCAGAGAACTGAAGTAAGTCATTAACTACTGGTTTCTCCTTTACCAGACCTGTTCTTTTAGTGATTTCAGAAATCAATTTTTGCTTGATACTCTCGCCAACGCCTGGTAATTCAGATACCTGGATATTATTTAAAAAGGCATTAATGTTTGAATCCAAGAAGTAGTATCCATCTGGTTTCGCCTTCTTTAAGCAAAGTTTCGCTAAAAGGACATTTCGAGATACACCAATGCTTATTGTGCACTTAGTAAGAGCATATATTTCTTTTCTGATTTCTTGACAAAGACTTTCAACCGATATAGAAGGGTCAACTTTGAAAAGAGACGTAGCATCAACTAAAGCCTCGTCGATCAGCACAGGAAAGATAAAATCAAAATCACTTCTTGATATCAAATAATCATAAAACTTATTAGACTTATCTTCGTAAGAATCAAAATCGTAGTCTATTGCAATGAGATTAGGACATTTAGATTTTGCGCTTCTCATCCACATACCATTTTTAACGCCAAATCTCCTAGCCACATAATTGCAGCTAGCTATATCAGACGTACTGTTTCCATGAGTCACAGCTACAGGATCCGTATTAATGTCAAGATTAGGGTAATTGAGACACGAGGCTGTAGCAAAAAAGCAATCAAAGTCAATATGTAAAATAACTCTATGGCCATGGCTCTTTCTACCAGTCTCTGTGACTCCCTTTTCATTTGCAATTCTTCTCAAAAACTTTAACCTTAAATCTGCTTTCCAAGTGCTAAGATGATGCAATCTTGACTTTTTAAAGAAATGCTTCAAAAATTCTGGGTGTTTTGCATCTACGGCATCTAGCTTTTCAAAAGTTGAGGTGTTCACTTCACCTGACTCCGTGCTAACCTTTCCCGAAAACAGGGGTAGATCCCCTTTATAATTTGTCTCGTAAGGAACTTCTTTCTCTTTAATTTCTTTTACTTTCCTGTTTGGCTCAAAATTCAATCTATTTTGACCGAATTCGATATCATCTATAAGTCGATAATCGTACCAATTTAACATTTCTTCCTGGTTGACAGAATCAACTATCCATTGGGCTTTAACAACCTTGCAGTTTTGAAATTCTATCCTTTTCCTTGGTGTTAGCCTATCACAAATAATATGTGTAGCAGCAGACTTTTTACCCAAGTAGCTCAAAAACGTTCCACCATGAATAATTACTAATCTATGGATTTCATTTATTGATGGTATAGTATGGCCATTAACATGAATAACACAGTCTTTAAATATTTGTTTGAGAAGGTTTTTGCCTTCTCTCCGTCTTCTCTCATTTTCCCATTTTAAGTATTCTTGATCAGACTTTTTCTGTTTAATAAGTTTATTACGAAAATACAATCCAAAGTCACCGAAACCATGAACTGGTCCAATTTCAGGATCATCCTGTACTTCTAATGGATTTGGATCATAAGGATCGATAACTTCTTGAGAATTAAGAAAACTTACTTGAGAAGGATCGCTATTATTATCAAGGGCAATTATATCGTCGTTTTCTGTTTCATCAGAGACAATCAGGTGGTCCCGTTCAACCAAATTTAAAATATCTTCATCTAACCCATCATCAAAAGGATCTGTACTTATAGACGTAAAACTTTTGAATGTGTCTGCAACTGGTGCAGGTGTTGAATGTCCTAGAAAAGACCCACTATCTTGTCGCTCTTCGCTTTGACTTAAGCTTTTCAAATGAGCCAAAAACTGACTGTCATCTAGGGACCGTAGATACTGTGAATAATTTTCATTATCACTAACCATTCACTCGATCCCACTAAATAACATACTATGTGAAAACTGAAAATGATACCCGGGACTGATGAGATCAATTGACTGCACTTATGTGCGCAAAAATAGAAGTATTCAAAATGTGACACTAAAACAAGTTTGATATTTTGTTCGATATTTGTATCACGGACGGCGGATATAAACATTCAAGATTTTCTTGAAATACCTTATCAAGTAAACATACTAAGATACTAATCATGGTAAGTATATTAATGGGGCAAAACACGAACCTCTAGTTTGACATGAGCTGTGTTTTGGTATTGAACAGAATTACTTGTTCAAAATTCAAATAGGTTGCTATCACTCAAACAGACACGTCAAGTATTTTTTTTTAATATGAATACTCAATCACCGACAGAGCTTAAAGTAATAATTTACTAACTCAATCTTTCTTTAGGCTGAAAAGTTATCTGAACAACAAATTGCTGAATTTAAGGAGGCTTTCTCATTATTTGACAAAGATAGTGATGGCAAGATCACATCTAAAGAGTTAGGTACCGTTATGAGATCATTGGGACAAAATCCATCCGAAAGCGAACTCACTGATATGATAAATGAAGTTGATGTCAACAGTGATGGATCCATTGATTTCCCTGAATTTTTGACCATGATGGCCAGAAAAATGAAGGATACTGATTCTGAAGCAGAAATTGCTGAAGCATTTAAAGTATTCGATAGAAATGGTGATGGTAAAATCAGTGCTGCTGAACTCAGACACGTTTTGACTTCAATTGGTGAGAAATTGTCTGATGCTGATGTTGACCAAATGATTAAGGAGGCTGATACCAATAATGATGGGGAGATTGATATTCAAGAATTTACTCAGCTTTTGGCTGCTCGTTAACCATTGCCTGTATATTTTTGGATTCGTCGGCAAACCTATTTTGCCATTGTTGGTTGTTCTGTGCGAGTGATTATTTAGTACGTAGAAAGGTTCTTATGACTAATTTTAGGTTTAATCAACGACATAATTACTTGTGTCAATTTATATAACATACAGTATGACCTAATCTATTTTCATCGATTCAATTATGATGCATATTTATTATGTAATATATGTTTAGTGGTACCCAGTCTATCTCTTCAATGAATTGAACCTATTTAATCTGGCTTTTGAAGATTTTCTAATTAATGATTTAGTGGATCCGGATGACCTTGGAAAGACTTGTCTTTCACCAGGATCATATAATTCCTGGTTCTTGTCAACTTGCTCCGCGTCATCGTCTTTACTAAAAAACATATCGTCAATGTTATTTTCCGTCTCTATTATTAGGTCGTCCTTGTTTCTGTGAATCAAGTATCGTAAGGCATTATACCAAATGTTGTGACGTTGCCTAGTAGAACAAGTAAACCTCACTTTCTTTGTTTGTGAATGAACAACTATACTCTTATGATAGAGCCCAGTCGGAAGTGGGTTATTGTCTTGAACACTCTCAACGTCTATAATAGCAGCCGCTCTTGTCTTAACCTCCGAGGGGTTTCCTAAAACAGGATTGGTTTCAGACCAATAAAGAGTTAAGGTGTAAGGATGAACCCAAAAGTAACGCTCGTGTCGAGTTTCTGATATATTACTTAATGGCCCCAATTTTCGATAGTATTTGTATACATATTCACCAATAACTACCTGGGTAATTGCAGGTATCATAGACCGATCAGTGAAAGATGTATTAGTAGCCATTGAAAACCCGCCAAGAGTATGAAGAGAATCTGTAATACTGCCTGACTGCGATAGTTTTGATCTCACAGAATGAGAAAATGCTAAATTTCCCATTTTACTCGGTGTTCCTGGAAGTCTCACGGGGGTTCTCGTCCTCAATGCCGTCGTGGGTGGGGTCACCATGTTATCAAGAGATACCGCTGCAGTAGCCGTCTCAGGATGTGAGGACTCTTGGGTCTTTGAGTTAGGATCTTCAAAGTGAAGTAAGTCAGTATGATTTTTGAAGTCTACATTAGAAGGTGATTCCGTAGGCTTATTTTTGCTATCTGTAAGCTCTGAATAAAGCGAAGAAGGTAAAACTTTCAAATCACTTAAATCTGTATGCTTCAAATTTGTCACTGCAGCTGTTGTGGGAATGCACAACAAATTCAAAGCTCTGGCTCTATCCTGGAAATATTCATTACTTTCTAAGTATTTCACCCTACTAAGGAGATTAGAATGTTGATGGTTCTCAGGTTTGTTACCACTCAAAGTGAGGTCCATATTTGTGTCCATATTCATCTTCAACGATCTCAATTTGTTGACTTCATTGTATTCTTCCTTAGGGATAGGAATTAGGCCAAATTCTTCAGCCTTTTTCATAACATCTTCCTTAGTAATTACACTAAGTACGTTTTGAGATTGAATAATTTTTGGGTCCTTTTCTTCCTTTCCATTATCCTGAGATGGAAAACCTTTGGAGTCACCTAATGCGGATATGAGAGGATTTTCATTTGATTTGCAATTATTAACCAGCAATCGAGAATCTTCTTCTGGAATTGTTTCTATATCGGTATTTTCCCATGATCCTTTAACAGCTTCTCCATCAGTGATGATGAATGAGTCTTCTGCATCTATGAACTCATCGCCCCCACTTTCAAATACCGGGGACATTTTCAGAGAGTCAATAATACGGATCTCCAGGTTTATACCACTTGAGGGCTTTTCAAAAGAACTTGATTCTTGTAATTTTTGGATTGTAATTTCCAACTCCTGATTTTTTCTTATTAATTCTGACATTTCACTTAGCCCTTTATGATACGCAGACTTTTCAACTTGCAAATTTTCTTCTTGATGTTCCTCTAATTCCTTCGATCTCAAAGAGCTCTCAAGGAATTCGTACCTTTGCTTAGAAACTGTTTTTAGGCCAAAATTTGAGGCAATTTTCTCTAAAGAATCTGGTGTTATTTCAGCTGTTTTCCTGCTAATCGATTTTAGGTCGCTATATTCGCTTTGACTTATAGTTACCATCCCATGTGTGGAAGCTTTCTCTTGGATTGAATCCAAGGAAGGATTAATTAGATTCAGGTGTTGTTTCTGGGTTAAAACCACATTATTTTCAGTCTCTTCTTTATCTTCAAATTTTTGCTTCACTTCCTTCCCATCTTCATAGTCTTTTTCGTGAAGTAATTGAGCTCCTGAACTTCTTGCCTTCATCTCTAAGACCTCTGATGCTTTTAGCTTGAGTGCTTCATATTCATCTAATTGTATAGCCTTCAATCCATGAATCTCAGCTTTTTCGTAAACAGATTGATCAGCCTTCCTCTGTAAGTCGTTTAATTCACTATCCGTAATGGTGAAAAATCCTCTTTCATTAGCTTTAGAAATAATATAAGAATCTAGAGGAGAGTCAATGGCTCTCTGAAGTTCGCTGATATGTTTCAAACTTGTTTCATATTCATGTAGGTTAAGGAGTTTCAAGCCACGAGATTTTGCCTCTTCTTGCAATGATTCATAAGTCTGGATAACTCTGTTCTCTTCAGAAGCTTTGTCTTTTAAAGCACTTAATTCATACTCATCAATTAGCTCGTAACCCTGAAGTCTAGCTTTAATAGATAATTCTTCTAAACTAGGATTTTCTAACCTGGATAATAACTCTTTGTGATCAGATTTGCCAATAAGGATTAGTTCAGCCTCTGCTGCTTTATCCTCTAGAGATTTCGAGTTATTTATTTTCATTTCTTCAAGATCTTTGGAAGAAATGACTGAATGATTTAAGACAGCAGCATCCTTGATCGTTCTCTCTATGGAAGGTTTCTTTAAGCTCTCAAGTGAATTTAACATCTTTTGGTATTCATTTGCTGGAAGCATTACTAAATCCTTTTTGGTCAGAATTTCCCGAAGATGTTCTAATGGAGGATCTTTTGCAAGTTCATTTATCTTATTCAATTCGTCAGTTTCTATAGCCACAAGGTTAAAGTCCTCTAATTTGGAGAGAATCACATTTCGGTCTGGATTTTCACTTTTATGCTTTAAGTCTTTATAACGAGTATCTTCTATTACTACCATGTTCTGAGCTGAAGCTTTTTCTCTAATGAAAATTTCTGAAGGTTTAGACACAAATCCTTTGAGCTCTTCGAGCTCCGTTTTTTGAATCACTGCATGATCATGCTGTTCGGCAGCCACTCTCAATTCTTCTATTGTTGGATTATTGGCAAGGTCAATAAGCCGGCCATAATCTTTTGTGTCAGTCACTATTAGGTTTCTCTCCTCGGCGAGTTTTCTGATATTATCTTCAGTGGGGTTAATTAAATTTTCAAATTCACCAATCGGCATTGCTTTATACCCTAACTTTTCTAATATTGGTATTAAGGAACTTATTTTAGGATTACTTATGTCTTCGTAATCTTTCAATGGAAGCACCTTCTTGTTGTAAGTACTCGCCTTCTGTTCAATATACTCCTCAGAGGGACTGTTAATTGTCTCATTCATTTGTTGGTAATGAAGTACATCTACAGCTACTAAACCATGAACTTCAGCTTTCTTGGTTATGTATTCTTTGGAAGGATGATGTACAAGACTTAAAAGTTCATCATAATGCAGAGATTCCGATACAATCAATCCTAAATTCTTCGCTTTACTTATAATATGGTCCTTAGGGGGTCTCTTTGCCAATTCTAGAAGATTGTTGTAGTCTTGTACTTCTAACACAGTTAAGTCAATGTTTTTTGCTTTATCAATTAGGTAGCTCTTCTGGGGCTTTTCATAACTCAGTTTGATGTTTTCATATTGTTCATACTCACTAGTTGGAATAGCTTTCATATCAAATTTTTTAGCTTCTCTTTCCAAGTATTCCCTAGAAGGCTTGGAAAACTTTAGGGAATGTTCTTTAAGTGTTTCTAGTTCTTCCTTGCTTACTACATTGAAACCTAAGCAATCCGCTTTTTCTAAAATGTAGTTTAAATTAGGGTTTTCATACTTATCCTTCATTAGATTAAGGAGTGAATACTCTTCAACGGGGAGAGCCACTAGTCCCTTAGAATGAAGATCTTTTTCCAATTTCTCTTCGCTCAGCAGCTTTGAGAAGTCTTTTGTATTGGTTACGTGTAATCCATTTCCAGAATAAATGCCACCTGGATGAGATAATGAAATGTGATCATTTCGCAAAGGAGACCATTCTGTATCAGTCTCAGAGACTGAAGATTCGCCAAAATCGTTTTCTGTTTTATTGTCAATCTCACTTAGATTATTGGTGTGGTTGTGCTTGAATGGACTATCCATTGAATTTTGATCGATAAAGTCTTCCCAAGCTTCGCTTTGACCAGTTTGGTTCGCACCCTCTTCGCTTTCATTTTCTAAACTTCGTTTTTTGGGGTTTTCTGTGGGCAAACTTTGTTTAGAGTGTGGCAGGTTCACTGAGGTATACAATTTATTGTCCGGTTCCATAATAGATTGTCTTTCGACAGGCAAAGTTCCTTTTATTTTCGAATCGTCTCTTAACGCTGATTTCAACATGGAAATCTCCAATTCCTGATCTTTGAGTTTGGCTTTCAAATTTGAAACATCGTTTTGGCTTTCTTCAGCTACATTCAGCGAAATTTGTTGTATACTAGTATCCTTATTAGACTTATCTGTTTTGATATCGATCATTTCTTGCTTCATTTGATTAGGCAAATGGTCGGAGAATTCGCTTGAACTTGCATAAGTATCTTTTGCAGATTCTAAATGTAGCCTATCATTTTCATCATTCAAGTCACAAATCCTTTCATTTAGCTGTGATGTCTCTTTCGCATATTCTATCTTCATTGATTCGAAAGAAGTTACTAGCAAATCATTTTTCAAGTGCAAATCGTCAAAGTCTTTTTGAAGTTGGTTCACTCGTGAAAAATGGTCTTTATTAAGCTTCATTAATCTTTCGTTGTCAGTAGTCAAGGTCAATATATTTTCATGGAGGCCAGCAATGGTAGATTCTAGTTCCCAGTTCTTCCCTTTCAAATCTGTTTGATTAGAGTTGTATGCATCTCTTGAGTTTTTCAAGGTAGCGTTTTCATCTTTATAGATTTCAATGTCCTTCAAAGCTGATGATAATTGCTTCTTATAGTTCTGGTTCTCAGCATTTAGCTTTCTACACTCTTCTAGTAAATTTTCACTCAAACCAACAACAAATTTAACGTCGCCCTTTGATTCTTTACTCATGTTAGGAACACGATTTGGAGTAGCTGGCGCTATCTTATTGGTATTCTTCGGATTTCTGCCACTTAAGCTTTGTTGTTTCTTATAGTATACATTCTCTTTTTCATCTCCAATCGACTTAGAAAGGGCCTTTGTCTTTCCAGGAGACTTGAACAACCTTCTCTGAATGTCTGAAAGTTGACCTCTTATGTCATCCTTGGTAGGTGACTTGGAACGATCTGACATTATTTATTTCACTATTTTATGTAAAAAAAAAAGCAGCTAAATCGTTATTTTGATTAATGTGTACTTTTGTTATTGTTGATTATACACACCATAATATAGTACGGATCAACATATCAAAATATAAACATCGCGCAATGCAAAATTAAAAATTGTTGCAAATATGAAACCATAATCGAATGAATAAGCCTCTTCCTAAAATATAGATACCCCAAGTCAATTAAAGACTCTGCATTTGGTATATGACATCTAGACATATTAAGCTTATTTGTGTTCACTGATCACCAACCTATATGTTATTTGAAACATGAACTCAGATCAGTTTGCCATGGTTTGAATATAACAATATACAAAATCGTTGGTCAGTTTGATTAATTGAGAAAAGAAACATGATTTCACTGTTATTTACTGTATGTTTACTCAACTTCTCTATTATATTGAAGTAAATATTCACATATATCTACATGTATTAATATCAGTTTTTATGAGCAGGGTCTTGAAGCTTGCTAATTCCTATAAATTTCAACAAATTTGTTAAGTTAATCGTTAAGGAAGTCTTCGCTAGCTTTCGACTGAAATTTAGACTGTTTATGAAGCTCAACGTAAAAATATATAGAGTTTGCATCCTTTCTCTAAATGTATTTTGTGTTTTGTATTTGGCATTCGCACTGCATCTACACGTACAAAATATAAAGTATTGAAAAACTCGCTCACATGTACTGCCTCTTAAATATTCGAAAACAGCGATATCTTCGTTATGGCTAGCTCGATTCATCATTCTGGTTCATCCCGATATAACCTGGAGGGTAATATATCACACAGAAATGTTGGAAAAGACTCCGTGGATGATGAAGTTGAGAAGCTTGCGATTAAGACCTCAAATTTGAATTTGAAAGCTCCAAACAAATTAACAAATTATGGACCAGTTTTCATTAACTTTATAAACCCGCTTTTGTTAACAGCTATATCATCATTTATAAGACTATACCGTATTGATGCCAATCCATATATTGTTTGGGATGAAGCACATTTTGCAAAGTTTGGTGCATATTATTTAAGACGTGAGTTCTACTTTGATGTTCATCCACCATTAGGTAAGCTTCTTGTAGCGTTATCGGGATACCTTGCAGGATATGATGGAAGTGGTTTTGGTGATAACAATTCTGTTTTCCCCGATGATTGCAACTACGTTTTAATGAGGATTTTTAACTGCCTTTTTGGAATCTTGTGCACGCCGTTGGCTTATAAAACAGCGGTGGAAATGGGCTATAGTCAGTTGACAGTTTGGCTAATAACTTTACTGGTAGTTTTCGAGATGTTATCCTTGACTTTATCGAAATTTATCCTTTTGGATTCAATCCTTTTATTTTTCACTGTTCTTTGCTTTCACTGTTTGGTGAAAGTGCATACCCTCAGGCTTCAGAAACGCCTTTTATCTATTAAAGGTTTTAAATGGCTATTATCCTCTGGCTTCGCTATTGGTTGTGTTTGTTCTGTGAAGTGGGTAGGTCTCTTTGTCACTGTGTTGTTCGGATTATACGTCATTTACGATTTAGTGGTGAAGTTTTATCAAGTCACTTCTACAACATCTGTAACATTCACAGAATATGTTTTGCATTGGGCTTCAAGAATATTTACATTAATAATAGTTCCCTTTTTGATTTATTTGGCTTGTTTTAAGGTTCACTTCACTGTTTTGAACCATTCAGGTAGTGGAGATGGTTCCATTTCAACCTTACTCCAGGCGTCTTTGGAAGGAAATCAGATTTCTGGTGGTCCTAGGTCAGTGGCATATGGCTCAATGATTTCAATGCGTTCTCAAGGGCTATCACCAAACTTGCTCCATTCTCATTCTCATCTCTATCCGGAGGGTTCACTCCAACAACAAATCACAACATATGGATTCAAAGATAATAATAATAATTTCTTAATCGAATTTGACCTTGAATCTGGGCTCAGGGGTGAATTTGCAACATTGGAGACGTCTGACAACGACACTCGCGTTTATTCTCAATTTGTTAAAAATGGTAATACTGTAAGGTTGATTCACGAAAGCACCAACTGCTTGTTACATTCTCACCCTATCCCTGCCTTTGTTCTGAAATCCCAGTACGAAGTTTCGTGCTATGCTAGTCTAGATCACAGTGACTCGAAGGATGAGTGGGTAGTGGAGATTCAACTGCAAGAGAAGTCCCCTGCAGCAGAATTTAATGATGAAGATCCTGAAATCTTACATCCAATTTCGACTAATTTCAGACTCAGACATAAGGTATTGGGTTGCTATTTAGCTACAAGTGGTTATTCATTACCCGCGTGGGGCTATCAGCAAGGAGAAGTTATATGTAAGAAGTCTTACCTTCAGACTGATAAGACCACTTGGTGGAATATCGAGGATCATGCAAATGATTTCCTAAAGACTCCAGAAACTCCTTATGTTCCACCAAAGCCAAAGTTCTGGAAAGAATTTATATTGTTGAACTATGGAATGATGTCTTCAAATAATGCATTAGTACCTGATCCAGATAAATTTGATAAGTTAAGCTCTGAATGGTGGGAATGGCCTCTTAATCACAGTGGGCTACGTATGTCTTCATGGGGTGCATCTGAAGTCAAATACTTCTTAATTGGGCATCCTTTTATTACATGGCTTACAACTTTGACATTGGTACTTTTCATATTTTATCTGTTGGTGATTACAATCAAGTGGCAAAGACAAAGAGTAAATATGACATTTTTAGAAGGGAAATGGGAAGACTTTTTAATTCAAGGTGTCATTCCCTTCCTTGGATGGCTTTTGCATTATTTACCTTTCGTTATTATGGGGCGTGTGACATACTTGCATCATTATGTTCCAGCATTGTATTTTGCAATTTTTGTAACTGGTTTCTTGGCAGAAAATTTGATAAAGAAAAGTCTAAACAGATATGTGACGTATGTTCTATATTCTCTATTATATTTGGCAATAATTGCCGGGTTTTGGCATTGGAAACCACTTGCCTTGGGTATGGAGGGCCCAGCTTTTGGTTATAGATACTTGAAAGTTCTTCCTAGTTGGATGATATGAATACAACATGTCTTCTAGAAGATAAGACAGTAAATAATCTATTAAATATACTATTAGTAGTATGCATGATTAAAAATATTGTATCTTAACGTAGTAGAGACATGATTTTTAGCAGAGAGAAGCATAGTTCCAAAAAAATTTCAGGAGCCAAACTGCATCTCAGATACTCTCAATAATGTTATACGTAATTGGTACCAAACACTTAGGTCTATTTCTCTGACAAGTAGTAGTGAACCACTTGATCGATTAAAATGTCTACTTCATCCCAACGAATGCAAATCTTCAGCATCTTTCCGTATTAATGAAAAACTAGCAGAGATGTAAAACGTTCAAGCGAAGAAACTAGCAGAACTCTGTAAAACTCAATTAAAAAGGGAGGAGGAGCAAAGGAAGAGAGATGCTCGTATATACGATATTATTAGGAAACTTATACAATGGAAGATATTCGTCTTCACTAGAGGATTTAGAAACCAATTACACGACAAAAACTACAACTTAGATGCTTTATAAGAGTTGGAAAAAAATAAGATAGTCTATGACTTCAGAATTTGGCCACTAAAAGTCTGCTAAGACAGCCAAAAACATTCTATTCTTGACAACCTATGCCATTATCTCTAAGTAATTAATTATTTTAAGATATATTTTTGATTAGATTCAGAGATGCTCCGAATTCGCATAAACTTGTAGCCAAAAGAAAAATAAAAAATAAAAAAAAATCCAAACCATAGACGAAATAATTTAGCAAGTTGTTATCACAATAAAATTAAAAACCAAAAAGGCCCACAGAGTTGCATATATAAATAAGACAGCTCTATATAACCAGTAAGCTACTTTTACCAAAATACAATTTACAGTGTACCTCACTAAAAATTTTTTGACTCGAAATTTCAACTCTGAATAAGTGACCAAGGAAAATGGATAGGTACGAAAACAACTACCTAGAAGATGGCAACTTGGAAGGATTGCAGCCACACCATAGCCAACCTCAGCCAACCCAAACTGTAGTTGACGAAGCAGAGCTTTTAGCAGCACAAGCAGCAGCTGAAGCAGCAGCTTCTCAACAACAACAACACCCCGGAGATGCATTTAATAATGTAGGGCAAGGTTTAACAGCTAGATATAGGGATATGATGATGCAGTATTGGCAGGAAACTATTAATTCAATAGAGCATGATGATCATGATTTCAAGAACCACCAACTTCCTTTAGCCAGGATCAAGAAAGTTATGAAAACAGATGAAGACGTAAGAATGATAAGTGCTGAAGCTCCCATTCTATTTGCAAAGGGCTGTGAAGTGTTTATTACAGAGCTAACTATGAGAGCTTGGACCCATGCAGAGGAAAATAAGAGGCGAACATTACAGAAATCAGATATTGCAGCTGCATTAACAAAGTCTGATATGTTTGATTTTTTAATTGATGTTGTTCCAAGAGAGGAAGAAAAGCCCAAGAAATCGTACTCGCAACCAAAAGTTGAAGGATTTGCTAATACTGGACTGCAGCATATACCGGCTCAACACACTAAAGCTTCTAACATAGCAGCTGAACCCGAGCAACAACATTTTAAGCCAACCCAGGAAGGTGTAGCTGCGCAACAACAACAAGTATTACTTCAACAACAAATTCTTCAACAACAGATGTTGGAGCAACAAATGCTTCAACATCAACTGCACCAACATTCCCAAGGCCAGCAACCTCTGCAAACCCACCCGCAGCCTCAACAGCAGCAACCACCACAGCAACCTCCGAATGTTCCACCAGGTCCGTTACAACAAAATCAATTGATACCCCAACACAATGGTAACTCAAGCAGAAACCCCCAGGATTCTAACTTTGAGGGTTTCCAAAACTTCAATTCAACATCCTACGAGGGTGAATTTTAATAAGGGCGGCGCTGTAAAATTTAATCAGAAAAGTACAGAAAAAGAGACGAAAAGTAATAGGAAACCATGTAGTATGTTTTTAGCTGATTTGACCTGAGCTAATTTAACTTTATATGTATATTATAGCGACTATAGAAACACTAATGAAATATTGGTTCTCTCTTGATCCACAGTTCGCTCACAGTTTTCCGGGGGAGTCGGAATTCCAAATTGCTGCATCCTGACCGGGGAAATTGTATAAAGTGAAGCAAAGACCTCTCCCCTACTTATTTATAATCATTGCCCACCGCAACTTTGGCAAAATGTTAGGTTCCTTTAAGAATTCAATTATTCATTCTATAAGGACAATAAATAGAACGAATAAATTAAAGCCTATTAACAATCATATATTTAAGACACTGATTAACTTTCAAACAAGGATGCCATTGGTAACAATCTCTCAATCATTAGATGAGTCTTTCACTAAGCACAAAGTTGTTCCAGAAGTTGTTGATAAGTTTGTTAACCAAGGATTGTTAACAATTGTATACAATGATAGTGAGCAAGTTACATTGGGTAATACATTATCTGTTTCTGGAACTCAGAAGAAGCCTACTATTCAATTTACCATCAATTCCCCTGGACAAGAGAAAGAACTTGAAGTCTCTGAAAATGATAAATTCATTTTGGTTTTGACTGATCCTGATGCTCCTTCTAACTCAGACCACAAATGGTCTGAATATGCACACTGGTTGGTCACTGATTTATCTTTAAAGACGACATCTGACGCAAAAACAACTGATGTGGAGTCCTTGAGTACAGTCATTGATTATTCTAAAGGAAATGAACTTTTACCTTACGTTGGACCTGGTCCTCCACCGAAGACTGGAAAGCACCGTTATGTATTCTTATTATATAAACAAGATCCATCTGTTAAATTAGAGGCTCCCCCAGATAGACCAACCTGGGGCACTGGTGTTCCTTCATCTGGCGTGAGAGACTATATAAAGTCATACGGAGGAAACCTGCAGTTATTGAGTGTTAACTTCTTTTATGCTCAAAATGAGGAACAATAAATTGAAGAGATTAAACCAAAATACTCGACATTTATATGAAAATACATATATGGACTCAATTATTATACATAATATGTTCAAGGCCTGCGGACAGAACTGTAGTCTTTTGGACTAACAACTAAACCTTTACCTTTTCTTGCTCCTCTATATATAGTTTCTATTATATCTATAAGTTCCTGCTTATTCAGAATCAAAAAGTTAAGTTTATTGTTATTCCCTGTTCCAAAATCACACATCATATGTTTATTTCGATAGAAGAACATTATTGTACAAGGATCAGTTAGCTCATACATCGTGTTAAAATCTGGAACTTCTTCTATATCACAAAGATAGATGGCAGCAAAGTTCTTGACTTTCTCTGCCACGCTGAACAACAATTCATCCATAATCATACATTCTCTATCATAGTCTTTACCGAATCTTATTATGACTAGACGTTCATCTTCAGACAAAATAGCCTGATCAACATGCCAACCAGTGTGCAAATGCGGTAAGAATATAGATCCCATAATTGATTTGAATTAGTTTATAAAACTCATCGCGTTTTATTTGAAAGTACAATTTCCAGGCGTGAGAATACTACTCAAAATTAGACTTCAACCACAAAAACAAAAAGAAAGAACATGTTAAATAGGATGGAAGACAAAAGTCATGGAATGAGGAGGCGACATAGCTGGTTTGGAAGGACAAATGATTCCCTTCACAAGCCAGAAAAGAAAATTGAAATAATTTCTACTATCAAGGAAGATCTTGCGGAAAAAAAATTGCAGCCATCATCAGATGAAGATATCCTAGTAAGAGTAGATGTGGAAAAGGAAAATAGGATCGACGATATTGAATCAGTTGAGAAGGAGAATGATGACTACAGGGATAAAAATATAAAACTTTTGATTAAAGCTGACTTGGAGTTTTTAGAGCTGTCGAGTTCCAAAACCAAAACTAAAGAAATTGTAACCACTACTAAGCCATCTCAGCTAGTAAGAAGAAAGAGCTTCTTGGGGAATATATTAGGTAGTTCAAATATTGACGAAGAAACTGAAACTGAAAACCCAACATCAATAAAGAGTATCGAAACTTCTCTGGCTCATGATGAAATTGATGTGACCCCTGCAACGAAATGCCTGAAATCTATAGGCCACTCAGTTACTCCTTTCAAGATACGTGACAATATAAATCACTTATTGGGGTACGATTCATACCCTCAGTACTCAGATGTATGCTCAGAAGAGTCCAACAAAGATGACGAAGAGAATAGCAAATGGTGTAAACCCCACAGTAGAGCGACTACAGATGCTTCAAAGGTACACTCCTTGATTAACCGCTACGATGGAATACCTTGCAACAGGATTGCTCTACTAAATCATAATGAAAATTCTGCATTTACTTTTGAGTTAGAAAGAGTCCGCAAAATGATTCCTGACTACAGCTTATATTTCAAATGGACATTATGGTTGGTGAAAGTGGCCGGGGGAAAAAAGCAATCAGGCATAGATAGAATGGTTGAAAATAATCTCGACGTTAAAATACTACTCAAGGAAATCAAAAAAATTTTAGAAAAGAAACTCTACTACAAAATACATTTATTTAAACTAGGCTTTGTACCATCGAAAAAATCACCGGACTTGATTGACGGTGAAACACTAGAAATCCGCGTGCCCCTCAGTTATGAATTTCAATTTTTCAAGGAGATCTTAAGAATTGTATTGTGTGACCTACTATACTATCCATTATTCATTCAAAGTAAGTATTACTATTAACAGAAGTCTTGTTTTAAAAATTCAAGTGCTAACCTTCATCAGTTCCAATATGCGGAGTGTCATTTAAGGATTTTGCAACTTACTCTGTAGTTTCTTTGTGGTTGCAGCCCCCGATGCCAAATATAATGGACATTAATGATGACCATTTGAAAGATGCATTACAACTAGTGGAATTCTTGAAAGATTCAGTTAGTGAACATTTGCAGTTCATTATAGACTCCGCTATTTTAATGAAAAATAGTACTCTAGTAACTACAAAAGTTTTCGAAGATAATATTGCATAGATTAGCTGATCAAAACAGTACTGCAACAGAAATTGACCACATACTACTCTTAAGTGTTCTATTTATTACTAGCTCTTTTTTATAGCTTTAATTTTGAAAAAAGTGTAAGAATGCAGCAGCATGATTATATAATCTGGGGATTTGAGATTCTGAAAAAAAAAAAATTCAATTGAAGATATATTAGCATTCAAAAAGACTTGCAAGATAACATCTAGAATGACTAATAAAGAAGAATATGACTTGGGTCACACAGCAGATATGCACGTTCACTTGCGTGATGGCAAAATGATGGAGTTGATCACTCCTACAGTTAGAGATGGAGGAATTTCAGTAGCTTATATCATGCCCAATTTAGTCCCCCCAATCACTACCTTGGATAGAGTTATAGAGTACAAAGCTCAGCTTGAAGAATTAGCACCCAAGACTACATTCTTAATGTCTTTCTACTTGTGCAAAGATCTCACCCCGGAGCTCGTTGAGAAGGCTGCGAAGACAGGTGCTATACAGGGTATTAAATGCTATCCCGCTGGTGTTACAACTAATTCAACGTCCGGTGTAGATCCTAACGACTTCAGTGACTTCTACCCTCTCTTCAAGGTCATGGAGAAAAACAATTTAATCTTGAATTTACATGGTGAAAAACCCTCCACTCAAGACTCTGGTGAAGATATCCACGTCTTGAATGCAGAGCCTAAATTCTTACCCGCATTGGAAAAGCTCCACAAAGATTTCCCTAACTTAAAGATTGTATTAGAGCATTGCACCACCAAGAGCGCCATCAACTTGATAGAAAAGTTGAATAAGGATGTCACCCGGGCTTCTGATGTTCGCGTCGCCGCCACTATCACTGCGCATCACCTCTCGTTAACTATCGACAACTGGGCAGGAAACCCAATCAATTACTGCAAACCTGTCGCAAAGCTCCCCGAAGACAAAAGGGCACTCATAGCAGCCGCGACCTCAGGAAAACCTTATTTTTTCTTCGGATCAGACTCTGCACCTCACCCTGTTGCAGCTAAAGCTCGTCATGTCGGCGTATGTGCTGGGGTATATACACAGAACTTTGCAGTCCCTTTCGTTGCAGAGGTATTTGACTCAGAGAACAAGCTTGAAAATCTCAAGGCATTTGTTAGCGATCATGGTAAGCTCTTCTATAACATAAAATCTACAGAAGTACGTTGCAAGGACAGAGCTGTATTAGTTAAAAGAAAGACAGCTGTGCCTCAGGTTCTCGCCAATAGCGAGCTTGAGGTGGTTCCATTTAGAGCGGGTGATGAGCTTTCATGGGCTGTTGAATGGCGTTTGGAATAAGTCTACTTAATTCAGTACGTACCCGGCCCCTTTATGTATCAGTGCGTATGTGCGCTGTTTGTAGACATTAAACGTGCCTAAAGCCAGGGCCATGTGGGCCCTTGTTACTTTGTGCGACTTGTTTCCGTCTACAATTACGAAACTGACGCTGCTGGGGCCGACCGATAGCTAGGGCTGACGTTTTAGCCTTCTATTATATAGTCTAGATTAGTCTTAATACAAAGCATTATGCCACTTATCAAGTTTGCAGGGACTACTTTTCATTGTCTTGTCGTTATGTCTTATCTCTAACGACAACTAAATTAGGACCAAATGGATCTCTATGAACACGAAATCCGAGCGCCTCCCCAAACCGAAAGTTTATCGCACGGCAGCTCGTGCGGCCTAAAATTTATTTTATCCCCATAGCAATAAGGCAAAGTGGCCCCCGCGCGCTTATCAGCATGATACTACAAACGGGGATCTCGAATTGCATATAAACCCAAATTTTATCAACTCTGGTATGTAATTGGGTGACAGGATAGTGCATGCAGAGAAACAGATAGAATTGCATATATTGAAAATCGGTAATAAATGAAGTATGCAGCTCGCTCGCAAACCGCCAGCTTCCTGCTATATAATACAGGTATGCGAACACTTTAATAAAAAACGAGAGAACGAAAGGTAATAGCATATTAAGTAGATATTGATAACATTACTACAAAAATGGCAACTCGTGATGTTCCTAAATCCTTCAAATCTTTTGCGTGGGGATGGACCACTCATGCTAAAGAGGAGATTACCATCAATAAGTCTAAGCAAGAGCTAATTGACAGTGACTTACAGGACAACGAAACCGAGAGGATCGACAAGGTGCAGTTGAAGAACCTTTGGCCTGCCTTTGTATCTGGTGCAGGTTTGTTCTCTGATGGTTATGTTAACAACTCTATTGGAGTTACTTCAACCTGTTTCAGTATTCTTTACCCCAAGGAATACTTAAACTCTAACGCTATTAACAACGTGTCTTCAATTGCGTTCGCAGGCACTGTCGTGGGTATGTTACTGTTTGGTTACATTTCAGATCATATTGACAGAAAGAAGGGTATGCTTGCGGCTAACATTATGTTGATCGTATTCACCGCCTTGTGTGCTGCAGGTTCATGGGGTGCTAATGGTAGTCCATACGGATTATTTGCAGCACTCACTGCTTTCAGATTCTTTTTAGGTATAGGAATTGGTGCTGAGTATCCAACTTCGTCTGTTATTGCATCTGAGTTCGCCAACCAATTACCAAGTGGTCATAGAAACAGATATTTCTGCTGGTTCACAAACTTCATGATTGATTTCGGCTTCGTTGTCAGTGCTTTTGTTCCTATGGTTTTGCTTTGGATTTGCACCCCTGAGCACTTGACTCCAGTTTGGAGAATTACTTTGGCTTTTGGTGTTATCCCCCCTTTGGCATTATTTTTCATGAGATTGAAAATAAAGGACAGTGAGGCTTTCAAAAAGAACAACATGAAGAAGGCCAAAGTACCATACTGGTTAATCATCAAATTTTACTGGTTCAGATTAATTATCATTTCACTTATTTGGTTTATTTATGATTTTTCTGCTTATTCCTTTGGTATTTATTCTTCATTCATTATTAATGAGGTTGTTCCAGGTGGTGACTTATACAAGACTTTTGGGTGGAATGTCGTTTTCAACTTATTCTATATCCCAGGTGCATTCTTGGGTGCATTGGCCACTGATTACTTTGGCCCTAGAATAACAATTGCTACTGGTGTAGGTCTTCAAGGTGTTATCGGTTTTATCATGGCCGGTGTTTTCCCTCTTTTGAAAAACTCTACTGCAGGATTTGTGATAGTTTATGGTATCTTTTCAACTCTCGGTGAATTTGGACCTGGTGATAACATGGGATTACTTGCTTCTAAGACAAGTGCCACTGCCATCAGAGGTGAATACTACGGTATTGCAGCAGCTGTTGGTAAAATTGGAGCTTTCGTAGGTACATGGGTCTTCCCAATTATTCAAAAGACTGGGGCAAAACACGGTGGTCCGAACCTTCAAATGCAAGCTCCATTTTACGTCAGTTCTGCATTATGTCTTTTTTCTGCCTTTTTGACCATCTTCTTCGTTCCTGCAGTTGGTCAAGATGCTGTCAACAAGGAGGATAAGGAATTCAATGCATACTTAGAGAGAAGTGGTTATGATTTATCTCAAATCGGTTATTCTGGTGATACTGAAAGCGACATTTCTAATGATAAAGAGAAAGAAGCCGTTAAAATTGAAACCCAATCTAAAAGCTCTCTTTAAAATAGTTTTATCTGACAATTCATTTCGCATATTGTGCTTTAAACTGGAAGAACATTTATTAATGACTTAATTAACTTACACTAATACTATCTTTGTCCTGGCAAATATTTATATTTTTTTTTTTTTTTTTTTTTTGAGAGAAGCAGTTCCTAACAATGTTGTTTGGACTCAGTTTGAGTCCAGTTATGGAACATGGTTGCAGTTGTTCGAAAATATCCAAAAATGACCTGATTCGCGTTAGGCCCCTAAGCATTAATTCTACTTTGTACTCATATAGACTCTAATAACTATATGATTAATATACATATCTATGGGAATTATATGATTCAAATTTTAAAAACTTTAATTTCCAATGCTTGATGACTCTTCATTCGTATCATTGGAATCTGTAGTCCAACCTATCCTCTTGTTTAAACGTTCGTATCTTAATCTATCCTTATCGGTAACACTAGGGGAAATGCTTGAAAGAGCTTGTTCGAAATCCCTTTGAGTTACAAAAATTTCGGAATTATCTGTATCTTCATAAAAGCCAGAAGCGTCTAACTCTTTAACCTCTTGATTTTTGAAGAACTTTTTCTTCAATGCGATAACACCTGCTTCTCTAAGTAAAGACGACAAATCTGCACCTGAATAGTTTCGACATCTTTCATCGAGTACTATTGAACGTAAATCAACCAGTTCGTGCAATGGAGTTTTATTGGCTCTCACTAAAGTATTCAAAATATCTAATCTTTCTGGGCCGGTCGGTAATTCAATATATAATGTCTTATCCAACCTTCCCGGCCTTCTCATAGCAGGGTCGATCATGTCAGGTCTATTAGTTGCACCAATGACAAAGACACCTTTCCTATCGTTCAAACCATCAAGCTCAGTAAGTAATGTATTCACTACGCGCGAACTTGATTCAGACATAGAAGTATCTCTTCTTGGAACAAGAGCATCAAGCTCATCAAAAAAAATGATACAAGGAACAGATGCCCTAGCTCTACTAAAAACCTGTCTCACGGCCCTTTCAGACTCGCCCACATACTTATTTAACAACTCTGGCCCTTTAATTGAGATGAAATTTGCACTTGATTCATTTGCCACTGCTTTTGCTAACAACGTCTTACCACACCCTGGCGGACCCCACATCAACACACCAGCGGGGGTTGTTATTCCTACCTTGGAATAGAGCTCAGGTTTTTTAATGGGTTGAACGATAACCATATGCAATTCCATTCTTATACGCGCCAATGCACCAACATGTTGCCAAGTGACATCAGGAACAGTCGAGAAGCCTTCCCTCTTCGCTGTTGGTTGTACTGATGGTAATGCTGAAATAAAATCAGCATAGGTAATGGATAATGGTGATAATTGAGCTGGTGTTAATGGATCTGGATGCTTCTCCAAGAATCTTTGAATAATTGAAAGTTTCTCCTTTTCTGATTTGCTTTCGAATTTGGTATTTGCCTCCTTATCTGGAACTAATTTGACATTACTGTCAACATCCATCAAATCTGTAATAATTTTGCTTCCATTGTCAAAACCTGATGAAAGCTCCTCGTCTTTTTCACTTAAACTTTCAAATATTCTTTTTATAGCTGCTAATCCAGCTGCAGAAACTAGACTCTTCAAATCTGCTCCAACATAACCTGGTGTCAACTTGGCTAACTCTCTATAATTGAATACATTGCCGTCTTGAAGCTTTAGATTTTTGGTCATAGCCTTAAGTATGGAACATCTCTGTTCCTCATTAGGAACGTTGAGACATATTTCTCGGTCAAACCTACCAGCCCTTCTCAATGCTGAGTCTAGTGAATCAGGCCTATTAGTAGCTCCTATAACCGCAATAGGTTTTCCTCCAGTCTTCTCAAGGGTTAATTCATCCATCAAAGTCAAAAGTTGTGCCACAATTCTTTTTTCCATTTCTCTCTGAGCACCGCCATCTCGTTTAGGAGTGATGGCATCTATTTCATCCATAAATATAATACAAGGGGCTAGTGATTTAGCTTCATCAAAAATGTCTCTTAACTTTTTTTCAGATTCCCCTGACATTCCTGAAACAATCGAGGGAGCAGAAATATTAATAAAAGGTACTTTTAATTCCCCTGCAAATGCATTAGCAACAGTAGTCTTACCACATCCAGGAGGACCGTATAAAAGGACACCGCGAGGTGGCTCAACACCAGTGGATGTATAAATTTCTGGATGAAGAATTGGTAAACCTATTAACTCCATTAATTGAGTCGTAATCAGTTCTAGCCCACCAAGAGATGAGAGAGTGACAGTTGGTGTCTCCGCTTCAATCTTCGCTCTATGCTTTTTCTTGAGGGGCTTGTTTGAATCTTTAGTTCTTTTCTTGGTTTCCTTTTCCTCAACCTTATCGTCAATTTTATCGTCAATTTCTTCCTTCTCTCCTTGGCTCCATAACGCTATAACGGATTTATTGAGGGAATTAGAGTCTTTGACATCCATTAGGTTTTCCTGATCAACTCCTTCGAAATCACTGTCTATATCTTGAGTCACACCTGAATTGACATTCATTTCGGAGAGTTCCAATTCTTCATCCTCCCGTACAACCTTCAAGACGGATTCTATGTTCTTTTCCAACTGCTTCGATTTCATTCTTCTCATTTGAAAATCCTTAAGCTGAACATATGCCAAAATTTCATTGACCTTCAAGTCTCTAGCAAAGGCGATCTGCTCAAGGGGATCCTGACTATCAACATTACCTTTCTTTAGATCAGTTGTCTTCGATTGAAGCAAGTCATGAATGAGATCATAGATCCTCTGATCTATGCTCTCTGTCACAGATCTTTTCTTAGCCATCACAAGAATGTCAAACCTTCTTACTGTACGTAAGATATCTTCAATCGGACATGCCTGATAAATCCAATTTTTTCCAAACGGTTAGAAAACTCATCTCGATAACACGTGCATGATCACGTTAATTAAACTAACTACTGTAATATTATTCAAATCCGCGACATTCCAGCATCAGATAACTAACTCATGTTAGAATGTAACGAGCACGGCGTGGCATATACACTATTTCCTACAATCGTTGAGATCGGAATTTCAAAACGGGGTAGATTCTTATATAATTCGACTTTCGTAGTAAAGCAATTCGCCCGAAATTGACTTAAACTCGGGAACAATTATCAAATAAGTCGTTTCTAAAAGATTATTAACCCTAAAGTTAATAACAGTGTAGCATCTTGTTTCTATAAATATACCTATAAATATCATCAATAGTGAATACCACATCCTCAAATTTCGGGGTTATGTCGTTTCATTCATATAAGACAAAAATTTCAAAGGGTCCGTCACATGCAGAGTCTAGCCCGAAAAGTAGCAACCGTCCAGAACTTTAAAATGACCGCAAAAAAATATAGTTCATAGCAATTACCAGTAATGATTATTTCAAACAGGGGAACCAATACATATGAATTTCCTAAATGGTGTTTATTGGACCCTAGTGTACTGTATAAGACACAGCAATGTTAAATAATATGTTAAGCATTTTGGGGTCTAACCGTGGTACAACTCTCCAGCCGAAAATATACTGACTTAGGAACGGAACCCCATATGGCAATGGAATGTTCTGGAGACGTGGCGAAGAGCAACCACACTCTATCACAAATAGCATATAAAGCAGATAATCTGCACCTTAAAGACTTGTAGTTATTGTAATTATTCTATAAATAAAATAACAATGTCTGACTTAGGAAGAAAAAATTTTGGTGATAAGGTTTCAGAAGCCATCAAACCCGATGATGCAAAGAGTAACTTAGAAAAGGCTAAGGAAACTGTTACTGACAAGTATGACTCTTTCGCTGCTAATGCTTTGCCAGATAACCAAAAGTCGTTTGCACAAACTGCTGCAGACGACGTAAAGAAGGGTGCTGATGATGCTAAGGATCAAAAGGGTAACTTAGGAGATACTGCCGCAGAGTACGTTGATTACGCTAAGAAGCAAGCATCTAATGCCGCAGAGTACGTCCAAAATGCCGTTTCTGGTGCAACTGAAGGTGCAAAGAAAGGAGCCGATGGAAAGTAAATACATTTTTGAGATTTATATTTTATAAAAGGTATATATACAGTAAGTAGGAAATCCTGATTCTAAATTATATCGCAATGTCGTAAATTAAGCGACTTTTTTTGTAAGGCATAAAATATATTTTGTATTCATCTCGAGATGATGATGAGAAACGTTAGATAAATAGGTGTATAATGTCTCAAAGTAAACATTCTAGACAATTAAAAGAATACTTGTTAGGAGAAAATGATAGAGAAATATCCGACGATAACTCTAATTCAGAATCCGAGAACGAGGACGGTTTTGCTCAACATTTGGCATCTGATGATGATGATGATCTAGAACATGATTCAAACCTCCGAAATGTAAACAAAAATCATGATAGATTTCATATTGATTCAGAGGATGAGGAAGATATTAATGGAAGTAATGAGCTGGATGTACTTGATGACGAACTGCAAATAAATAATGATGACGTGAGTCAGAAAAATATGTCTTCGAAAGCTAATAAAAAATTGAAGAAATTAACACCTGAGCAACTTGAAAAGGAACAGAAAAAGATCAAGAAAACAGGAGTTTGTTACCTATCTAAAATTCCACCTTATATGAAGCCAGCTAAGTTACGTTCTGTCTTTTCGAGATTTGGGAAGATCGATCGGTTATTTTTAAAACCTGAAGATGCATCCATTTACCGTAAAAGAGTCAAATATGGGGGCAATAAAAAAAAGAATTATACAGAAGGGTGGATTGAGTTTGTTAACAAAAGAGAAGCAAAATTATGTGCTGAGACTATGAATGGAAACAAGCTTGGTGGAAAAAAAGGCTCCTATTATTATGATGATGTCATTAACATTAAATACTTGAAAAGCTTCAAATGGTTCGACTTAACTCAACAAATTGCTAAAGAAAATGAGATTAGACAATCTAAATTATCTTTGGAATTGTCCAGGGAACAGAAACTTAATAAGAGTTTTATTCAAAACGTGGAAAGGTCTAAAATGGTAACTAATATTAAAAACAAGAGAAAAGATAGAGAAGAAAGCGCAGGTGACGATTTGGAAGTTAGGCGAACTTACAAGCAACGTCGGGTGACTAGTTCAAGAGCAGATGCTAAGGATGAGCATAAAGAATCAAGCAAACCTGATGAGAAATTGCAAAATATTTTGTCCAAGGTTTTTTAAAGCATTTAGATAAGATTACATTTTATAAAATAACACTAATGTACATACTAATTTGGGAACGAAACTAACCTCATCCCAGACTCTCTCGCTTTCTCCTTTTAGATTTATGTTTCTTAACTTGCTTGAGCTTTTGAAAGTTCAATAAAAAGTCAACCCTTTGTTGTAAATCTCTTCTCGAAGTGCATTCTAGATATTGCAAAAGTACATCGCTATCCAACACATCCTCCTTCAGAAAATTAGGGTTCTCTATGACTTTCAAAAGTTTTAACCATTTTCTCAACAGCCATTCTGGCTCGCGTGTTGCACCTGAAGATAAGTTATCATCCGTAGACTTAAATACCTTCACTTTAGGCAGGGAGGTATCGAAAGTATCTAACAGTTCAGATTTGTTCGTAAAAGCTTGATTGCTTCTATTAAAATTTATATCCGTTTCCCTATTTTCCTCCCTGGACAACGTTTCAAATTCATCTAGATCATCAAGGAAATTAGTAGTGTTGTCCAGACGTAATGGCTTTCTTTTCCTGCTTGATATTTGATAATCTAATTCATTCAAAATATCTTCTTCAGATTCACTCAGCGAAGAAATTTTGTTTATAATATTGTTTACAACAAATGAATCTTCTTCCAATTTATTCTTCGAGCTAGCCGACTCAAAAGGATTGTCACCAGTGGAGTTTGTAGGAACAGATTTTCTAAGAGGGGACGGGTTTTTAGCAGGGGAGGTTAGCTTAAATGGTGAAACTCTTCTACTACGAGGTGATCCTCTATAGCTGGAAAGTTTATCATTATCCAGGACATCACCAGCATTATCCCTGATGGAGCTTATAGTCATATTTATTCGTTCTAGCAAATCCGCTCTTGAAATATCATCTTGATTAGAACCTCCAAATTCTTTCCTGTTAAGTGAATCAAGATCAGACCTCTTACTATCATTTCCACTGACTTTTATACTTTCATTGGCCAGGTTTTCGTACAAAGAGTTTCCCGTAATATCTGTATTCATTTGACGACTTGAATCTATAACTTTGGTCTCTCCAGTAACAAATCGTCGTGATGGTGAACCTACCTCCAGTGTTCTTCTCGATTTTAAACTCTTAGAACTTTGATGTGCCCTATCAACAACTTCTTGAAGTCTATGTATTGAACCAGAGGACTCGAATTCAGATTCGTCATTTGGGTCATTATCACTATGACCAGTTTTCAATAACTGCAAATCCTTACCCACAGTATTAGTGACGTCTACATTATCATTCGAGTCTTTGAACAAAAGAATATTAGGTGGCCGTACCTTAAGGCTTGATGGGGGAGAGGAGTGATGTATGGATGTAGCCAGTAACAAGGTAGGCTCATTAACATTAGCATTGACTTCTTTCTTCAGTTCCATCTGCGATTTACTTATATTTCTTCGTGGAGAGAATTTATTCTCTTCTGATATGAGCTTTTGATTTCTTATTACATTATCTACCTTCAATTCCTCCGAAGAAGTATCTTCTTCCGCAGATCGGGACCAAGGACGGGTTCCGTGGGAGCGTCGCACCCTTAAGGGCGTTTGGTTTCTATTCGAGTAAGCATTTGACTTTTCCGTGTCGAATAACTTCGGTGACTTTTTTGGGCTGTTATTCTCTACTTTCTCATCATTCAACGGGATTTTAATCGAATTACTCTTCATAAAGCCTGATCCCAAAGACGAATCTGGTAAGGAATTAAGGTTCCTCCCATGTGTAATAGTTCCATTGTTGGATTTTTCACTCACCACAGGCTGTATTGTGTAACTTTGGCTATCATCAAATTCCAGGTCTTCGTCATCTGTGGTTAAGATATCACGGATAAATCTTCTGTCTGATTGAATTCTTGAGGGTTTACCCAAACCTCCATTTCTTTTAAGCTCGAATGAGTTATTAGAGATGGGGGAAAGATCATTATTCTGTGCCTCTAAAAATGCAGACATAGTTCATAAATCATAATTATATGAGCAATCTAAGGCTGTTTGTATAATAAATTATTTTATTGATAATCTTATAAACGCGCGCGTTCTAAAGTACTATATTTTGTAGTTCTTCAAATTTTTAATATATACACAAAGATCATGCTATCAAATCGTTAAATATATCATTTTCACAAGACACGTAGTTAACCTCATATAGTCCATAAATTCTTTCATAGTTAATGAGGCTCAACGAATCAAAAAATAAACGTAAACTTGTGATACTATCTATAGTTTTTACTCCAGTTAAAAGCGGAGCTAAAGTGCCACTTGGTGCATTTATTTTAACTGGGTCATCCTTCAAATTGGTTAAAGGCTTTTCGGAAGAAATTCTATCAATAACCGCATAAAGCAGACTTTTTGACCCTTCTCTAACGACATCTATATTAGATGATATGAAAAGCCATTGGTTTAAGTTAAAGTCATCATAACCAAACAAAAGAAGTTGATCAAGTAGTTTACACGAGCTCAATACCATTTTAAGTTCATCTGAGCTTAAAGTTAATAATGCTTTTGGATTCTCTACCAATATGTCATCAAATACTTTGATTAATTCGTGAGTAATGGTTGTCCATCTTGGCAACAAATGAATTTCGGAGAATTTGAAAGTTATTACCCTAACTAAAGTAAAGCATCCTGCTTTGTATAAAGATGGAGCTGACACGTTGAAGCAGTATTCAACCTTATCAAATAAGTCTTCCAAGAAGTTTAAAAAGAAATCAGTTGGCATAATCATGATAAGATAGGATATACGTTTCAATGTGAATAATTTTACTTCAGTTTCAGAACTTTCGTTCCAATTAAAAATACTTGAAGGTGAAGTCAGTAGAGTTGGAGTAATCTTAGCCACCATTTCATTAAATTTCTCTTTCTCTAATCCAATCCAGGTTTCAATTATAGATCTCCAACATGTAAGTTTACTGGTGTTCGACGAAAAGAACGTGTTATCCATATATGAATCATAGACTAAAGAACGCCAAGCCCTTGTAGGATGATGTTTCCCAATTAGATCTAGTAATGACAAGGTCTTAGCTGAAGTTTCGTTGATCTTTTTTGTTTTCAAATTAGGCGACACTAATTTGACGACAATGATGTTAATGACACTAGAAACTTTATCGTCATCTTGTAAAATTTGTTCTAAATCATTTAGTATTATCGGTAAGATTTCGATTAGGTCGTCCTGAGACAGCACCAAAGAATCTGTTCCTTGAGAATCTTCATCACCCTGACTAATTTGTTCATCTTCAAAAGAAAAGCCACTCAGTTTTTCATTTAATGCAGCTGAAAACAACTTGACAAATAAATCCGCTACTTCTTTCTTTTTCTTTCTTTGTTCGGAAATCTTTGTTAGATTTAGTTTCGACGACAAGGACTTAATAACAATAAGTAAATCAGGTAGTATTTGTTTGTGTCTCGAAGTATGAGATACCACATCCTTAAAGAATTGCATTAGTGGATTCCAAATATCTATTACGGTATCGTTATCAATCGATTCGAAGTAAAGGGATAAAAAGTGAGATAATTCCTTAACGTCAAGCGAAATGTTCAATGATGACTTGTTCTTATCCTCAATAATTTGAGGGTTACATCTTGTCGAAATAGAGTTTAGAAGGTGTGGCAATGTAATCTGAGACCTTCCGCCGTCTAAAACATTTAGTAACTTGATGGTTGAAGATGAATTCGGAGAGACTTCCACGAGTGTTTCAATTACCTCTTGTCTCTCTATATCCATTAAATTTTCTAGAAACTTCTTTGTCCTGAATCTGAGCTTATGTGCTAAATACGTGAGGGACCTTTCAGACAAATATGTATCGTTCTCACTTGGCTGTGGCTTTGAATCAGCCCAGTCCCAAATCAAAAAACAGACTTTCACAGCATCGTGCAAGGAAAGTAAAATGGAATATAACTTGTTTTGCTCAGTGGATCTCACTGCAGGTGATTCTATTTGGAAAACGCCTTGTATAACATTTCCCAAAAAGCCAGATTCAACGTTTCCAGGGTTATTTTTATCCATTTGATTGCGCATACTAGAAGTTAATAAGAAGCTGTGACTAATAGAAAGCAAATCCTCTAAGCCCGTCACCAACTTATTAATTGATAATTCCACATCATTTAAATCCAATAAGCCCTCATTAGCTTGAATTGATCTGAAAAGAGAATAAATTCGCTTAATTACTGCATCATTCAATGTTAAGAGGACACTGAACACAGATTCATTAAACAAATAGAGTGCTCTCGTGAGAAGATTTATCCAGTTCTCAAGCAAAATCGAAGACTTTGAGTTCTCAATCCCTTTGATGATAAACCTCACAAGGATGGGTTCTTTACTTTTGTCATCTATGTGCAAAGGATTTAAGTCAACTTTCAGATCTTCAGATAATTTTAAAAATAAAAAGATAATTTTAACAAATTTCGATTCTATGAGTTCTACTTGATATGTGCGGTACTCGAAAGAAAGGTTAAAGAACTTAAAGCAAGCTTCAATCAAAAAATAGAACTTATCGGCAAAATCAGCCTCATTTCCTGTCACCAAAATAGATAGAATTGACAAACAATTGTTAACCGAATCATGATATAATTCCAAATTTTCTTCATCGTTTAAAAGATCTGGCGTGATGTTAAAAGAAAGATAACCCTCAACAATACTGAGTAAAAGCGATTTGTAAGTGGATATATCCCAGTTGTTTGAGCGAACTAGATTAAGTTTTATCTCATCATCAATAACAGCGAACTCGTTATTGAAAGACTCTTTAAATTGTCTAGAATTTGTCTTTATTACATTTAAAATTGTTTTTAGGTAATAGTTAAATTGCCCAATGTCGTGATCAGAGGTTAAACTTTTGTTATTGGCTTGGAGAAAGTCAAATGACAAAAGCGGTGAAGAAACAAGTTTGAGTAATCTGTTTGATGATCCACTCAACAAAACATGATTAAGAAATCCATTAACAGCAACATAATTCAGTGATTCAACATCATATAGATCATCTAAAAGTAAATGAAGCGGCCGTTTCAAAACAGAATCACCTTCGCTAAAAGAACCCGAATGCGTCCAAAGGGTTTGAAATGCTCTGACTCTTTTGTATCTTGGAAGTTTAATGAGTAAATTCATAACACCAGCCTCAATTTGGTCAGATGGGCAACTTATTTCTAAATCATAAATAGCCTTAACTGTTTCTACTTGATAGTTAGCTGGATAAGGTGAAGTTAATGATGTCCAAAGGTTCGTTAGAATGATTTTAAGGATTTTGCTTTTATGAATTGGCGTTAAACACTTTGATATCAAATTAAAGATTTTCACTATAGTTAATGTTTTCAAGAGAGTCAGTTGCTTCACTTCATCAGAAGACTCATTGGAAGTCAAGTTTTCATTTAAAATTGCTTGAGCCAAACTGCTGTACCAACGTGCATCTAACTTTTCTCTTGGAACTATGCTTAATAGTTCACTGTAGGCCCTTCCAATTCGACTTGAGTACTTCGGATCGTTGATGTTCAGTATATAGAAGCTTGTTAAAGAACTCAAGACTAGAGTCGATATGTTACCCTCTATTTGAATTATTTCATTATTTTCGGTACCAGCAGAAGAATAATAATCTTTAATTTTACCTGTCAAAATGTCTTTTGAAGGAAGAGCTTCCGATGGATCAGAATGAATCAGAACAAATGATTTCTGAGATGCTAAAGAAATCAAGAGGTCGAGTACATCGAGAGTCTTTTTGCTTACCTTTCGACCAATTAAAAGACACAAAATAGACAAAGGGACATGCTGCTCTATCATTTCTTCTTCATTAAAATTAAATGTCTTGAGTATAAATTCAAGAAAATCTAGCTGTTCATCAGATTCTAACAATATAATGGTATTGATATCTTTCCATATGTATAGTGCCTCGACTCCATCAAAAAAAGCTTGTGCTGATGATATCAATTCCTTTTCTTTGCTATTATTGTAACAGGTTTTCAAAATAGGAGAAAATAGTAAAGGAGTCACAAGATGGCTTATTTCCCACCTGTCTATAATTAGAGATAAAGAAATTTTGAATGATTCTATCTGCAGAGTTACAGAACCACTCTCCATCATCTTTAATAATCCTGACGATATAGTTTCTAATCCAAATTCTTTGAAATAGTTTGACCGTTGTGGCATTTTTCCTACCTCAGGTTGCGAATCTTGTTCCGGGCCAAGTAGCCAGCTCCAAAGTCTTCTATTGAGACTCATATCCCGCTTGAGTGTAACTTTGCAACAGGCCATTACTAACAATTCTTTGTCTTTTTTTGAAACGACCTCATTCAACACAGGTGAATGTAAAGGTAAATGACTTTTAAGTAAATCAAAGAAACCACGAATTACTATAATATCGTTAGCTGGGTTAAAGCTAGTCACTGTGCTCAAAGATGTAGCAAACAGTCTAACTAAAAGACCTGACTCTGGGCTCAAACATGCCTGGGCTTCTCCTGAAAACTCCTTTTGATCACCACCTTTTATTGATGTAAATATCGGTAGTCTCCTGTTGCACCAATAAAGGGCACCAAGTCTTTTCTCTGGATTCTCAATAATACACAAGAACATACTTCTCCAAAAGTGGGAGTCATTCGCAAGTTTACTTTTGAACGTATCTATAAGTTCTAGAACGTCTTCAAAAACTTCAGATCCTTCATCATCTAAACCTGGCAACAAGCTTAGAATTAATGGCTTCGATGCAATTTCTAAGTTACGTGTTGTAACATTTATGAGTAAATGATTTCTGTAAATATTTATCAATTGAGGTTTCACTTGGATTGAACTGAAGGAGAGAACTGATAGAATACCCGGTATCCAGATGTCTAGTGTTTCATTAAGTGATTGCACGGTCAAAGCATAGAATATAGAATCATAAATCACCAATGTCTTTTTATGAACACCGTTTGGAAGTTTGGGTGATAAACAAAGTGACAACTTATTCGCTATATCAGTAGATTGAGGAATCCACGAAACCGTATGATGAAGTCTTGGATCGTCGCTAAGCAGAAGGGCTTTCTGTAATCTTGAAAGAAATGCAATATAGTCTGCCCATTCTTCTAATGAATCAAATGTCGCTAGTGCCTTTTCAACCTGCTGTATATATCTCCGATCTTTTGACGATAGCTGTGAACTGTCTGCTTGTGCTGAATTGGACTTTATAGCCCGATTAAGCCTCTTCGAGCTATCCATAATATCAGTCGTTATTCAATTCTCTAAGAAACTGTACCAAATATTAATCAGACAACACATAGGTAAATAGTTTTGGTTATGTGTTTATATGCAAGACCATATTATTCCACAAAGCTTACTAGATTTGATTTTATTACTTGATATAAAGTACCTATATAATCTTTTGTATAAATTTGATTAAGTCCGCAAGCTCTTCTTCACTAGCAGAGTGCCCAAGTCCAGCGTATGAATGAAATTCTAAACCATTGAGGCCCAATGACTTATAAAATTCAGCTGTCTGCTTACCGATATCGTAATCAATGACAGGATCTGCTGTACCATGGCCTTGAAATATTGGAGTTTCAGCGTTCACCATTGACTTATTATGTTTTTCCTTGATAGTTGATGATATTGGACTGAAGGCAGATAATGCAACGACACCTCCAATTTTGAAATCCAAAAGAGATAATGTGGCTAATGAAATGGCTGCTCCCTGTGAAAAGCCACCTATTATTATTTTTTCAGCTGATATTTTATTTTTTACAACTTGTTCCTCGATGAATTCTTTTAATACGTCACAACTTTGTAGCACTCCATTGACATCTTGCTTCGCATCAACATTGCCAAACTCAAATATATCAAACCAGGAAGGCATTACGTAACCTCCGTTTGCTGTAACTGGTAAAGATGGTGCGTTTGGAAACACAAACTCTAATGAATCGTGGTCTGTGATGCTCTTTGATTGTTTAATTAATTGAGGCAACCATGACCAACCTCCCCCAGTGTCGCCTAATCCATGTAAGAAGATAATTGCAGCCTTCGCTGGTTTCGTAACAGCAGAAATCCGTATAGCAGAGTGCATTTGAGAAATTTGAGAATTACTTTATGACGCTGGATAAAATAGAGACCCTATTATATTATAACAATTATGTCTAAAATTATGTTCTAATATATAACTTTCCTAATGGTATAATTTCGAATGAAAGTTGTTGATTTCTTATATACAGTATATTTATATGCAATTACACTTCAGCTCTTTTAGTGTTTTTACTCTCTAATGAAATTTCTGCCTTTCGTTTCAAAGACTCTATATTGTTAGAGACAACGTGAAGTTGTTTTGTCTCTAATTTCTTATTGGTGTTATCCGCCGCTATATTTAAAACTCGAGTATTCTGTTTCTCACCATTTACTGTCCTGAAATATGGTTGACATCTCCAGTATGGAATTGTTTTATAAGTGAATCCCCCGTTTTGTATCTCTCCTGTAGTTATCACATCTAGCTCTTGAATATTAGGCTGGCAATATATCTTATCAACTCTGGACTTAACTTCATCAACGATTTTTTGCCATTCACTAAATGGAGCATGTACACTTGTTCTCCCTATCATAGGACGTAAGTCTTTGTTGACTTCTAAGAATGCATGTAATAACTTGAAAAAGTGAGCCTTCATTGCGTGTTTAGATGCTTCACCTGGACACAGTTTAACAATATCAAAATATTCTTGTAACATCTCATCAACTCTCGCAAACTTTCTATTAACATCATCTGTCTTAGTCCAAAAGACACCTGGATTGTAGAGATTGCCCTCTGCAGACATAACCGCATCGCAGCCAACCTCTTCTTCGCATCTCTTCAAATCCTCAGGATAAAGTATATTTCCATTGGCGAAAAATACCTGATCAGAAGGTAAATTATCTCTCAAGTATCTAAGAACCTTCCAGTTTGCAAGACCTGTGGCTTGCCCTTTCATTTCTCTAGTCCTTCCATGAATGGTAATAAATTGAGCTCCGGCACTTAAAACCAATTTAGCATACTCTAATGACTTTTCCCAATCATCATATATTCTTATCTTAGCGGTAACAGGAACTTTTAAGTTATCGTGTAACTTTCTAATCAAATTATATACCAAATCCCAATCGTCCATTAAAAATGCTCCGTATTTTCCTTTCTTGGCGATTCCTTGAGGACAGCCCAAATTTAAGTCTACTGCATCACATTTATCCTCAACATATTTAGCTGCTTGAAGTAAATAGTCAGGGTCGTTTGCACAGAATTGAACAATTAGTGGTCGGTCACCATCAGCCCCATCTTTTTCTGACCACATATTCTGTCTGTACTTCTCTTCGGTTGCAAATAGCCTTGCATGAAACATTGGAGTATAGCACAAATCAGCACCATACCTTCTGGATAAAATTCTCCATGCTAATTCTGATTGATCAACCATTGGAGCGACTATAGTTTTAGGCTCCTTAATGGACTTATAAAGCTCTCTACCAGACATCTTTGTTTGCGTCATCCTCTTTATCCAATATCGGGGAGGAACTGTAGCCCGTATATAATTGGTTAATTTCCTAACACTAAGCAGTTTGTTATTATATTGAATGTATAAGATATGCCTAGGACCTATCTTTAAATTTTTTTTTTTTTCTTTTTTTCTTTTTCTTGCAAGGAACATCTCGCAATTCTTCGTACCATAAAAATACACAGGAAGAACTATATTTGGAAGAAATACTATATCTATAGTACATATATAAAGCATTAAATAATTCATTATTTGGCTGAAGACATATACAATGCTCTTTCTTTCAAAGCATTTGCAAGGGTAATTGAAATGGGCCATACTGGAACATCTGCTAAAACTCTAATTCCAATATAGAGACATTTAGACGCTAAGTTGACTCTTCGTATAAACTTAATGATCATCTCATCTGATGAATAGCAAAGTAACTTTCTAACATCACCATGCCTTATCGCATTACCCAATGAGTCTTCAAATTGACTTTTCAAGAAGTCAGAAAATTGGTTGTTTTCATAATGTGGTGCAAGAATAAACTCCACCCTTAAAAGTACTTCTTGACATTGTAGCCATTTCACTTTCTTAAATGGAGTCAAGTTTTCTTTTGAGCACTCAACTAGCCTCAGGTAGCTAGAAATAATAAGAATTGAAACAAATGCACAGGATACGAACAATATAGGGGTTCTCAATGATGTGGTCTTTGCATCGTTTATAACTGATATGCTGTAAATCCATGACTTAAGGATCTCTAGCGCATAATCCACACACTCACTCAACTCCTCTTTATTTTCGATCAATTTTTCAATGTCTTCGTTCATCTTTTTCCAGTTTTTCATAAGGGTACTTTGTAGAACAGGTGAAAGGTTAATAATAGTTCTGATCTTTGCAAATGAGTACAGAGGAATAATTAATCTTAGACTACTATTGGAATTCAATGTCTTTTTATTGATGTCGCTTATTAATAGCGAACCTCCTTTCCTGATGAAGAGATGTTCCCAAGATCTCATCAAAGCTTCAAGTTTCGGCCGTGATTCTATTCTATGTTTAGTCATGGAGAAATTATCTGCATCGTATTTTGTAAATTCATCCTGAATTTTCTCGTGGATAAATAGAAGAAGGCTAAGCAAATCGTTAAATCCAACATCAGCATTGCTATATTCCTTCAATCCTGATATTAAATCTTTGGGATAGTTTCCGTTACTAATCTCATTAATTGGCTTCGAAAAATCGTATTTCAAGTCATGAAGCTTCTCATACCATTTTTGTGCATTTTCACATCTCCATAATTCTTCGTGTGAACAGTAGCTACCACTCTCAATAGCACTAAATGGTAGCATCATGGGCTCCCCAATAAAACTATTCCTCGTAACTTGGAGAAAATATAACATATGAATTGTCCTTATCCTTGATTGAGCCATTATAAAGTAGTCGAAATTGTTTTGGATTACTGCAGCATCCTCACTTGACATTCTATTTGGCACTGACAGAATGTTATCTTGCCGCAAATTAAATTTTGTTGAGACCATAAACGCAATCGTTGATTTCAATTGTATACCAGTTAGTTCCACCATATTTGAATCGTTCAATATAATAGAAATAAATATATGTAAAACCAAGCACTGGTGTGCCACTAATGGTGCTTCCTTTAATCGCAGCTTATCCATTGAGATCTCATTCTCTAAAAACTTCTGTAAATGGATTTTAGATACATCAAATAGCAATCTCACATGTTCATTATGGTGTACATACAATGCACCAATTGCGGCTATTGATAAAACTAATGGAGTGTTGACTTTTGATTTCGAATCGTCAAAGGGACTTCTAATAGACGGCAAATGGATAAACAGGCAATAGTCGTCAAAACTGAGTTCATATAGCTTCATGTAATTGTTTAACTCTAAAAGAGACGGAAACTCATCGTCACATAAATTACTTGATTTCAACACTTGATCCCTAAACTTTTCCAGGATATACTCCAGACTGGTTAAAGTAGTGGTAGTCATTGTGAAAATATCAAGGTCACTAGTTGGTTTTTTTCCTTCCTTCCAGTTATTCAATGCAGAGAGATTTTCTGTTCTCTTCTGATTTACTAAAACCTTTTGTCTTGACCTAAACAAAGATGATATATCATCAGATTTCATGTTAGAATCACCTACAAAAAAGCTGAAGGGACCTGCACTTGAAGCCATTTTGGAGTCATGGGGATTTTTTATGATTTCATTTAGCCAATCGTCTTGTGAAACTGTCTCTTCAAGCTTGATTCTTTTATTTGTTTCTGAATTTTCCCTAGTGGTTCTTTTGAATAGTTTATCTTCTATAGACTTCTCGTTTAGTTGTATTGGAGGGTTACTAAGTTCTTCGTCAATATTCTGCAACAGTATTGGTTGAGTAGGAGGGTTGACCCCGAAATCAAATGGCGTTGTACCTTTTATATGATGAGGGTGAGTAGGATTTTGAAATTGATGAGTTGCTATAACATTTAAATCAAAATATTGTTGTAAATTTTTCATTGATCTCTGTTTGCTAGAAAGTTCTGGGAAATTCAAAGAAAGTTGTGTACTTGAGTTCTTATTACTCTTACCTTGTATAGAGCTCCCTAAATCCAAAGAGTCAATGTTATTCCAATCGATATTTAACGAATTCAAATCAACCCCACCATAAAGATGTTTTGTATCAGAATTATATGGTTGTGGAGTAGTAAGATCACTTTGCTGTGGTGCTTCAAACATCGAGTGATTATGTAAATCTATATTACTCTGTGTATATGAAGCTCCTGATGCGGCAGAAAAGGATGCATGTCGAAACTGCTGAGTGCTAACACCATTAGTTGAAAAATTAAATGATAAATTTGGCAGAAGAGTCTTTGGTATTAATGACTTTTTTGGAGATCCGTTTGATACGGTTTGTGGAGAAGGATGTTGGTTATTTATGGCTGAAGAATTTAAATTTGATGATCCTGGAACATTCGGAGGCGTGTTTTGGTTTGAATGAGTAGGCATAGGCGATGGCATAATATTATTAGAATTTGTTGATAAAGGAACATTGTATTGATGCCCAAATAAGGAATTTCTCATGATATTTGCCTTTCCATTCACATTTATCTCATTTGTCTTAGGGGGTGAATATAACTGAGAATGCATAGTGGTATTGAAATCCTGTAAAGACTTAGAACCAGGTAATGGTGCGTTTGCATCTGTGTTATTATGAAGAATGTTAATATGCTCCGATTGTTCGCTGTCTTTGGTTGAATTACGTCTCGGTGTTGAAGACAAATTAGAGTGCAACTTCTGCTGGTGTCTCAAGACTAAATCCCTTCTTGCAAAACATCTTCCACAGGCGGCACATTGAAAGGGTTTTTCGTTAGTGTGTGATCTTTCGTGTCGCTTTAAATGCTCAAGTCTTGCAAAAGCCCTTGTGCATATAGTACATACATGCGGCCTTGGCTTATCTGTTTTGATTTGTTGAGACTTTTTTGGTATCTGTTGAATACTCGAACCTACAGAGTCACTGATGGGACTACCTTCGCCTGACTCAGTAGACGCTTTTCTTGAACTCATCCTAGAGTTTTCTATTTTTTACCTCTTATTCTTTACGCGATAGCTCTTATAAGTTACTTCCCCGTTCTTATCTTTTCCCACTTGGTTATAAAAGTCTCTCGTTGACTTTCGTTGCAAAAATAGGCTGTTTACTGTAAGTGTTGGAAAATTGAAAAAAAAAAAGTGAACTTAGAGTACTCTGCACTCAAACACTATTTTCAATATGTTGTAATCTAATATATTTGCTCTTTGCATCAACAACTTAAGCCGGAAATTAGTCTATTCTCTTTTATTTCGCTGTTTGCTGTTGGTCTGCCTCCGAGATTTCTATATGGGGTATAGCGTAAAAAAGTGTTGGCGGTTTTGTTGTTCGGAGTTCGGGAAAATCAGCGACTCCGACATGTAGTAATGATTTTACACATGGTTCGCCTTCGGAGTACAGCGGTGTCCAAATAAAGAGAAACTATAAGCCTTCTGATCGACATAAGATATGTGGATGAACTATATATCTATATACTACAATATATTATGATATATACGAATCAGTGAAAAATACTGGGATTTGATAGGTTGATCGTTCAAGAAAACAAATTCTCGTAGTCGAACAGAGGACCGAATTGTTGAAGGAAGGAGAACTTATGAAAGAGTTCCCAAATACCTTTATATCCATCAATGACTAAAATCCTCATAACTACGGGCTCGATAGTTACATTCAAGCTGTTGGTGGGATTACTGGTGCTGAATGAATTTGTGGAAGAATTAATCAAACTCGACGTAAGAAGGTTAGTTATCCAGTATGGAAATGAAACTAAAGATGGCAAGCACTTGAGTAAGCAGGTCTATTTGAGTGCATTTGAAAAGTCTGGAATCGAAAACAATTTCAGACTCAAGAAAGCAGAAGGGAAGAATATATATCGATCTCAAAATGCAGACTTTGAAATTGAAGCATTTCCGTTTACCCATCATATAGAGGGATACATCCAAGAAGCCGATATTATCATATCACATGCTGGGACAGGCAGCATTATGGATGCTCTAGGCTTTGAGAAGAAATTGATTGTTGTTGCCAACGGAGACTTGATGGACGACCATCAAGAAGAAATTGCATCTGAGTTTGCAAAGTCTGGATATTGCCTTAAAGTCTCTGGAGATGAATTATGTACAACAACTTTAGTAAAACATGTAAAGGATATTATCAATGGCGATGTTGTTTTCAACTCTTTGAAACGGCCAGATGCTAGGGTTCTTGAAAAGATTCTAGTACAAGAATTGAAGTCGTGACTATTTTCATTTAAGACGAATGCAAGATACCTCTACGTTTATATTCATCTTTTTCAGAAGGGTTGTCGTAAGTTAGAGTTACGCCAAGTTTCTGTAGTCATTGCCCATAAAGTACAGTTTATTATTGTTAGTTTTTATATGGTGTGTATATAATTTGAAGGGTAGTATTTTTATGATTAATTAGACTTCTACAATTACTTATACCTGTCCTTATCATAAATAATGTATAATTCCGGCTACTATGCTAATACAGGAGGCCCTCGAAGAAGGCGAAGACAAAGGCTTTTCGGTAAGGATATTGAGGCGTTATTGTACTCCTTGGGAGACGGGCCAGTATCGACAGATGCAACTGTCAACACCCTTGAAGATATATTAGTGGAATACTTGATTGATTTGTGTCAAAAATGTTTACAGCATGCAAAAGCTCAGGGAAGGACACGTATTAAATTAGATGATTTACCCTTTGCTTTGAAAAATGATCCCTTGAAATTAGCCAGAATGGAATACATCTTAGACCAGAGTGCTAGAATTGAAAAGGCCAAGAAATTACTTGGTGATAAGGCTAACAATTACACTGAAGATGGATTAGAAGATGAAGAGAATGCTGAAAGGTCTGAAAAGACTGATGGAAGAAAGAAAAAGAAAAAGGCTGATGATTCTTCTTAACGCACAATGAATTTTAATCATTCAAATGACAATGTATATTTATGGCGTATGTATAATGAAAATTGTTTATCACAATTTAAACTGCTCTTCGATCAGTAGAATTGGCCGTCAGATTCATCTGGTAAATCAATATTCTCTACAGCCCTACCTCTCACATATCTCTCGACTTTAACTTGTTCGCTAGTCTTTTTAAATGCTCTTGTACCCTCTGTAATAAACTTTATGGCCATAAACATGACCAATATAAAAAGATAAGCTTTATAATCACCGTTATTAAGTTGAAATTGGAAACCATTTCTTGCATACATTACAACAACTGTAGGAACAAACAATGATACGAAGTTAAAGGTCAACGGTTTAATTCCATTAAACAATGTAGTTTTGAAATCTCTGGTTTCTCCCGTAAACAAGGCTTTCACAAATTGAGCAAAAAAGTTGAAAAAAGGGATCACTGTCCAAATAGAAACTAACAAGTGCAACTCTACTGTGTGTTGTGATAGAACACTAAGCACATAATCCGAAGATTCGTTGCTAGTGGCCACATGGTGTGGTATGTAAATGTATAGAACATGAACTGTTGCAATCCATAAGAACCACGAGAAAACTAAAATGGCACTTGATAAAGAGCTTGCTAAGATTTCAAGTGCTTGCTCATTCATTAATCTCAAATCTGGAACCTCTTGTACGTCATTATCACCAGAATTTGCTGACCTTTCAAACTTAGTATTCCAGTACAGGAGTAATATCAATTCAACTTCTAGACCTAAGAAAATGGAGGTTAAATCAGCTTTTTTCCAGTCAAACTCTACGCTACTCAAAATAAGTGCCTTTCTCAAGACTGAAATGACTGGAGCTTTTGAAGCCCTTTCATCCAAGAAAGAAAGGACAGTGATAATCGGTCGACCAACTATATAACCGAAAAGTGTAATACTCAATAACAATAACGCCGCAAAAATCCAAAGCATTAAAATTAGCCCCAAGCATCTCAATCTAAAGTTTGGTGGTCTGTAAACAATAACATAAGCATCATCACTTCCCGTTTCACTATCCGATGAGTCAGAGTCGTTTTCCTCCTCTATTGTAGGCGTTACTTCTTCATTTGCAGATAATAGTCTATCATCTTTAGTTACGTTTACAAAGAGTTTCTTAATGAATTTCCTAGAAACTGTATCATTATCAGGTACCCTAACGTAATTACCATTAGGGACGTAGCAAGCACCAACTTCGGGATTCTGGGAAAATGTCTTTAGAGCATCTCTATAACTCACAGGTTTCGTATAGTCAGGTGTACTTCTGATAAAAATCTGATCAAATAAACTCCTGTACACTACATAACCACGTTCCAGGGGAATCAGCTTCCCTAATATGAAATGGGATAAGCGTAATTTGTGAGATGACATTTCGAATACTCTTCTCCAGAAGATAAGGCTGTACTGAGTTATCAAATTCCTATTCGTTACAATACTGCCTATTACAACTGCACAAACTGTCAATGATGCAAATGAAGCACCGTTGAGCGGAAGTAAGTACTCCTCATCTGCTAATGAAACTAGGAATCTCAAACCCCATGTAACTCCCCCAATTCCAATCAATATGAATGCTGTATAAACCTTTGCACTCAAGTAAATACGGCTCAACTGTAAGGACAATGGCTTGACCAAGGCATCATGTATTAGCCTTGCATTCGGATCATCCTGAGAACGTATGAAGAATAGCACACCAGGCCTCAATATCTTACCTCTAATCATACCCACGAACAATGCAAAAAAGAGCATATAAAGTGTACCTGATGCCCAGTATAGAAGTACTTTAACATAATTAACCAGTAGAGGTTTAATCCGTGCTGACAAAAATAAGACTAGTGAAGTTACGCCATGTTGGTCAGTCTCACTAAATCTTGGGAGAATAAGTGGGGCAATACAAAAGTCTAATAGCCATCCACAGTATATTGGGAATAAAACAATTTCAATGGCAAATATCAGGAATACCTTTGCGGTTGAAGTTGCCTCAAATAGTATCTTATATATTTTCCTTGGAGTTCCCATTGTCGGACGCTGACCTGAAATTAAGCTTTCCATAAATTTAAACACGGCAAATAAAAGTATCCCGTACCCGATCGAAAGTAAAATAATTCTTTCCACCAATGATGGCTGGTTTGCCTTTTGATTTATGAAAAGTCCGTGGAAAGTTGAAGTGAACGGCTGAATAACGTTAAAGATAACTGTTTGTGCTGAAAGATCACCAATTCTTGTCTTATCATTTAATACCCTTCCATATTTATAAACTATGTTTAATTTTTCACAATTCGAGAAGAATAATGAAAACAATAAGATAGCTGGGCCAAAGGTGAAATTTATTACCTCCCTAACGATTCCAGCAAACAAATTTCCTATCATATGAGGTACGAGATATGTGAAAAACAAATATATTGCAATTATTATGTCACATATTACCATCAATAAAAGAGGAGTTGTGATATTTAAACGCATCCCCAAGAGTTCGAATAAATTACCGTTTCCTCCATTATTTGCAGCAGCAACAGCTGCTGCTGCATCTGCTTCCTCGGCATCGTCCTGAGCTAGGTCACGTTCGAATAATGTATCCGGAAGGGGCAAGTTTTCCGGTTGGAGTTGACGAGGAATAAAAGCATTAACATCTTCATCATCTGCTGCTTCTTCATCACCGTCTGAATCTCCATTTATCTCATTGGCCTCCTCTGGATACATATCTTGATTATCAAATTGTGATCCATTATTCTCCCGTCTTTGAGCGTTTGGGCGAACAAATAATGTCCTTGCTCCATCTTCGTCCGATTCATCTGACAGTATATCATTAAGGGCACTATTTTGGCTCAAATTTGTTTCAATTTCCAGTGTTCCCGTACCATCTATGTTTGAAGTATTAGATCCACTATCAATAGCTCGTCTTAATGCCTCCTCGTGGTAATTTGTAGGTGGGTGTTCCTGCAAATCATTAATTGCTCTTGCAATTATTTCCAATTGCTGTAAATTGGCCGCCGCCTCAGCTTCGCCAATAGCACCTTGCTGTCTCAAATTATCTGATGCCTGTTGAAGCATATCAACAAGCTTTGTTCTTGGTTGTTTTCCAACTTTTTTCAAAAGTAGTTTTGTATATCCCTCATCTCTAATTACCCACTCATGCTCAACAAATAATGCTATATGTGTTATGATGTATGTTAAGATGTAGCGGATTCCACTAAAATAGGTGTAACCGAAGAACTTTCCAATTTTCAAGACTGAAGAATATTCCAGTGAGTTTAAATCCCCAAAGAAAAGGGCATTTAAGAATGTGGGATTTTTCTGTGGGAGTCCACCATCTATGGCCCATGTATAAATTCTTGAAATAAACTTCCAAAATATAGGCACCTGGATGATAAGACAGCTGACATATAAAAATATCGAAATGAATTTTAGAGTTGAGGAAGATATCCCCTGGATGAGTTTTTCCCAAACAAATGTAAAGGGTATTCTTTCTGGCATTTCATCATCATAAATTGTACGAAACTTGTATAGTGTATGACATATATCACACTTCTCTGTGGATTTATTAGAGTGTTTAAGCCATTCAAGCAAACAGTCTTGATGAATATATTTTATAGATCCTCGACATCTACAAGGATGTAGCAATGGCTGAGAAGTTGTGCCCTCACCACGACAGATACGACAGCTATGTTCCTCGTCCATTTGCTGCTTCCCTTTTTGATGAGCTTAGTATCAGTCTTTAGTGGTGACAGAGTCTGTCTTTAAATCCGTAAAATCATAATCTGAAATGTTCATACTACAAGTTTGCATACTGTTAAAATAATGGTCACGTGTTTTATACATGATGTAATTTTATATATATTAGCCATATAGTAATCATATGTGGGTTTAATTTGCACCCAACAGTTAGGTTTTGTCCTCATTAGCTACTTCGGGATGAACCTCCTCATCATGGTATACTGTTTCAGGTGGTGGGGGGGCCTCAATTTCAGATTGTAAGTCCTCTCTTACCTCACCCACAACAGTTTCCACACCGGGGGTTTCCTTGGCTTCACTGATTTCAGCCTGGTTTTCAATTGGTTCCGCTTGTGGTTCTGCTTCAGCAGTTTGTTGCGGAGTTGACAATTGATAATCCTGAATCTTATCCAAAAAAGTATTACAGTCAAAATCCCATGTGCCAAGTGCTTTGGATGCTTCACATGACTGACGAGTCCAGGGTAAACCATAAATAACTGACGAATAATGTACGTAAAATAACACAGCCAACCCGAGAAACACGAGTAAGAAACCATAAATCACTCTTTGAATTTGTTTTGATCCTAAGGAAAAATAGCTTACGAAGAGCTCAAAATATTGTCCGAGAACGAGCAACGCAAAGTAACTTGCAGGAAGATAATGGTGTAAAAATAATTGTCTACCCATAATAAAAAAAGGGAAGTAATGGAAAAACCACCCGAGACCATAGGAAACAACTTGGACATTGAAGTTGAAAACGTTCTTGTCTTTTGCGATGTTGAGCCCAAGTTGCCACCTAACAACAGAAATTAGAGCATGAATGACAAATGCAATTATTGCTAAAGTTGATGGCCACCAAACAATGGCATTGCCTAAGAGATATATTTGCTTGTGTTCCTGAACCCAGTAGTTAATTCCCCTGAGTAATAATGGCCACAGGTATGGTGATGACTGCCAGTTATGGTGTTGAACTAATCCTTGGTTTATTTTCCACATTTTCTTATGTGACTCAAGTATTTTACTCCATAATGAAGGCTCTTCATAATTAATAATTTCATTTTCATCCTCAGGAATCCTTTCATTTGTATTTGTTTCGATATACCAATGAGTCAAAGGTCTGGATCCTTGAGAAGCGGTAGAAACTTCTTGTTGGTCAAATCCCCAATCTGGCAACTTCACCTCGCTAGAAAACAAATAATTTCCTGTCATAACGTGTCTCAATCTAAAAACAGTTTCCAAAGCTCTGAGTCTTTCTTGCGCTTCGCCCTCTTTAGATTTGTAATCTACAATTTCAATAAAGAAGTCATCATTAGCATCACCTTCAAATCCATCAAAGCCATAGCAAGATACTTCTTTTTGCCAATCTCTTTCACTAACTGGTGGCTTTTCGTCATGAGAATGTAAACGTCTTCCAGTATTGGCATGTCTAAGTCTCACCTTCATTCCATCAAGGATTGGAACAAATTCATCAGGAATTGTTTCATTGTAGGGCTCAATTATCCAGTTATTGTTAGTATCAAGGTGTGGATATAAGGTGATCTGCTGTTGCTTAGAGCCAGTTGGGTAAAAATGGTTATGGGAATGTAAATATCCACCATTTGTCTCAAGGTGTCTGATTGTAATAACAGAACCAAAGCCCACTTTTGCGGAAATATCTCTTGGAATTGCATTTCCGTTTAACGTAGATCTGAAAGAACTTGACATAAATGGGCTACCGTCACCTTCATTTTTTAAAACTTGGAAGTGGATTGCAAAGAAGATAACATAAAAGAACGCTGGAATTCCTAACAATAGAATACCTCTTGCAACAAAGTGATGTAAGACTTTCTTCACATTAATGGAGAGGTCACCAACGATAAACCACATTTGAATAACACAAGAGACACCAACCCATGCAATGGTGAACAACCCAACCCACTTAGAACTGAAAGCAAGACCCAACGCAATTCCGGTAGATATAAGACCTTTGTACCATCCAAACGTAAATGGAATTTGAATTTCAAACCTCTTCCATGAATATGCCGCAGCCGCAATGAAAAATATGAGAGGTGAATCCAAAAGAATATATCTCGAAATAGTGACGCTGGAGTTTTCAACAAGAAAAGCTCCACTTGTAATAAAAGCAATTGCTGGTCTAACCCCAGAAGCTCTTAGCGTTAAATAAGACATAATGACCGTTCCAACTCCAAGAATAGCAGGAAAAAATCTCATTAGAACATAAGGTGTTGATTCAGGATAAACTTCTCCAATCTTTTCAAATTTGAAGTCACCATTGAAGCCAGATATGGCTCCAACTGCTGCAAATAGCATTTTAGCTAATGGTGGGTGAACATCCATGAAAAATTGGCCCAAAATATATTTCGAAGAAAACCCGCCAAAATGAACCTCATCAAAAACTACAGAGTTTGGAGTCTCTAATATCGTAAGTCTCACATATAGTGAAGCCAATATAAGTATAGCTATGAGAATGTATTCCTGAGAATGAATTGATCTCTTGCGGATTAAAGAAGCGGTCGGAGTAGTGATCAAGTACTCTCTGAACACGCCTTTCTCATATCTTGGTGCTTCAACCTGATCGCCATTGAAGACATGATGCTCTTCTTTGGGTGTGTTTACCTTCTTTCCCATTTTTGAAGACTCCAATGTCGGCTCTATCACTCAAACTGAAGTTATACTATGAAGCTAGCTGTTAGTTTGCGCGTCTTCATTCTTGTTATTTCGTGGCTGAAATTTAAAAAAATAATGCTATGCTGATTAGGTAATATATGGTGTTTATTATATAATCCCAGGCTCCCTGCAGTGGTAGGGGCATTTACCAGAAAAATTGCCACTTCTTGCGTAACTACCCAACTTCTGCAGGTTGGCCTTCGTATTGACTACCTTCTGCATACATGCAAGGTTCTACCTTGATACCGCCTTGCGCACCCATAATATTCCGGGCTTTAGATCTTATGCACCCATACTTTAGATGCGTGTATCTGCTTTGTTGGTGGATCTTTTTTTACAGCCAATATTATCCCTAAAGTTCTAAAGTACACACATATCAAAAGACAAATGTGAAGGATATTCTGAAAGAACACTTGAAAATCAGCAGTCGGGATTTCTTAAGAATCGTAGTATAAAGAAGCTATTAATCTTCAATGACTTATCTGTATCAATTTAAGTGGTAAGTTGTTCGAAATATAGACGCTTTAAGGTAGAGATTTGTGTGTTACCAAGATTCAAAGTTACCCATAGTGATTTGCCTTAGGTTTATGTATGAGACTTGGTTGATTACTTCCTTTCTTAAGGTAGTAACACCGTCATATTTCAAATTATATTAAATACTAACAGATCAAAGGAAATCATTAGACCCTAGTGTTCACTCAGTTCAAGTTACTGGAAACTTTGATAACTGGAATAAATCACAAGGTTTGATGGAAAATGACGGAGGAAAGCTTACTAGTATTATAAGGACTGATACAAAAAGGAAGCTCATATTTAAGTTCATTATCAACGATACTGAATGGACTACTAGCGATGAATATAAGGTAGAATACGATGAACACGGGAATCCAAATAATTATATTGACGCTGAAGAGTTAGTATTGTTGGAAGAATTTGAAAGGGAAGATGAGGAGCCAACCAGTATCTCACAAGCCCAAGATAAGCAAGAAGCGGCACTGATACCAGAGAAAGCTCAAGCAAGCCTTCCAGAAAATGATGACAAACCTGTTCTTTCGCAAGTTTTGACTTCAGATTCCTCCTTTGCTGCTGTTTCGATCCCAGGATCTGCAGGTTCTGAGTACGAAAATATTGATGAAACTATCGATGACAAAGTAAACTCAGATGATTTTGGTGACGATCAGTTCAACACACCAACCAATTCTATTTTTAATTCAACGGTTTTCTCGACGCCTATAGATATCAGAAGTGCAAACGGGCCTGGTAAGCGTGACGATTCAATCAAAGATCCAGGTACTAATACTCCTAGTACTTCGGTTGCCAGTGTTACCAAATTAGGTACTCAGTCTGCTTCAACTATTGATGTTTCTTCTACCCAACCTGGAAATCAAAAACCAAGTTCGAACATCAACGATCAAATTGAAGTTAAGCAAATCCAGTCTGCTAGCAAGGAAGGATTAATCTCAAAGTTCAGGAATTTCTTCAAAACTTGAATTGAATTGACAAAACTTTCACCCATCCCCATACTTGTAACGTCACTAGTTGCATTTGGGATTTACCTTTAATATGTTTCTGGATTATATTATATTTATCTCTATTTTCAATTCTTAATATTTTCGTTTCTTTCAGTTTTAATAAACCCTTTCAGCTAAGGACTTACTAGAGTTTTCTACGGTATTTATCACGTCTCTATCATGGAGATTCACAAATTATAGCATTGACAATGAGTGTAGTATTTCGATATATGGTGTATTTAATTAAAGTGAGTCTATTTCTTTGACTTCTTCTTCTTTTTTTTGTTTTTTCCAGAAGTTGAACTGCTTTGGAGTTTCTGTGTATCGGTAAGTTCATTCGTAATTGCAGCTATCGAGTTTTCCGTGGCTCCAGAGATGACCTCCTTTTGAGATTCCGTAGTTTTCTCTTCATTGCTGAATTTTGTATTGCTCATTATGCTAGCTAGACCCAATGCATGCTCTGAAATTGTGACATCAATATGCTTTCTCTTTTTTATTTCTTGACTACTTCCATCATCTGAAGACCTTTTTACAGATTTTGAAACCGTGACACCACTCGGTCCAATAAACGTCAACAATCTTGACAATTCTTTAGCCTTATTAGTTTTAAACTTTATGCACTTGCCGGAACTCGGTTCATAGCACTTAAAGGTGACAGAATTTTTCACTTTGTTTAAAGACTCATTTGTCTTGTTTTTTTCTTTTTTTGATTCATTAGCATAAGTAATCGAGATGATCGTTGTCGAAGGGTAAGCTTCCAATAAGCTTGATGACGACTTGATAAACAGGTCTATGCTCTTTTCTTTCGTCATTTCAATCACCAATCTTGAAATCTCCCATTCTATATTCGAAGTTTTTTTTTCTGTTAAATATATAATTGCATACAGGTAAATCTTAAAAGAAGTGCTAATTTATGATATATCTATGAAAGTTTATGTAAAGTTAATGCAAAAAATTACTCAGAGTGGTACATCAAATCCGAGAGCCATGCTTGTAAGTAAATACAAGTTTAAGCAAGTTATGAATCCCCAAACTAATACTGCAACGAATGTTGTCATGGGCCCGTTACTCATGTCTTTGTAACCTTTAATTCTGTATATGTCGGCCCCAGTTGGTCCAACGACTATGCTTGATGCCGTTGAAGCTGCTCTAGAACGCTGGTTATATCGTAAGCTATCGCTCATACGTCTCGCCAGAGAGTGATTAGCTGACGGCTCGGTTAAACCTTGGTATTCGTCATCCATGTCATCATCATCCCACCCGCTACAAGGATGCGAATTCCTAAGGTCTTGAAGTCTTATAGCGGCATCTGTGCTTTCAAATCTTTTATGTTTGGCAGTATTTTGATCTGCGGTAGAATTGTCTATGTAGTGAAATGATTCGTTCGCGTCAAAAACAATGTCAATATTTTCCTCTCCGTCTCTTTCATAAATTGGTACCCTCATTATCTTTTTCGAGCATGTAAACCAAATTAAAGGAGCGCTTACAACAGGCAACAAAAGGGACAACACGACTTGACTAAAGTTCAAAACTTTTGCCAATCCCTCACGGCCTGTAAAGCTCACTACTAATAGACAGGGGACAATTGCCAATCCTCTGGTAATGAGTCGCCTGGCAACTGGAGGTAAGGACCACAGTAGAAAACCTTCAGAGACCATTTGACCTGCTAGAGTACACACAACTCCTGCACTCTGTCCGGAACATAGTAACGCCAAAACAAAAACAAATCCAGCTGTCGGTGACAAATGTGTGGAAAGTAAGTTATATATTGTGTATAAGTCCGCATTTGAATAATCATCATCTGACTCGTCATCTGAATGATTATCATAATCTTCTTCGTGATCATGATCATGCCGACTGAAAACACTCTGCCTCTTATTCAGAAGGGTTGCACCTGCTACAATAAGGATTGCAGAGTTCACAAACAAAGCCACCGTGAATAGAGAAATCACTAGCTCGACCATCGTATACGTCATCGTCTCATTTATAGCATGTATCGATGGTCTATAATGATCATCGTCAGACTCATCATCTTTCTCAAATCTTTCATTTTCCGGACCTAGAGGAGCGACATGACCATTTGAGCTAGCAACATCTGGTTCTGCAGAAATAAAATTTTGAACAGATGGATTATAAAACCCGTGTTTAAGATCAAAATCTTTCAATCTTGCTTGGACTAAGCCGGATCCCAAATATAATGAGTGTGGCATAACTGTTGCACCCAAAATTGCTAAACTTAGAAATAATCCATTACCTCCTTCTCTGTCGCTCATATCAACCACTTCCTCGTTTGGTAGAAAACCTTTTAATACTTCAATTATTGAAAAGTTGATGCTTGAATCATGTGAAACCTGATATAACTCCACTCCAAAGCATACTACTGTAGCAGCTACTAAGACAGAGACAAAAGATTCAAAAATTCTGATGAACAATAGAGGTCCTTTAGGTCTGTATACCATTAAAACCACCAAAACATCAATGACTGTAATCAAGACACCTAAAAATAAAGGCACGCTGAAAAGTATATTTAATGATATCGCTGTTCCCACAACTTCGGCTAGATCTGTAGCAATAATTGCAATTTCTGCTAAAATGTAAATAATGATGTTAGTTCTAAAAGGCAAATTACTTCTACAATTTGACGCCAAGTCTAGTCCAGTCACCGCTCCCAACTTAGCTGAGAGAATTTGAAGAAAAATAGCCAAACAGTTTGAAAGTAAAATCAGGAAAAGTAAATTATACTTATAAGCTGAACCAGCAGCTACCGCAGTTGAATAGTTTCCTGGGTCCATATACGCTACTGAAACCATTATCCCCGGTCCTATGAACTTAACATATTTCTTTAGAGCCTTGGTCATTGTAGTTACTCGTTTGCTGATATGTGGCAGAATCCAGTCATTATTTAGTAGGGTATACCTCATTGTACCTATTCTTTCACTGAACCCAGTAGTTGAAATCACACTTTAGGACTTTCGATCAACTCTCTTAGATTCCCCACTTAAAAGTTGCAACGTGATTGTAAGTCTAGTTTAATTAACAGCGTCAATTATGCGAACAGTTTCTATGAGCAATAAACTCGAAGCCTCCTTTTATTATGATTTAATGCCAGATATGTTAGAGGTCAAGCGTTTCTTTAAAGTTGTGTGCTATTCTTAAGAAAAAAAAGCAAGCTGGGAAAATTTTGGCGTCTCTCGGAGAAAGTAGGTCTCGGGGACAAGGAAAGGTTACGACACCTAAAATATTTCGTGTCGCGTAAGCTGAAGTCTTGAGCATTTGCGACATACGGTTGGCGGAAATGTCGCTCCCGAGTATTTTGTTCGGTGTTGTTACTCCGATGTCCGCATCTAGTATAGTTTCGTTAATTTATTTAGGAAGTTTGCGTATCTTGGGTAACTGGTGTCTCTATAATTGTAATCATTAATGAACAGGTCGGTGAGTTTAGCGTCTGCTGCTTGCAAGGGTGCAAATTTTGTTACATTGCGTGCTTTGCACCAAACAAGTGTTGCTCAAGCGGCTTCAATCTTTAGAATGCCAGCTATGTCACCTACCATGAGTGAAGGTGGTGTTGTAGCATGGAAATATAAAGCTGGTGAAAGTTTCTCTGCGGGTGATGTTATTGTGGAAGTTGAAACAGACAAGGCCACTATAGATGTGGAGGCACAAGATGACGGAGTTATGTGGCAAACGTTAATAGAAGCGGGAACATCTGGAATCCCCGTAGGAAAGCCAATTGCTTTATTAGCTGAGCCAGATGATGATTTAAATTCATTAGAGAAGCCGGCCCTAGAAAATTCGTCTTCAGAGGTCAAGGATAATGTCAACGAGACTCAGGCGAATGAGAAAAAGGAAGATGAGAGAAAGAAAGAAGACCTGCCAAAGAAACTGCTTGAGCTGAACAAACCTCTGTTAGAGTCCTTTAGAAACTATCTGAGTTCAGGTGCTATTTTCTCGGCTGCTAATCGTAAACAAAAGATTTCTCCTGCTGTTGAGTTGTTACTACATGAAAATGGAATATCAAAAGAGGATGCAATTTCGAATATTCAGGCATCCGGTCCTAATGGTAGATTGTTAAAGGGGGATATTTTAGCTCACTTGGGTTTGATCAAGAAATCTGCAGTTGAGAGAATTGCAGAGTTTATCAAAAGCAGGGAACATTTAGATTTGTCTAAAATAGTCTTAGCGACACCCAAAAAACAATCCTCAAATGTTGATAGCGCTGTTAAAGCACCAGAGTCTCCAAAGAATATCTTGACTGTTGAACTAACTACCGATTTGGGAGAAGATATACATGAGGATAAGTTCAAGTATGCATTCCAAAAATCTATTGAATCTGCAATCAGAACCATCTATGCACGTCGCTATCCGGAATATGCCAGCTCACCTAGCCCAAATCTCCTAGTAAATGGTTCAGATATCTTTGATGATATAATTTCCCCTTCTGTAACTCAATCGAGATTTGAGGTTTTTGACGTCAAATACAATTTTTTTGGTAACAATAGCTACACATCATCACCAAATATCGACGATTTTGATGAAATTGTTGGAACTCAAATTGAAAGTTCTTCTAAATCCACTGGTTCCCTGAATGTAAACGTGGAGTTCAAAATTAAGCTTAACGATAAATTACCTGACAGCGAAGATTTCATTGAATATTTCAAAAATTCTTTGATTTCACAAACGCCTTCTAAAGGGTTAAAAATTTCCACCACTCAATAGCATAGATGGATTCAAGAGTCTATAGGTCTAATACATATCAATTATATAAATCATTAGGAATCGCTGTTGTGTATAATACCAAGTATCACCAAGTTAACTTCCTGCATGTGCGCTCATCATAAATTTTACTTTTTTTTTTTTTTAAGCTATTTTTTTTTTATCTAATTTTGACCAGGACCAAGATCCTTGCTGCAAATGAAAGATAGTGAGAATATAAGAGTCACTTAACCGAAATAATTTAGATAAATATATTGATAAAGTCCTAGAATTTAAAGATTGCCTTCTATAGGAAAAGAGTAATCAAAAAGTGGAGAAATGTATCTTCCCATTCCAAACTATGGTAGTAATGCTAATACTGCTACGGACAAAAATAAGCCAGTCACTCCTATCATTGGGACATCACCAACAACATCGGGTCATAATACCTCTTCTTCTATTAATTCCCGTGTTATACATTCAACATCCTTGAATGTTCCTACCTCATTACCTTTACCGCATCCACATACTCAACCGATGAGGCCCAATTCTCAAGATCAGCATATGGTTAACCAACCTCAACATAATTTCCACCCTCAACTAAGTGGACCACATTCGGCCCAAATAACAAATCAGCATTATCCACCTCCTCATCTTCCACAATACCAACCTGTACGTCACCAAAATCATCAAGTTCATTCTACAAATCTGCAAATCCCTCAGGAAGCAAATGATCAGAAGCCTCTGCCACCACTTCACCAATTGCATTATTTGGCTCAACAATTGCAGCCTTCCAATTATCCTTCTCAAACAGGTATAATAAATGGACAATATCATTCGGAGCTACTTGAGGGCCAACATAATGGACAAAACAGTGTTAAAGATGACCCTCACCACCCTCAATCAAAGAATGAATTCAAGAAAAAGCGAGGGCGTCCAAAGAAGTTAATCCTTGATCCTTCGTCGAATGAATACATTGACTCCAGCCATCCACACTTCAAGCAATTGAACAAGTTACTTAGAGAATCCAGTCCTCCAACTCGTCGCTTGCTGAATGTTTCAAATAAGGCCTTGTCTTCATATGGAGAGAATATTTCAGGATTATATGATCAACCAATATCAATGAGAACATTAGAGGACGAAGCTGTTAAAAAATTACTTGAGAAAAAGGACAGAAGAGGACGTCCTCGTAAGTTCCCAGTTGAAGAAACTGGTTTGACTATAAAGGGAATAAGGGTTAACGGAATACTTAAACAGAGAAAGAAAAAAGAGGGTGGTATAAACGAGGTTATAATAAAAAAAGAGAGAGGTCGCCCTAAAAAATCTGTGGCATATTCTAGCGTATCAGATACTGCATATAACCGAACCATAGATACTGGACGCAAAATAAGTTCACCAAGTCAAATGTTTAGTAACAACATCTCGGATATTTCATGACCTTATAAGTTATTCTGTTCTAGTAATTGCAATTTGTATCATAGTAGTTTTATTACTTTTTTAATGTATTTCCATACTAAATAGTTCTCTGATATAAAACAAAATTTTTTTCAAAAATTCAGATATTCTGGTAATTATAGTAATATAGTAATTATAGTAATTTTTGTAAGTTTTGTAATTTAAGTGATTTCAGTTAGTGATTCTTTATTAAAATGATGAAATATCACAGAACGGAAATGGAAGCTGATCTTTCATTTAGAGATAAAGTTGAAAAGTATAATTGAATTGATAGCTTGTATAAGCATAAAGAATAAGTACAACTTTCATAATGACTGCAGAACTGAACATTCAAAAAAAATGAAAACGGGTTGTTGGCCTAGTGGTTAAAAACTTAAATCAAAGCGTTGTGGCGCAGTGGAAGCGCGCAGGGCCCATAACCCTGATGTCCCAGGATCGAAACCTGGCAACGCTATTTTTTTTCTGATTTCGATTTTGACTGCGAATATGTAGCGTATTTTTCTATTATAAAATGTATAAACTACTCTAAAGACACTATTTACTTCCGTTTAGTATTTTTTTTCTTTCCCTTTTTCCCTTTAGATTTTTTTGACCCTCCGGACTTCTTTTTTGGATTAGACTTTTTGGTACTTATAGTTTGAGGATCTAAAGGCGGTTCAGGAGAAGTTGACGAAGATTTGTCTTCACTTGAATTATTTGACGAGACCTGTAAGTTATCAGCAGTGGAATCTGAAGTGGCTAAATTTTGGCTTGCGGCAAAATTTATTTCGCTGTTTTCGTTTGTCACGTTATCTTTAGTCGAAGCGTCTATCGCTGCTGTCTTTGAAAAATTATCAAATACCACGTCACCATTAGATGTGGACTGTACTATTTCTTCAGAACCATCATTAGTTGATCCATAAACTTCATGATTTTGAGGTAATGAGGTGTCACTTCTATGAGGTTCACTGATACCTAATGGTGTCGATTCTAGAATCTTGTCGTTTGTTATTGTCTGTTCATATAACCTTTCTCTCAAGTCCATTACTTCTTCTGAATCTTCTGTTACCTGAGAGGAGCTACCAATTTCTTTGAGCTCTTTATTGTAGGACTCTTTATTTGTTTCCAATGTCGATGATCCAATCCTTGCAGACCTTCCAAAAAAGTCAATCTCTTCTTCTGGATATCTTGGTGGAAGATCCTCTCCCTTTTCTAAAATCTTATCAGAACTACTTTTAAGTACATTATTGTATTCAGGCAAAGCAGCCAAACCCCTCTCTCCTTTCAATTTTTTAAAATCACTGGTGGAAATAAAACCATATCTTCTAACATTTGCTTCAATCCAAACAAATCCAAGTTGCCCAATATTTACTTGAAACTTTCCATTGGTCAGGAAACATCCGACAGCTGGATATAGGTCAATGAAGCATGATTTCATAACATCCATTAATTTTCGTCCATTTCGAGTGATAAAAATAGTTCCTGTAGTAATAACGTACCCAAAACCGACTACATCTCTCTGTTGCAACGGTGGCAAAACAAATGCGTTGTATTGGCTCTGTTCTCCTTGATGCTGCTGCAGAGGAGTAGGGAATGGCTTATTAATTTTTAAATTACCAGTTGACTCGTAAGAAATTGAAAAATTATTATAACCCGGTAATCTAAAATGTGAAGGATAAGGCTTTGTAACCAAACCAATTGCAAAATGACTATTAGGATCATCTTCTGCATACTCAAACACTTTAGTTTCGAAGTATACAGTATCAGAATGTGTTCTGTTTTTCACAGGTAATGCAAAATTCAAGACAGACGTAGCAGTTGAGTAAGGAGCATCATTATTGTGGAACGATAAGTCTGTATTATCCTCAACTGTATATCTAGCCTGTAAAATATCACGGTCCTGCTCGAATTCAAAAGCACCTAAGCCTCGTTCTCTAACTGCAAGATCATCCTCAACAGTATATGATTTACCTCTAGTATGTTGTAAATTAGGTGGGTTCTCTTTTGCAAATTCTTCTCCCTTTAAGTAAGCAGCTTGCTCTTCCGGAGATAAGTTGGTGAAATCAAACTCATCAGCTAAATGTAATAACGACTCTTCATCATTAAGGAATTCATGAGGAATTAAATTGCTACTGTCAATTTCTGGATCAAGCAACCTATAGCCATTTCTCTCCCCTTCGTTATAGAATACTCTATACGCACATAAAAGTAGCACTAAAAATAAAGCTGTAGGTAATAATGTTGATATTAAGATAATGTTACCCAGAGTTATCTCCGTAACATTGATGATTTTCATCTCAATAAAATGAAATGTCTCTTGCTATGGCTTTTTAGTTCTTAAACTTAAATATTTTAGTAGCATCATGCGGAAAAAGTAAAGTTCGGCAGATGTGATTTTGGCCATAGAAAAAAAAAGTAGCTACGAATTTAGACGATCAAATGTAGTCAAATGCTATTTTTTTGCTACCATATGCTATTTATTTTTTATTTTCATTGGGTTTGCTATTCTTGAATAAAGATCTAGAGCCATCTCTCACAATGGGACTATAGTGCTTATCAAGTAACACGGTTTCCCACAAGGTGGCAGCACCACTGTTGCATCTTTCCAATTCGACTTCCCTGTCTTCTTTTTCTATCCCCAACACATAGGACCCTTCACCGCTTATTCGTTCTTCAGTATTCCACAAGCCTTTCAAACTTTCGCCATATCTGCTTGATAATTTACCTACAAACTTAAGTGCTGCGAGTGAAGATTTCTCAGGAGTCTGCAAGACAGATATATATAATCTTTTAATAAAAGATGCTGCCCTTGGTAAAGTACCATTCCTGGTCCTAAAAAACACAAAATCTAAACATCTCAATAAAAGCTCTGCCTTTGTAGAGACATTGACATGTGGCTTGTCCAGATTCGTCGAAAGTGATAATGGATCGGTAAGTCTTAAGCTTTTATGAGACAATTCCAAATCGGTATCTAATGATACGTCTGATAATATCGAATACAATGCTGACACAAATTTAGATAAGTCAATAGATAAGGGCAACTTTCCCACAGCCGAATGATTGAGAATTAAAGCAAAGGCTGTTGAAATGCACAAGAGAATACTACGCACATCTTTATCAGTATACAACTCACCAAAATCTCTTTCCTTATTTTCTAAAGAGTGCTGTTCAATTATTCCATCCATGATTTCTCTTAGGACTTCCAAGAAATCGCCTAGTAAATCTAAATTTGCCATATTTCCAAAACGTGCCAAACCTTCTAAGACTGGGGCCATTAAAGTAATTGCATAATTATGACTATCCTCGCTTTGAGAACTTGCTTTGAGTATTTCTAAGTACAAAGATAACAATATTTTCAAAACTTGTGCCTGGTGGTTTTCCCGTTGTTCAGCGGTAAAGGAATGCTCAGCCTTCTTCATTTCTTCCTCAATTTGCTTAAGTTCTTTCCTAGCCTTTCTTTCCTTCTTCGATAAGTGTATTCTTTGTGATTTCTTTAATTTAGGTTTCTCATCACCTTTATAGTTGTTTGGATCATAGTCATTGAGTAGATTAACAGATAAAAATACATTAATTACTGACTCATCGACACGAAACTTCTTATCTCTAATTGCCTTTGACAATATCCTGCAAACATCCAAAGTGATATCTCCATTTTCTTGATCCTCACTCACCAAGGTTTCTAAAACCCTAAGACATTTTAAAAAGACATTCAAATCACCTTCATTTGTAGGTTTTCTGTTAAGCCTACGACAAAGAATTGAAATCACGTTACTCCTATAATTGAAATATCTCAAGGATGACGATAAGAGCTCACAAGCAGCTTTACAGGCCAACAGACCCAACTTAACACTATCAGTAGAACCGTTTTTGTCATTTTGAGAATTCAGATAGGAAACAATAGCAAGCCGAGATAAAGTATCGACATAAGCTGTATAGTTACCCACCAAGGATTGTTCGAAATTACGAAGTCGGGCGACATCTTTGCTGACCTTCTCTCTTTTTTCAGCTTCAGAAAGTGCTCTGATTCTATAAGATGGAGCTAGGGACTTGAAAACAGGAATCAAAGCCATTATTGCTAACTGATTCGTTACAGAGTTATGGGATTCAGTCATTTTCCTTAATCTAGTAAGACACAGAGTATTATTTTCTGGATCTTCAATTAACTTGGAAGCCAAGTCAGCAATTTCTTCCTTAGTTTTAACGAGGATTTCTTTCGGAGTCATATTTTTGAACTCGTCACTGTCTATTTCTTCGTCATCTTTTTTTTCAACATAGTAATCTGTAGTAGCATCATCACTCTCTTCTTCCTTATTTTCTACTTCTGGATTCACTTCTCTTACAACTCTTTCAATTCTACCATCAATTCTCTTAATAGGAAGGCCCTCAACAACATTTACACTGGCATTATGTGGTTTTCTCTCACGCAATTCATACTCCTGCTCTTCATTCTCCCAATCTTCAACGTCCACATCAGATCCTAATTCAGGAAGAGTAAATCCCACAGAAAGCTTGCTGTCTGCATCCTCCTTCAAGCGCTTCCGCTTCGTCTCTAGCGCCTTTGAACTTTTTCTTTTGGCCATTTTACTTTTGCAAATAACTAACGATATGATTTTTTTTATTCACGTTATGAAATAATATCTGGATGCTCATCACATCACGACATCACGACATCATACAATATGTCGTTACGTATTTTTGTGGGAAATTTTTATACGATCGTATAAAACATGTAATGCGAAGTCAACCAAGAATATTTCTATTATTTATTTTCGTTAATATTTTACTGTCGTTAACTTTCCCCCTTAGCCTAGAAAGCTAAAGTTTCTTTCTTTAAAATGGAAGTGAATAATACAGTATATTCCAGTGCTTTCACTGATTTCCCTGCTAATAACTTCAATATTTTATTTACTAAGGTAATTCAATATTATCAGAGCTTATCATGGATTGCAGTTTTTACGAGTCTCATTGCCATAGCATTAACTTACGATCAAATTGCATACCAGATTAGAAAGGGATCTATTGCTGGACCTAAATATAAGGTGTGGCCAATTATCGGGCCGTTCTTAGAGTCTTTAGATCCAAAGTTTGAAGAATACAAGGCAAAATGGGACTCTGGTCCATTATCTTGTGTTTCAATTTTCCACAAATTTGTCGTTATTGCTTCAACAAGAGACTTAACCAGGAAGATCTTAGGTTCATCCAAATATGTCAAACCATGTGTTGTTGATGTTGCCATAAAAATTTTAAGACCTACTAACTGGGTTTTCTTAGACGGCAAGGACCACACTGACTATCGTAGAGGATTAAATGGTTTATTTGTTAGGAAAGCTTTGGAAATTTATATTCCAGTGCAAGAAAAGTATATGGACATATACTTAGAAAGGTATGTAAACATGGATCACCCTAGGGAATTTTTTCCAGAGTTTAGAGAGTTAATGTGTGCCCTTTCGCTTAGAACCTTTTGTGGTGATTACATCACCGAGGAACAGATTGCTTTAATTGCTGACAACTATTACAGGATCACTGCCGCTTTGGAGTTAGTTAACTTTCCAATAATTATCCCATATTCCAAAACATGGTATGGTAAAAAAATAGCCGATGAAACCATGCGTATTTTTGAAAAATGTGCTGAAATGTCTAAAAATTACATTAATAAAAGTAATGGCAAACCTGCTTGTGTTATGGATGAGTGGATTCACTTAATGAAAGATGCAAAAGAAAAGCACCTTGATGACCCAGAGAGCAAGTTATTAGTACGTGAATTTTCAAATAGAGAAATCTCAGAAGCTATTTTCACGTTTTTATTTGCTTCCCAAGATGCTTCCTCTTCTTTGGCTTGCTGGTTATTTCAAATTGTAGCGGACAGACCAGATGTAGCCGCAAAAATCAGAGAAGAGCAATTACGTGTTCGTAACAATGATTTAAGCGTACCGTTGTCATTGGATTTAATTAATGAGATGAAGTATACTTTTAATACAGTCAGAGAGTCTTTGAGATATCGTCCTCCAGTTTTAATGGTTCCTTATGTCGTGAAAAAGAATTTCCCCGTCACTGACACGTATACTGCGCCCAAGGGGTCAATGATCATCCCTACTTTGTACCCTGCTTTACATGACCCCGAAGTCTATCAAGATCCAGATACTTTTAAACCAGAGAGATGGGAGGAACCTACTGCCGACATGGAGAGACGTAATTGGTTGGTATTTGGTTCTGGTCCTCATGTTTGTTTAGGTCAAAATTACGTTATGATGTTATTCACTGGAATGCTTGGTAAGTTTCTTATGTACTCTGATATTATTCATCACAAAACCCCGTTGTCTGAAGAAATCAAGGTTTTTGCTACCATATTTCCTAAAGATGACTTGATTTTGGAATGGAAAAGAAGAGATCCATTTCAAACATGAAACGAATGCCATTCGTAGCTGTTAATATTTAAATAGACTTTTAACAAAAGTAAGTGTAAGATTTAAGCTCGCTTGTTTCGCTATACTATATTACTCAAACTAGATATATTTATGGAAAACTGTGAACACAGCCTGTTAAGTGTAATTTAAACCTCATAATTAGTAGCAGAGACATCACCACCCTTACCAGTCCAGTTGACATGGATCCATTCATCTTTCTTCAAGAAATCGTTTTCTTGACCTGGAAGAACCTTGAAAGTGTGTGCTCCAAAGAAGTCTCTTTGAGCCTGGATAAGATTAGCTGGCAATCTTTCAGATCTTAAACCATCATAGAAGGCCAAAGCTGTGGAAAATGCTGGAACAGGAACTCCATGTTGAATAGCGGTTCCGATTGCTCCTCTCCAACCCTTTTGTGCCTTAGTAACAGCATCTTTAAAGAACTTGTGATACAACAAGTTCTCCAAATTTGGATCTTGTCTGTAAGCAGCAGTAATTTCACCCAAGAACACAGATCTGATGATACATCCACCTCTCCACATCAAACCAATAGATGCGAAATTCAAGTTCCAGCCGTATTCCTTAGCTGCTTCTCTCATCAACATGAAACCTTGGGTATAAGACATGATCTTAGACGCATACAACGCTTGTTCCAAATCATCAATGAAAGCTTGCTTGTCCTTAATTGGGGATTCATCTGAAACAACTGGACCATCCAAAAGCTTGGAAGACTTGACTCTTTCACTTCTCAATGAGGATAAACAACGAGCGAACACAGCCTCACCAATCAAAGTGACTGGCATACCTAAATCCAAGGCATTGATGGCACTCCACTTACCGGTACCTTTTTGACCAGCTTCGTCTAAGATTTTTTCAACCAATGGCTTTCCATCAGTTGGGTCATTGTAGTACAAGACATCCCTGGTGATTTCAATCAAATAAGAATCTAAGACACCCTTGTTCCACTTAGCAAAAACGTCACCAATTTCCTTATCGGTAAACTTACCGACACGCTTCATCAAATCATAGGCCTCACTAATCAACTGCATGTCACCATACTCAATACCATTGTGAACCATCTTGACATAATGTCCAGATCCTGCTTCACCAATCCAGTCACAGCAAGGCTCACCATCAGTCTTAGCTGAAATTGATTGGAAAATGTCCTTAATATGTGGCCAAGCATCAGGATGTCCACCAGGCATCAATGATGGACCATAACGAGCACCTTCTTCACCACCGGAGACACCAGAACCAACGAACAAGATACCCTTCTTTTGCAACTCATCGAAACGGCGATTGGAATCTGGGAAATGAGAGTTACCACCATCAATGAGAATATCACCTTTTTCCATATGAGGAAGACATTGGTCAATAAAGTCATCAACTGGCTTACCTGCCTTAACCAATAAGATAACTCTTCTTGGTCTCTTCAAGTTAGCCATCAACTCCTTAATAGAGTGAGCACCAATGATGGACTTACCCTTAGCTTCATTTGCCAAGAAGTGATCAACCTTGGAAACGGTTCTGTTATAAGCAACAACAGTGTATCCATTATCCGCAGCATTCAAAATCAAGTTTTGACCCATAACGGCCAAGCCGATCAAACCAATATCACCACTAGGTTTAATGTTAGTAATGCTTTTTGCAGAACAACTTTGTGAACCGAGATGTCCATCAACGACCATTAAACGGTGCATTGCAGTCTGCTTGTGCTCCATAGTTAAATTATTTTCCTTTCTTTTAGTAGCATAATTAAAGAAATTGAGAAAATTCATTCTTTTATAACTGAATTCACCCTCACATCACAAGCACACTGAAGTTCGAATGAGTTCAAGCTGAATGGAACTCGGCCTAACGGTATATTGAAGGACAGCTGACACAATTTTCATACTTACGTTGGGGCAGTCATTGTATACCTATAATATGCTATTCTTAGTCAATTAAAACTTTACTATATCGATCGTTGAAATATAATTGAAGACGACAAAACGTTTTCCTTATATATGTATTTGAAAACTACGGGTGGGGGCGATAGTCAAATAACTGCCTTAAGTCGACCTCTGTCGAGACCCGAATCTTATACACTTCGGACATTCGAGAACCGATATACGCAACACAGATTTGTAAGGATTTGTAATTTAGTAGATGCCAGAATTACCTAAACCTGAGAGATATTGCTATAATAACTTGATCTAAGCAATAAGAAGTAGACAAGAAAATCATTCTTCAATGGAAAGTACGATGGAAGTATTTACTGAATCTTTCAATAACACTGTTAGCAGCAATCCAATCAATAGCATTCGGCGGGGGTCGGTATTACCTAATAATATGCAGTATACTCTCTGCACTTTTAGGGCACATTTGACAATATACTATGAGGGTAGAAGAAAGTGGGGGAGTGCCAACATTGGATCCCCCGTAAAGCGTACCTCGATATTACATCTGTATGGTAGTGCTACATTTGTCCGAAGCACTAGCTTTGTTTGCCCATTGACGCAAAGATTGCACGAAGTTAACTAATACTATGCCACCAATTGAAATTTGCACTATGAAGTCAAATAAAATGAAAATATAATTACCCCCCTGGACTTCACGGCTGACAGGAGCTACAGTCAACGAAGACATTGTGGAGACATTTGGTATTCGCCCACTCTTTCAAGACATTTTTGTAAAAGATTTCGCAACCATGTCTACAGTTTCAGTCAGAAGTTCACGTGTTATGGTATGATAGGAGCTTTAAATGGATGAATTTTTCAATTTGCAATAAAAAAAGCATATGCCCTTTGACACTCTAATTTAAACTTATACAGACATAAACCAAAGTTATAATCCATTATTGAAATGCCAATTCCCAGTGCCCACGGAGGAAAACTACAGGACTTGGTTGTAAGAGATTCATCTATTAGATCAAACCTCTTGAAAGAAATCGAAGAAAAGAATCTTGTTTCTTTAACCTTAACTGAAAGGCAACTATGCGATTTAGAGCTTATATTGAATGGAGGATTCTCACCATTGATCGGGTTTTTGAATGAAAATGACTATAAGTCAGTTGTTCATGATATGAGATTAAGTTCCGTTAAGGACAAAAATTCTGGAAAAGGCTTATTATGGCCAATGCCGATCACTTTGGATGTTAATGAGCAGACTGCAAAAAAAACATCCGTAGGAAATAGATTGGTTTTAAAGGATTTAAGGGATGATAAACCTTTAGCTATTTTAACCGTAGAATCAATTTACAAGCCATCAAAAGAGGAAGAAGCAAATCTTGTCTTCAGAGGGGATCCAGAACACCCAGCGGTCAAGTATTTGTACGAAACTTCTGGTGACTACTATATTGGTGGTTCAGTCCAAGGCTTAAGCTACCCTAAGCACTATGACTACACGGCATTTAGAAAAACTCCTGCTGCGTTGAGACAAGAATTTGAAAAGTTAGGTTGGGACAAGCACAGTATTGTCGCATTCCAAACCAGAAACCCAATGCATAGAGCTCATCGTGAACTTACCGTACGTGCAGCTGATGATATTGGACCAAATGGACACTTGTTGATCCACCCAGTGGTCGGTTTAACCAAGCCAGGTGATATTGACCACCATACAAGGGTAAAAGTCTACAATGAGATACTTAAAAAATTCCCAGAAGGATTAGCTACAATTTCCTTATTGCCCTTAGCAATGAGAATGGGAGGTGACCGTGAAGCTTTGTGGCATGCTTTAATTAGGATGAACTATGGTGTTGATCACTTCATTGTTGGTAGAGACCACGCTGGTCCAGGTAAAAATTCAAAAGGTATTGATTTCTATGGACCGTATGATGCCCAGGAACTTTTAGCAAGTTTAAATGAAGAGTTGAGTCCTAAAATTAAAATAGTCCCCTTTAGAATGGTAACATATTTGCCAAATGAAGACAGATATGCTCCAATTGATACAATTGATACTTCTAAGGTTGAAACAGCCAATATTTCTGGAACTGAGTTAAGACAACGCTTAAGAGACGGTTCTGAAATTCCAGAGTGGTTCTCGTATCCAGAGGTAGTAAAGATTTTACGAGAATCCAATCCTCCTAGATCAAAACAAGGGTTTGTCATCGCAATAAAATCCAATGATTTAGAACACAGAGAGGCAAAGATCCTTTCATTTGCCTTACAATCAACACTCAATCAATTCACAGGAGAACGTCGTATCACCAGACTTGATAACAACGTTAGCTCATTTATTGTAAATGAACTTGTGAAGGCCGGTTCAGGTGTTATCATAAATACCACAGATCATAATGATATCACCCAATTAATTGGCAAAGGAAATACACTCGTGGTCAATATTGATAAAAATACACACCAATCAACAGAAGCTGGGGTCTTTAATCTCCTAAAATCAGACAATGAATACCAAACTTCAAAGACCATTAACGAAATAGTTGAATACTTAAACACTGAAGGCTTCTATTAGAATTGTCATATAGATAAATCATAACGCAAATATATATATATATTTATTAACATAAATTTAAAACAAAATTATTATTATACAAACTTAAAATTAGAAACAAATGCAAAAATGACAAAAATTGAAACAGCATAAAAAGCTCTAAATAAAAATATTACAATACCAGACTAAGTAGCAAGATTTCATGAAACATCGAACTTAAGCAGGCATATAGTATGCAAAAATTAATCAGGTAAAATATGTCTAGCTATATATATCAGTAAAATATATAACAGATAATTAAAATTAACAATAAAACACCAAATCGATATAGAGAGACACTACGTTCAGAAGATACTAAAACAAGATTATATTTATAAGATATGAATACTTAACTGTAAATAATATCACTATAACAGTTCCTGAGATGGCTTAACGTAATTTTATCATTGAAAGATGTTACCACATAAACTCAAAGGTACATATTTATATTTAAAGTAATTACAAAATATATTTAATCACAAATGATATATCTATAAATAAGAATTTAACAATATAGAATTTATAGAGAGCATTTTATACATAGAAAATAAAATATTTAACATAAATCTTTCATAATCAATTCACAACATAAGGATAGTCAATTATACTTAAAACATACTAGAAACATAAGCTATTATGGACTACGAATTCATTATATACATTGAGAATCAATTTAAAAATCAATTTACGTAATTTTAAACATTTATGACAGGTTTTAACTTGAATATTATTTATACCCATTTCAAATTGATATATGACTTAAAGATAGATGTAAAATTAGATCTAAATAAAATAATTGTTCAATGAAATACTGAGGTAAATTCCTATTCATATAATTAAATGAATAGATTCATGATTGAATTACTTATAAAATTATTATAAATGTATTTATTTTCCATTAGTAATAGCTGGAATAATATATGAAAGTAATACAAACAAAACAATTACTTTCATAACTTTGTCTAGATATTGACATACTAATAATATTTAAATTATTAAACTTCAAATACTACTTCTTTATTAGGTTTGGATCAAAAATGCTAAAAATTATCTATCAACATTGTCCTTAAGAAATATTACAACATCTAATAATTGGTTCAATTTGCCCCTAAATATATAAAAAAATATATAATATTATCTGACAAATGATAGTTAATAATGGATAAGTTGCTGAAAAATTAATCACCATTTCTTTAAATAGTAGCATCATAAGAAAACAATCTTCAGAATTTTATAACAACAGCTATTTCGATATTATTTACCATTTATCTAATTGAAGAGCTATTTATTTGTGATTTGATTTTTTAGAGTTATATGTAACGTTTCTCTCTCTCGTTGGTTTATCTTTAATCCTTATTGTTGCAACATGTCATCAAGTTTGCTGCTATATATTAACTACTGTTCTACTATATGAGCTACAGGTCAGAAAATTAAATCCTAAGTATTTCTGGCAGATACAGGTTTATCTTATGTATGTCTCCAGTTGATGTACTTTTTAGTTTCTATATATTTTAAATTTATGTTTTATATTTTTTAACAACATTTTATCTTTAACTCGTATATTTGTTGTTAACATATATTGTTAAATTTATTGGTAGATGTTTAATTCTTTTACTTAAGTTTAACTTAATTCTTTATGTTTTTTTATTTACTTAGTTTATGTTTAGTTTATTTACTTAAGTTTATGCTAATTATTTTTGGTTATATGTTTTAAAGGTGTCTTTAATTTTATTTTTATTTCGCTCAATACATATTTTTTTTTGTGAAAGTTGTTTTTATAATGTACTTCGTTCTTTTGTTCTCTATGATTAAAGTGTCCTTTTTATTTTATTATGCATTTGTATTTTCATAGTTTTTCTATTTCAATATTAGCTTTGGTGATGGCGATGGTGAAATGATTATGTCTCTTTATGTATGTGCAGGATTCTATTTTCTTCAGAAGTTATCAAGTTTGATTTAATAAATTGTTACAGGCTTCTGAACCAGCTTTCATTATCATTATTATTAACAATGAATGATATTGCAAACGATTTTGAGGTGATTTCTATAAATGACTCGAAGGATGAGTCAAAGGAGCCAATAGTACCTCATGAAAGACAAATTATTGAGGACGTAATAGCTATTTGGAAAGAAGATCCATCTACCGAATCATTAGGTTTGAGTAAACTTCATGCCATTGTTAAGTCAAGACACAATTGGTCTCTTTCTGAAAAAAGGCTCAAGTCACTTCTCAAATCCTATGGATTATTGAATAACACGAACCAGCAACAATTCACTTATGCCAATGATATTATCTCTTCTGAGTCAGTTGATATTCAACTTCCTGGCAATGTCAAAGTAATAATGACATCAAAGAAAGGTAAGGGTTTGTATGCAAAATCAAATATACTCAAGGGGGAGCTAATTTGGGAGGAATCTCCTCTTTTTTTTGTGCCTCCTTTAGTTAACATAAATTTGATCAAGCACGGTAAAGCTTGTGCTTACTGTGCTAAGCTTTTACTGGAAGGAAGTTCAGGAAAAGCTTACTTGAGGGGTTTAGATTGTAATGTTTGTTCAGAAGCATGGTGTTCCCATACTTGTAAAAAAATAGATTCTACGTTGCATGCATTATTGAAACATAACTTAGTTAATTTTGGTTCAAAGAATGAAAAAAAGCTTGTTTCGGCAAATGACTTTTTACATCTTCAAGATTACTGCTTGAAAGAAAATTGGAATGCATTATATGCGATTGCAGTTGTGTATGCCAATGCTTTATCTGATAAAACTGGATTGAAAATGAAACAATTTCATGCTATGGCAAGGGTGTCTCAAGAAGTGAGATATAAGGCACTCAATTCCTCGGCTGGTGCATTTGATAATCTTCAGGGTGGAGCTTTATTCGTTCAAGAGCAACAAGAAACCTTATGGATGGAGGGCTATGAGAAGTTTAGAAAAGTTTTCCCTAAAGCAGATGAAAATGGAGATTTATCCTATGAGAATTTTATGTATATGATGGGGACTTATAATATCAACAACTTAGATTCCTCTATTTATTTGATACAGTCTCACTTAAATCATAACTGTGATCCTAACACAGATGTGAAAACATCTACTTCTCTGTTGAAATGCCTAAAAGTTTTCGCTGCCCGAGATATTAAAGCCGGAGAAGAGTTGACAACTACGTATGTGAATCCAGGCCATACTGTTCAACAGAGACAGCGGGAACTTAGAGTTAATTGGGGCTTTTTATGCAATTGTCAAAAATGTAAAATTGATTTGAAAACACAACAGAGAAGAAAATCAAGCGGTGGAAGTCAACTCAAAGACCAAAGATCCAACATTCGTGAGATGTTAAACGATACAAAAGAGGAACTTGGTGGGCATGAAATTGAACTCACGGAGCCGTTTGAAGCTCAAATTGATGAAAGGAGGAAATCAGTTAGATTCGATGAAAAAGTTATAGCTCGTAGTAATTGATTGTAAATAGGTCATGTTAATATACAGATAATCCGAACCAATTTTTTTTTGAAACCTCACAAAATATCTTATTGGGGGCATGTCGCAAATCATCTCTATAAGAGAGGCTAAGATTCAATTAAGAAGATTAGTCAAGGGAAACCTAAAGTCTGTAACCAATGAATCCTTATCAAAGCAATCCGAAGAAGTGACTCTGAAAGTCTTAAATAGTGACATTTTCAAACAATCCAGAAGCATTGCGCTTTACATGCACATGCCTCATCTGGAGATTCAAACTTTATCGTTAATCCAGACTTGTTTTAAATTAAAGAAGAATGTTTATTTGCCTAAGACCAATTCTACTTTCCATTCAGGTAAAAAATTAAATTACTTGACGATGTTGAAAATTAACTGCTATAATGATGTCTTACTGTTACAGCCTCAAGGAAAATATCACCTCTTAGAGCCACAGGATGGAAATGATGTTTTAGAAGATGGTGAATTAGATTTAGTTATTGTTCCAGGCGTGGCTTTCACAAGAGATGGTGATAGAATTGGTCACGGTGCTGGGTTTTATGACCATTTTTTTGACTCTTATTTTAAAAAGTTTGGAAAAACGCCCTACTTACTAGGAATCGGTTTGAAAGAGCAGTTGGTTGAGCATATACCTTCTGAGTACCATGACTGGAAACTAGACTGCACTGTAATTGGCGGTTATGGGGTTTTTTTACGATCATCATGAGGCATTAAAATCTATAATCTATTACACTATATTTCTGTTCGGCTGTACATTCCGATGAAACAATTTTCTAGCATCCTATCTACATTGACCCAGCTGTGATATTTATTAAATAAAGATGTTCCATCTCTACCAGCACACTTTAGAATTTCATCAACGCCACCCGGGTGGAAGTCAACATATGGCGTAATATTGAACACTTTACCGTTAATACACGTCCAACAATCGTTTCTTGTTTTATGCAATTTTAGTTCTTCCGAATTTACTTTTATGTATTGCGGAGGTGGGGCTTCGGCTGTAAGTCCTCTTAATTTATGTTTGGATATCTTCCTGTTTAATTCTGCCCAATCTAATGGTGAGTATCCTGGCTTTAGAGCAACTTTATTTCTGGGAGGCACTTGTGGAGATGTAAGACCTCGAGATGAGGTGTTTGGGTTTAATCTTTGAATAGAGTTGGGAGCTGGAAACATACCCCTTCCTAAATTCTGATCTTGTTCACCCATTTACCTGTTATATTATAGTGGTCTTCTATTAAGTAATTTTCAAAATAAATAATGCGCAAATATTTTGTGTTTAGATATATAATACAATAATATTTAAATGCTTTTAACTTGCTTCCTATCTACTCTTTCATAATAAAGGATGTATACGGAACTCTTTTCGCATAAAACAGACGCCTTGGATACTTCGGAAACGTTTGAATCACTAATCCTCCAAAAGGGATGTTTTATTAAAGAAGGGATCTTCTTCATTTTTATTTTATTTGCCTTTGGTTCCCTTCGCGGTACCTCAGGCAACCTCGAAAAGTAATTTGATTCAAGATTATCAACTAAGACCTCAGCTGGAGTAGTTACACCAGAAGGGATAATTTCATGAATGTTTGCATGAATGGGATCTGCTTGAAATACTGACGGGCGTCGTCCCATCATAGTAGAAAATTTCCTCCGCAAAGATGAAATATCATCATCCTCATCTTGGAGATTCTTCAATATTGGAACATCATCATCAGTGTTAGGGGTATAAGAAACGTTCTCATTAGAATCAGATGAGCTCTCGGTCCCACGTCTCTTATTTAATAGAGAAAACCTCCTTTTCACATTAGTTTCGTTAGGTTTCGTAGAATCTACGCTCTCCTCATTTTTAGTCTCGGAAGTCATCCCATCAACCACGTCATCCGAAATTTCTGGAGAAAGCTTAAAAATTATTCCGTCTTTATTTCTTACGTAAAGTGGTTTCTTCTTATAGCATTCATAATGTCCTTGGGTATGTGATCCCTGATGTTTTACCATAGATTTCAATCTATACTTGTAAACGTCATTCTCATTGAACTTAAATCTCTTAAATTGCTCTACTAGGTTACCTTTTTGAGCATGAGAAATAGGTGTCTGATTAAGCGTTTCGACTGGTTTTGATAAAATGGATTCTGAGCTTATATCAGTGCTCTTAGATCCTTTATCTGATCCTTCGTTTATACTTGGGCCTAAATATTCAGAAGATGTTAATGAAGAGCTGTCGCTATTATCCTCTGTTTCTGAGTTCCCTTCAGCATCTTCTTGTTCTTCCTCATCATCATCATCATCCTCACCTAATTGATCTATATCCTCTCTCTGAACATCTTCATCCTCAATATCCTCAACATCATTGGTCAAAATCTTAGATTGAATATTAGAAGCCTCTTTTGCAAGGATTTCTTGGGCTGAGCTTTGTAGTTGCTTAATCTTGTCTGTGTACTGTTTACCAATCGATAGGTTCAAATTATCGTTAAAAGATACACTGCAAGGATTTCTGACAACTTCAAATCCATTAAAGCTAGATCTAGATAAATGAAGGGCAAAAATCTTGGGAGGCTTGAGTATCTGGGTGGTCCTCATGACGGTTGAGGTAACTTGGCTTATATCTAAAGTTCCTTTTCTGTACAGTTTAACATAATGTTCCAAATCGTGGTGTAAATCTTCATTGATACAGAAGATATCACTATTATTTAACTCTGTGAGTTCATTCAAATATGAACTCTCCTTTTCATCATTATGTGAAAGCCCCTTTTGGCCCATGAACTTCTCATTTTCAACAATTTTCAGAATACGGCATTTTAAACATTGGTAGCCTGAAATGGTTTCCTTTTCATTTTCTTCCAATAAAGATTCTAAATCTGCCGACGGCTTCTGAGGAGCATGAAGAGTTAACATTAGAAACGGCGAAAAGTGAGGCTTTGAAAGAGAGTTGCAATTGAGACACTTCATTTGAGATAGCATCAAGCCACTTAATGGAAATTCAGGAACCACTATATTAGCTAGTTGACTGGAAAGATTTTTGTTATGGGAATACAGATCTCTTAATTTTTTTAAAGATTTAGTGACTTTTAAATTTTCATTTTCTAAGGTTTCATTGATCAATTGAGTGAGTTCCTGAGCGTCATGTTGCGATTTAGATATTTTTGCATTGAAAATCTTTTCAAGGCAATGCAAAAAAGTCCAAACAGAAATCGTACGAGAGCTTGTTTGAGTGGCCTGAAGCTTTTTCAAGATAGTGGCTAATGCAACGTGAAGTGGAGTTTCAAAACCATTGACTTTACTTTTCCTCAATGGTAGCTCGTTTAGCTCGGCCTTGATCACTTCATCGGGAATGTTGTTTTCCAATATAAGTTTCTTAAGTTCATTAAAGGAAGTTATGAATTCGTTTAAATACTCGGTGAAACTTGGTAATGCCAGATAAGCTTGCAATGATGAATTTGCAAAGCAGTCATTTCTTAAATTAATAAGACCTGTGGTATGCTTATCTGGTCTTCTCGTTAACATTTCCTTACGACTTCCCACTATAGGTATGTAAATGGAGGGTGCTAAAATGTAGATACTTAAGACAATTACTAATCCTCCGACAAGTAGCCTCTTTCTTCGTTCAGTGAATGCTTTACCCCAAAATGAAGATAATCCGTATGAATTGTTTAAATGAAGAGCTGATGCAAGTTCCGAAGCCTCAAAATCCTTACGTGTAATCAAATAGTGTAAATCCTGTAACAAGGACATACAAATGAAATATGAGCGAATTAAGATTTATGGAGTGCAATTATCTACCGTATAGATAAAATCCGAGCTGGCTGTGATTTAAATAACTTGGGGGGAAACACGACCATATTATCATTCAAGAATACACAAGAGTAGGGTGCGATAGTGACAAGATCAAGGTGATAAATGATGGGCTTGATTGTTTCCAGTGATCTATGATGAATGATATAATCGAATACAGATATTAAGATGATGCTAATATCCTGGAGCATTTTGAATGAATGAAACTTAGATACATTTAAAAAAATTTTATTAATTTCACCATTTTATCTATTTACTATTACATTCTATATCCCAAATCTTGAGATAAATCAGAGATTCATTTTAGGGTATTGTAAATAATTCGTAGCATTTTATCTTCAAGTTTGTTCTGTAAGTTCAAAGGTTTGGCTAGCTCATTTCGTGTGTTTACCGATAGTTTCGCTCATGGAGATTGTGAGTGATATGCTAGGGTCAAAGAATTGGAAAAAAGTGAAGGCAGCTGAAGTGCCTAGTGATAGTAAACTATGAAGTTCTCTCATTCATTACAGTTTAATGCAGTTCCTGAGTGGTCTTCAAAGTATATTGCTTATACTACCTTGAAAAAGTTGATATACTCTCTACAACGGGATTCATTGAGAGCTCAACGGAATGATTTAGAGTCAAGTCAACTAATTTCTGGATATTCTTCAGTTTCGGGTACAAATGGGGATGCTTCTACAGTATTTTTGGCAGCATTAGATGCTGAGTTGAAAAAGATAGATGATTTTTATCAAACACAAGAAACCTTTATGTTCCGAAGTCTAGAAGATTTGGTGAAAGATATAGAAGAATTTGAAAGCGAATTATATACTGCAACTAGTAACCAAAGTAGAAATGATAGTGATTTTGTCGATTTTTCTCTCAATAAAGGCAAACAAGCAATTAATAGAAGTGGGGCGTCTAGTGACAATCAAGGTGGTACAACGGATCCTGATACTGAATTCACACATGATGATCTTGATGATGATGATGATGATGATGCTGATGCTTCTAGCTATAGAGGGAGACCCAAGTCTAGAAGTAATGAAATGGAACACAATAAAACTATCAATGACTATTTGAAATCACCAAGGAATCCGGGTATTTGGGATGATATTGTTAGTAGTACGTCTAATGTGCCTCCTCAAGTTATTCTATTGTCAGAAAACAGAGTAATCTTAAGGAAAAGGGTCATAGGTTTATACACAACTCTTTGTGAACTTAAATCTTATATCGAATTAAATGAGACAGGCTTCAAGAAGGCTTTAAAGAAGTTCGACAAATCTTTGAACACCAATTTGAAAACCGAGTACTTGAACAACTTGTCACTAAGATCCTACATTTTCAAACCAACTACTTTATCAAAAGTAAATGAGAGCTTGGACTCTTTGGTTAAGCTATACTCTATGATTTCAAATCATGGAAATGATTTAGAATTGGCAAAATCGGAGTTGTCTATTCATTTGCGAGAACATATAGTTTGGGAAAGAAATACAGTTTGGAGAGATATGATAGGTTTAGAGAGGAAGTCACAAGCTGCCAATACCAACAAAGATGATAATGGTAAGGAAGTTTCTAAGAAGTTCACTTTCCAATTTAATGTATCTTTGAAAAATCCGAAGATAATCAAGGCGGTATTAATCACAGTTGTTACTATTTTATCATTAAATATTTCTATATTTGAAGATGAACAGCAGCAAAATTGTTTTTCGCTATTACTTTGTGCATCTCTCTTATGGGCAACTGAAACTATTCCTTTGTTCGTTACTTCTTTGCTTATTCCAGTGTTGGTAGTGAGCTTAAAAGTTCTTAAAAATGAAGATGGAAGTGCAATGAAGGCACCTGACGCATCTAAATATATATTGTCAACTATGTGGAATTCTGTTATTTTACTACTTTTGGGTGGGTTTACGTTAGCGGCCGCTCTCTCGAAGTACAATATTGCAAAATTGATATCTACGTGGATCTTATCAAAGGCTGGAACATCCCCTTCGATTGTCTTATTGACGATCATGGGAGTTGCGTTGTTTGCGTCCATGTGGGTTTCTAATGTCGCTGCACCAGTGCTTTGTTTTTCATTGATACAACCACTATTAAGAACCTTGCCTAGGGGATCTCAGTTCATCAAGGCTCTAATTCTAGGAATAGCACTAGCTTCAAATATCGGAGGTATGGCGTCTCCAATTGCTTCTCCACAGAATATCATTGCAATTGGAGCTATGGATCCCCCACCTTCATGGGGTCAATGGTTTATAATTGCGCTTCCAGTTTGCGTCTTGTCTCTATTATTGACATGGGCGTTTTTACTAGTAACGTTTAACTGTACTTCAAAGAACATTCATCTTGTTGCATTCAGGACAATGGACAATAATTTCAGTGGAGTTCAATGGTATATTACGGCTGTCTCAATTGGAACAATCCTCATGTGGTGCATAGCGTCTCGGTTGGAGGGTATATTTGGAGAAATGGGGATTATAGCTTTAATTCCTTTACTTTTGTTTTTTGGTCCTGGTTTGTTGAATTCTGAAGATTTTAACAACTACCCTTGGAACATAGTAATATTAGCAATGGGTGGTACTGCTTTAGGAAAAGCCGTCGCCTCGTCCGGCTTACTTGCTACTATTGCAATTTCCATTCAACACGAAGTTGAAGGTTTCTCACTATTGGGAGTAATGTTAACATTTGGACTTTTGATTCTAACTGTTGCTACTTTTGTTTCTCATACTGTTGCAGCTTTAATTGTGATTCCTTTGGTTTCAGAGATTGGAAACAAGATGCCAGAACCACACCCGAGGTTGCTTATCATGGCAAGCGCACTTTTATGCTCTGCTGCAATGGGCTTGCCAACATCGGGGTTCCCCAATGTAACAGCTATATGTATGACAGATGAATTTGGCAAACCCTTTTTAACTGTAAGCACGTTTATAACCAGAGGTGTTCCAGTTTCTATAATTGCATACTTTATCATTGTAACAATCGGTTATGCGACTATGAGAATTATTAACTTTTAATTACATAATACACTTACTGCTTTCGATTCAATTGTCATCATGATATAAGTAGGTTATAATAGAAAATTTATTTAGCTTTATCATTCAAATAAAATCAATTAGTTTATATAGTTAAAAACTGCAAAAATTAAAAAAAGTTGCAAAATTACCTGTTGCGAACAAACATTAATCATAAAATCATATTAGTAGCAGCTAAATGTTGTAATATTATAATTAAATAGCAACTAGACATCATCAAGGGCACCATCAGCAGCAGGAGCATTATTATTGTATGAATCTACCCTGGGGACAGCAGTTTCACCACTTTCTCTCGGTGTTTCAGAGATGGCTTTCTCATTAGAGCTCCGAAACGGAAGGATGTGTTTAAGATAGTCATCATCTAGTGAAGAAATAGAAATCCATGAAAGCATGGTGGGAACAATTCCGAAAGTAATCAAATCAAGGATTCCATAATAAACAGCTTCACTATCAGGCTGTATTTTATTTCCCCCTTCACTAACACCCCAGTTGATAGGATACAAAATCCAAACTACCAATTCAAAAAGGACTATCATGCTTGCAATACGAGATGTACCTTCCTTACGCGCCTTAACCACGTCAACCAAAATCAAGGCCATAGCAAATAATTGAGCAGAGAGTGCAAATGTGAAGTAACCCCACCTATACGACGAGGGGATGAGGATACCAATCAAAAGGCCCAAAACATATATCTCTGTTGCCACTAGCTTGGTAAATAAGCTGTGAACCCTCAAAACTACCTTAGTAATAACGTCTCTTATGGATCTAATCTCTGATCGGTCAATCTTATATGTTGCAACTTCAATTGCGAATAAAACAAAGGGCCAAGCTAAAAACCAACCAATATACTTAACGTAAAAAACTTGTCTCTTAAACAAATGTTTACCAGTACTAACATGATGAAACTCAACCTGAGTACCAGTATAACCTAAGTTAGAAGCATATGTAAAGTAGGTATAAGCTAAAATGGCATTCGTAAATAACGGAACTGGAAGTAACGCCTTTCTGACCACATGCGTTTTAGAGCTAGTAAACCCAAATACTACTGCATGTACAATAGCCAAGAATGCAAAAATTGCAAAAACAGCCCATAGCCAGTCAGAACCATGATTTGTCAAGTGAATATCAATATCACTAGACGGAGGGTTAACCTCCAAAGCCTGATTACCACTTCTAGCAACGAAATGCACGACAGAAACCATCACTTAATTTGCCAGGAAGTCGCTAAATACCTTCAAGTGCTCTGGATGATAGCATTTTTATAAGAAGACGTTACGGAACTGACGGAAAACGATATAGCGTTATTCGCATTATTAAGCTTGGAGGTCATGTAAAGTTACCTTTATCAAATGACTGAACCAAAATTTACACTAATATAGCATTATATGCATTTATTAGAAGAAACTAGAATAATCTAAATTCGAGTGTGGTGACCCCATATATTATCATCCAATAGCTACCGGTTGACCCAGCTGCAACCTACCAATAACTTCCTTGTTGATGTCTCCTGATGCACCACATATTGAACATTTTAATCTTTTAGTAAAGTAAAAGGGCAATACCGGAATGAAGAATAAGGTCACTGCATTGATAGTTCTTATAGCATTCGCTGACTGGTTGTGACAATGACCACAGTAACAAGCTATGTTTCCAACATCCGGCAATGGCTTGTTAAACTCTTTAACTGCAGATGATGTTAGTAAAAAGATTCAGTATTTGCAGCTGAAGGAGTTAATTTCCGTGTGTCATGCATTCTACAATGCAGTTGAACATGACCACGTATTGAGCAATCTTGATAATAGCTGCATCCTTAGGCAATATAGCCGTATCGTCCCGTTTGTTGCAATTTTATTCTATTCCCTCACAAGAAATAACTTACATCCGATTAAGAAGAAGCAGAATTCCATTCTATTATCCAATTGACTACTTTAATCAAACTTGTTTAATTTGCAAAACGGAATTAATTGGGACACAGAATAGCAACAATATGCCTAAGTATAACCTGTAAAAATAAAAAGCCCATGTATTGCAGGTTATCACGAACGTTTCTTTCCTGTAAGCTTACGAACAAGTTTACACCCCAAGTAACCCGAAAATGACTCTTTGCACCAAGAGCCATCTACATGACAATATGAGTAATTTTTCATGAATAGCGACACTTGCGTTATTTGTTACAGCGGAGAACTCAACCTTATAGACTTTGGACTGCAACAAAGGCAACGGTATTGTGGGGTAGCACCTGAGATATGCGCTTTCCATGATGACAATAATATCATACAAAGAGACTGCAGAAGAAGTCTAGTCATATTTACATAACGATGGCCAAATTATGAACTAGAACGCTGACATATTTAGTGATAGCACGGTTAGTAGTTTGAGAGGCACTAGTCAATTGAATTCTTGCGATTGAACCATTCTATATACCAAACTTTTTTTTTCTTTTTTCCCTATTTTATTTGGACGCTTAAAGTACCGCACAATCTGTAGAGAATGCTGTAGGCATCATGGCTGCTCAGAGCTCTAAAAAGTTAGCGTCTAGTAATGCTGAGACCTTGAGAAATACACATGTGGCATCATTGATTATTAACTCAGTTACATTATTTTTGTTATTCATAGTCAAAAGGCCAGAATCCGTAAAGCCTTACCTATTTTTATCATTACCGTCATTTGGAATACAATACTTGTTGGAGAAAAATGGAAGACCTGTCTATTTTTCAGAAAACCTGAACAGTAAAAAGTTAATTAGACCAGGCGACGATATCTCACGTCAAGGTATTTATGAATATTTATTTGATATTCTTTATATCACTTGGGGAATTGACCTTTTGATGATTACCTTCGGAACCAACAAAGTTTGGTGGATGTTTCTTATAATTCCAGGATATGCGGGATTGAAACTAGCACAATTCGCATTACCATTCTTCAAAAAGAATAAAGATGCTACGAGTGGTTCTAATGCTCCTGCGCAAGCTGAAAGCAAGAGACAGTCGAAACTAAGAAGTAGAAGAGATAAGGGCCCAGCTTTTAAGTACCATTAACTTGAAAGAAAGATGCTAAACCACATTAACGTGTGACTAGAAATATACTATAAATACTAATCAGAAAAAGAATTGCAATAAATGTATTATAAATGTATTATTATATGAGAGCACTAAATTTTGATCTCACAAAAAGCTGAAAAAAAAAACTGAAGTTACTGTAGACAAATTATCTAAAATTCTGCGTAATCGGATTCTAGTGTAGATCGATGTTCACATCATTATTCCTGAAAAGAACAGTCTCAGGTATAAAGAAGCTATCTTCCATGTCAGAAATACTTCACTCCTCAAAAAACCCAGGTCCAATTGAAGTTTCAATCATCGAAAAACTTAAAAGGAGCTTGAATCCATCGTACTTGAACATAGCCAATGATTCACATAAACACTCACACCATGCTGGTATGAGAGGAGCTACGAATGTGTTAGAATCCCATTTCAGAATAGAAGTCATTAGTAATGCTTTCGAAGGAAAAAATATGCCAAGCAGACATAGAATGATTTATCAGTTACTAGACGATGAATTGAAAACCAAAGGAGTACATGCATTGCAAATGAAAACAAGAACAGAAGCAGAAGCAAACAAATAAAATGTGACCCAGTTGCTATCGAAATCTACTTTGGTATAAATAATATCTTTTGTACATATTACATTGAAACGAAATACAAACATGGTTATAAGCTACATACAATACTATGCGTGAACTGTAGCACCATTAATACTCTTCTCAACGCCATCTTCTAAGCTACTTGACTCCTGAACTGATGCATTTTTGGCAACAAGTTCAACTATCCTTCTTATAACAGGCAAGTTCAACCAAGCAGGAACATAAGCTTCAACTCTTGAAAATGGTCTTAAATCAACTGTCCTGAATGGATCGTTGAAATGGCCATCAGTTGAGACTACTTCAAACAAATCATCATTGGATGCACCGTCATTAGCCTTCACTTTATCTGCGACAGCCTGTAACACATTAGGCGCTATAGGGGTTTCATAATCAGCAACATAATACTGTGAAATTAACTTCTGAATTTGAATAGGTTTCAATGCGTAACAAATTTCGTAGATTATTTCAATATCATCAGGTGTGTTTTTCCTCAACTGCAATAATTTAGCTGCTTGGAGCAAGTGACTTAAATAGCCGGAACCCTCTTGAATGTCATGACCTTTACACCATTCCTCTAATCTTGTAACATTATAATTAAGCTGCAAGCCCCTTTTCCAAGACAAGAAATTGCGTCTCATTATCAAGTCATTGAAACATAATGCATCAACAAATCGTAATAATTCAATTATAACTTCATTCATAACTTCATTTTCAATAAAATACGATTTCATTGACCAATAAACCGAATTAAAGAAGCTTAAAATATCGTCCATCTTATATTGAACGCCAGGAGAAAATACTTTAGCTAAGAAAGGTGAACTTTCAGGCGCCATGAATCCAGGTAGAGATTGGGACAAAACGACCGCAGAAACAGCCTTTTTCTCTAGATCTTTTTCCATCTTCTTCATCCACATATTATATATGTTGTAAGAAAGAGATTCGAAGTCTTCTTTAACAACAGCAACCAATTTCAAGTACTCATCAAACTCTTCTTCACTCATTTCATGCGACAAAGTGTCATTGGCAATGATTGTTTGTTGAGCATAAGAAACAAATGAATAAAGTTCGTGAGTGTTAGACAACCAAAATGCGCCGTTTGGAATTACATCGTCATCTTTCAAGGTCGACACAATTTGTTGGATTGCAGCCAAAACTTCACCCAAAAACTCTTCACTCTCTTTGGTTAAACCAAGTCTCCACATATCAGACAAAATTATAATCATGATTCTAGCAGGGAAGAGCACTTCTTTCCTACTTAAATCTGCCGCAACACCAGCAGGAGGGATCTTCAAACCCTTAAGTAAACCCTCCACAATTTCTCTATGTAATTGTCTCGAATCACGTAACAATCTAAACAACTCATCATTAATGTCATCTACGCTTACCTGATCATCATTGGAAACAGCAATAACCGAAACAGGTCTATTCCCATTTGTTTGCTCAAATGATGATGACGAATTCCAGGCTAATGCACTACTATGACGTTTTCCACTAACATTTCTAGTGCTATTGACATTACTCTTTTGTTGTGACTGTAACGTAGCGAGCTCGGTTTTGAGCTGCTCAATATGCGACTTCAAGTCAACTTCTATAGTATCACGTTTCACTAACGCTTCTTTGGCCTTGCTCAATTCTTCAAGGTTCTTTTGGACATCTTGTCTCAACTCAGCTTGCTCTATTGTTAACCTTTCGATCTTCTTTTCTGCTGAGGTATATTCAGACTTTATGGAATCCAACTCTTTACTTAAGTTTTCAATCTCCACCTGGTGTTCTTGATTATGAGAATCGAATTTCTCATTAAACTCGAGTTCCCTTGATTTCAATATCTCGTGAGCATTATTGGATTGATCTAATAAACCTTTTAAGTTGGTTATTTCATCAACAAGCTTTTTATTATCCAGAATTTTAGCAGTCAAAGACTGAGTTAATTCTATGACCTTATTCTCTAGCCTAAATGAAGCTTCTTTCAAACGATTAACAGATTTCGCATCAACCTTTAATTGCTTAAGCTCCTTAACAGCCAGCTTTCTTCTAACATGGGATTGTATCAAAATTGCAGAGTTTCTCTTCTGTTTGAATTCTCTTCTGTCTATAAGTCCCCTCCATGATTTTTGAAGGACAATAGTAGACTTTTCTATTTTCATTTGCTTGAAGTCCCTGCGAACTTGCAAGCCTCTAATAGACTTCTGCAACACAATGATTGAAGACTGCGCCTCCTTGAACTTCTTTCTAATAAGATATGTTCTAACTATGGTCTGTATTTTAGTAGCAGCTTCGTTTTCAATATCTCTTTTAATTTGTGCTCGCCTAATATAACCACGAACTAGAGCTTGGAGCAGAAGATGTGATTTTCTGATATCCAAATAGTTTTGACGGACATGTCTTCTTCTCATATTCTTTTGGATCATAACAGCTGATTTATAGAGTTTATCAGTCCTTAATTTTTCTAAATGAGCAAGCATTCCCGCTTTAAAAAAGATCTTAGTGTTTCCTAACTGATATTTCGCTTTATCATCTATATTGGTTGATAAAATCTTATTACAAAGGTCAGTAACCGACTCTTGTGTAGTATCTCCACTCATAACAGAAATCCATAAATCAGATGGAACCAATATATGATATCTGTCGGCAAATTCAACATATGACCAGCGAGACGGGAAACCAGCGCAAGAAATTCTGATAGTTTCCAAAACACCACATGCACGTAGTTGAGACAAGACCATCAAAGAATCAAATTCCCACGCTTTCTTATGCTCGTTGGGCTTTATGCATCTTATGTAGTGAACATTGGTAGAATCAACTGTTTTCATCAACTCAATTAAAGAATTTTTGAACATAGATCCTAAGGTAGGTTTCTTGGTTGCAATAGATTTAACCCTTGAGTTAGTTGCAGGCTTACTAGCTTCCAAAGCTGCAGCATTCTTATCAATAATAGCTAAGACATCCTGTAAAAGCTCATTACTAGAATTTTTTAAAACCTCAATATGACCTTCACCAACAGTATCTCTGTTCTTTTCAATGAATCCATCGATATCATATGAGACTTCAAGGGCATAGTGACTAACGATAAACTTGGTTTGTCCAAACCTTGGCTTTTTGAATACTTTATTTGTAGGCGGTTTATCCAATGTTTGATACATTTTTTCGATCCAAGATTTATCATTACCAGCAGGTAGACGTGATTCTTCATCTAATAATGATAAAATACCAAGTTTATTTTCAATCAAACCGATACAAGGTTGATTATCAGCGAAATCAATAAATGACCATTCTATTTCTTCTTTCACATATTCTTCTTGTTCCAATTTAAAGACATGCTGGTTAAATTCTTGCTGTAATTTCTCATTTGCATAGTTGATACAAAATTGTTCAAATGAATTCTTTTCAAAATGCTCAAATCCATAGATATCCAAAACACCAATAAATGATGAAATTTTATCAGCAACTTCAGATGGACATAAGTCAGAGTTAATATAATCAACCAACCACTCAAATAAAGCAGCGTATATGAACTTCGCAAAAGAGTCTCTTGCTACGGTAGCCTGTGATGTATTCAAATTACTGATGATTTTCTCCGACCTTGTAGTTATCTGCTTTTTAATACACCACTTTGTAAAATTGGTCGCATCGATTCCTAATAATTCACATGCCTTTACTAAGTTAGGTTCATCTGAGGAGAGACGGGCATCGCTCTTAGAAGGTGCAATTTCAATATTACCAATGTGCAATAAAGCAGCTAAGATTCTGTAAATTTCGCTTTGTTTCGAATCACCTAGACCAATTAAGGTCATTGCTTCTCTTGTTACGCGAAATTCTTCAGAATCATCCACTCCATCAATATTTGAATTGCCACCCTGATTGGTATAAAAATAGTCTTCAGCGCTCTGTAAACTCAATCTGTCCTTTTCTTCAGTTGACATACCAGCTAACATCTGATAAAATATATGATAGTTTCTCTCAGTTGCAGGTTGGAATACTAATCTAGATCTCTCTAATAAATATGTTCTAGTTCTAGCACCAATAATTGATGTATTCTTATCAAACAAAATTTCCAAATATTTACCAAATCTTGAGGAATTATCGTTTCTAGTAGTTTTAGCGTTACCAAACGCTTCCATAATTGGATTGGTTGCTAAGATTTGCTTTTCCACATCAGACATGTCAGACTTATGTTCAGTACCTATATTAGTCTCTAGTTCGGAGTCTTCTTCTACGGAAGCAAAGTATCTCATAATATATTTTGCACTTACAGTCTTACCAGCACCGGATTCACCACTAACAACTATGGTTTGGTTGTTTCCATCCATTTTCATGCAGCGATAAGCATCCTCAGCTATTGCAAATAAATGAGGATCTAATTCGCCTCTTCTCTTGGCAGAGTACGCTTGAATGATATCCTGAGAGTATAACTGGTCCACTCTTTGAAAAGGATTAGTTGCAATTAAAACGATACCTGAGTAAGTGTAAATATTAAGTTGAGAGTAACGAACTTTGATTGCATGCAAAACTGCTGGTTCATTCAAATATGATAAGCTAGTCAAGTCCTCAGAAGCTTCTAAAATAGGAGGGTTTCGTAAAGGCGGCAATTTATCATTTTCTTCATTCAAGTTGTCAGTTTCAATCGTGAAGACTGTTGATTCATCATTATCGGATATCAATTCTATCACATATTTACCATCCTTCTTGGTATTAGATTTCACAGTTGCACCGATCCAACCTAAGGCACTATCTGGGAACCAACAATGTGTTCCAACATCATAGTCAGATACCATTTTTGATATTACAGAATAAAAAAAAAATTAAAAAAAAAACAGGCGGCTAAAGCGAGATCCTGTCGTTGACTTCACTAAAAGAAAAAAAACAGGCGTCGGTAGAAACGATTAGTCTTTGCCTGAATCTAAACCACGACTAGTACTAATTTGTTGTTTCTGTACCCTTGAATCAGACACTTGTTAATTTATCTCTGCGTATCCTTTTCCTCAAACTTACGCTTTCTTGGAGAATAAAAATGTTATCAAATAACTTCAAAACGTCCAATGACTAATGATCAATCTACTTCAACGCTTCGTTAGATTAATTTAATTAATCGTCTGTTTACTTATACTGTAATTAAAATGTTTGATCTTTGTTTCACGGATCTGGACGTTAGAGCCAGAGAACGAGGACAAAACGCGTTAAGAACACGTTATATACAGTACACGTTATATACAAATACTAGTAGTGGGGCCATATATTTAATGTTGTTTACTTAAAATGACTAAGATCAGCAAAGAACTTTAAAAAAACTTACAACTTTGTATCCTTGAAAGATGGAGAAGATAATGGCTCATAGATACCTCCAAAAAGTCTATCTTCAGGAATAAAACGTGCCGCGATCTTTTTGTTAATGTAGGAGTCATCTAACTGATCAATCGAAGTTGCACCCAATAATCTCATGTCCATAATCATTTCATCTTTCAAGATTTGGATGGCCTTAAAGACACCTTCAACCCCATACGTAGACATAGCGTATAAGAATGGTCTTCCAAGACCAACACCTTTCGCACCCAAACAAATTGCTTTCAATATGTCACTTGCTCTTCTAACACCACCGTCAACGAATACTTCTATCTGTTCCTGCAAATTCTTCTCTTTTAAAATAGGCATGAGCTCAGCCAATACCTCAATTGGAGGTGGAGAGAACTCTAACTGCCTACCACCGTGATTGGATAGAACAATACCATCAACTCCGTACTTGATCGCTAATAGTGCATCTTCAACGCGCTGCACCCCTTTCAAGACTATTTTCATCTTTGTTATTGACCTGAACCAAGCAAGGTCATTCCAATTAAGTCCAGTATCGATGAAGGATGAAATTGCTCTTGCTGCACCTTGACTTCTGTCTGCATCTTCACCTTCACCTTGAACATGGCTTACTTCTTCAACGCTCTTAGATCTCATATCCTTTTCACGTCTTCCAAGCTGAGGAGCATCAACAGTGATAAATAGACCCGTAACGCCTCTTTCTTCAGCATGACGAACAATACTTTCACAAATTTCACGATCCTGGTTGACATACAACTGGAACCAAAGATGTTGCTTACCGTCACTAGCGTCTACAATCTCATCAAAAGAGCAGGAAGCCAATGTTGGAATCATTTGAATGACATCATGTTGTGCTGCAGCCCTTGTCAAGACAGTTTCACCTTCAGGATGCCCAAGTTTTCCCAAAGCAGTTGCTGTTATGTAAAATGGTACTGAGGTCTTACTGCCTAACATAGTCGTAGACGTATCAACATTCGTTACATTTACCAAAATCTTGGGTCTGAAATAAAATCTATGATATGATAAATGATTTTCCCTAAGTGTAATTTCGTCATCAGCTCCAGAAGAATAATATGCCCAGGCAGTCTTCTCCATTGTATGTCTTGCTACAAATTCGAAATCACTTAAGTTGTAGATGTACGATAACTCTGGCTTCTTCTTAACAAGCGACCGCCTATGAAGCTCTTCTTCAGTAGGTGGATCATCGTCGTCATCATCATACTCGTCATTCTCATCATCAGCTACTGTAGAGGAAGCGCTTGCGTTGTTCTCAGATTTGGGGCCAGCAGTTAAAGGTAACGGCTGCTTATCGTCATGTTCATCGTACTCGACGTCATATTCATCTACAACTTGCCCATTTGTAGAAGTCTGTTCAGGAGATTGACCATTCAGCGTAGCAGCAACAGTCTGCTCAGTAGCCTTTGCTTTAGATACAGCAGACGATGCTTTGGCCTTTGCACGTGCCTCCTTCAAACCAGTAACTTCTCCCATATGGTTCTTGGGGGCCAAATACTTTTGTAAAGTATCTCCTGGATGAATAGGATCAAACTGCTTCGTAGCATCTCTTCCTGCAAATTTAAGTATAACTCCGGATCCACCTGGATGTTCATCTATGAAATCCGAAACATCGTAGGCTTTACCATGGATAATGACCCAACAGTCTTGCTTTGTATTGTGCTTCCTAACTTCTTCAATGTCTACCATAGTATACTTTTTCGTCAGTGCTATATATTTGTTTCACACTCCATTTGATAGGTTTATAATAAATGTTGAGATGTACCAACCCCACCTTATCAAACTATCAGTACTGCACAAAAATAATGTGCGTACTAAGAACCAGTTTATTGTATTTTGAACTTCTTGAAAAGACCTCCTTTCGCTCTCTTTCTTTTCATCCTAATAAAGTCAAGCCTGAGGCAGGGGTGGCAAAAAATCCAAAACTCGCTGAGATTGAATTTCACCAGAAGCACCAAATCATCTCTAATGAGATACTTATGTAGTCATGCGGCAGAGTTCCCTCTTTTTCTTTTGCCACTATCTCTAGCTTAGTCGCCTATTTGCAGGATGCGGATTACCGTCACAGAGAACCAGGTGATGATTTTACGTGCAAAGGGTCGTTGTGTGCGCCACAAAGACAAAAAGATTCTCAACACCATAAGCGACGGCTGCGTCATCTAGGTTTGGGAAAAAGAAACCAGGGTAGAAATGTCGGTTATTGCACACTTTTCAAGAATTATGTCACAAAATGTAATGTATTAAGAGTATCAAAATTAGCCGTTTTCTTACGAATCCCTGGATATCGGACAACAACAAATCAAGATTAGCAGTAGAGATTAGAGAAAACAGAACAGTTCCAGATACAAACAAACGGAATATATTATTTCTGGGGCGCTTTTATAAAGTGACAGTAGTATTCTTTAAGAATGGTTCTCATTAACGGTGTCAAGTATGCTTGCGAGCGATGTATCAGAGGCCATCGAGTTACAACGTGCACACACACTGATCAGCCTTTGACCATGATAAAGCCCAAAGGAAGGCCAGCCTCTCAGTGCCAACACTGCCGAGAACAGCGAAAGGTCAAAGGCTTACATATTGGATGCACCTGTGGTAAAAAGGGTAAGTCACCTTCATTGCATTCTGCTTCATGTATTTGTCATAAAACTTCTCATTGCACTTGTTCGTCATCAGCTCTGAAAAAGAATGAGAAAGCTAAGAAAAAACTTGTTAAGAGTATGTCTGATGCAAGTGTCAACGGTCTTAACAGTTCAAGTGCTGTTCCGGAGTCAACTGGAACAAATGGGTTTTATAAACCGACCAACTCAGAATACGTCTTTGAGGATGTATTGTTCCCATTTGACACAGCTCATGGCCTTTTTGACTTATTTTCTCAGTCTGACAGGTCAGATTCAAATATCAATTTGAATAGTGCTGGCGAATATCAGCAATCGGAGTCAATTTCTCCATCCAGTTCCTCTACTAGCAATCTCAACACTTCGAATGGACATGTTAATGTCAGTCGCTCAAATAGCGTTTTAACTAAAGAAGAAGATAAGGAAAAAGATAATGGAGTGGAGATTATGAATAAAATGTTCCCATTATTTCCCTTGGTTGGAAGTGAAAGCTTCGAAGACAACAACTCGAGGCCCTTACTGGCTTTGCCTGAACAAGCTTTCGGTAATGGAAAATATGGAAAAGACAGTAAATCTCAGTCGCCAACTCGTGGATTAAGTATGATCGGAGGTACCGTTGAGCCAAAACCTCAAGTAACTACTACTACACATGCTTCAAATGCTACACATACTCCACATGCTTCACACTCTCATCACTATCAGCCAATACGGCCAAAACGCCCTGAAAGTGCTCTATCAATGGCTTCAACTTCCTCTACGGCTACAAATATAAGCAAAACATATGATAGTTCTCTCGCTTCAGGTAATTTACCTGGCTCATCAAACTCGTCTGCATATCCACCATCCATTCCCTTTGAGTGGACAAAGTCAGAATTGGATCAAAATTATACTATGAATGAAGATCTATTTGATAAAAATATATTCAATGATGGCTATTCTCTTCCATTGAGTGACTACAAAGATTCTATGAATACAATAGACTCAAAGGATCTGATGAGTGACGTAGTCAGAAATCAGCAACACCAAGAGCAAAGAGAAAGACTTGAACTGCACTCCCTGCCGGAATTGTCACAGAATTTAGCAGAGCGATCCCAGCAAAATACACTTTATTCTGATCAGAAGCAATTTGATAGTAATTCGGGACAATCATTTTCTATGGCCAAAGATCAGTTTGATGTGAATGCTAATTTATTTAATGATTTGATGCCACCTATATTCGAAGCTAAAAGCGATCTTCATTTTTAACCTCAGAAGGAAGGGTAAATGTTCCATCATTCGGTAACATCGAAAGTAAAAGTATATATGCTATATTATTTATCTAAATCAAGACCTTGCAATCTACTGATATTAGAACTTAATGTGATAGATTCATTGACTTTCTTATTCGAAGTTTCTTCTTTTACTCTCTCTTTTTTGCTTTTGGGAACTATTTCACTTTTTGACAGCTTCTCATTTTCATCCTTCAAATAAAGAGAAAGCTTTTCATCAGACACTTCAAGTATTGTCTTTTGCTCCGCCTGTTGCACCTTACTAAGTCTAATGATATATTCAAGTAGAGAAAGTGAAGTGTTTTTATCTTCCAGTTCCTTATCTTTCGCATCCTTGAAATCCTCATCTTCGTCATCTTCCGGTTCCAGTTCATCAGAGATGTCAAACTCACCCTTACGTAATTCACCAAGGGCAATCCACTCATCTTCTCCCTTCTCATTTACTATTTTAATTGTCAATACGGAAGAAGATCTATTTTCCAAACGAAGAAGCTTTCCAGAAGCACTGAAAAAAAGTCTCTCAATCGTTTGTATGTCAATTCTTCGTAGTTGTGGTTTCTGCTCATCCTCATGGTATCTACCATCGTCGAAATCCTCTTTGATTTGCAAAGAGTGGGAAAATGTCTTATTTTCATCGAAATCTCTAATAATTTGAACCAGAGATCTTGCAAAATCTTCCTTCCAGGATATGCAAGATAGCTCATCCGCGGGTTCATTATCCTTCTCCTTAACATAATTTAAGCGGCTAGGGTTATAAAATATAGAGTAAAACACCATATCAAAAATGGGTCCGACGCTAACTGAATTGCTTCCTCTGAAACCTTCATTTGATTTATTGACATAATTTGCTGCTTGAAGTAACCTACCTGGTGAAATTGAACTAGACAAATTACCATTCAAATTGATTCCACAGGTCGCCAACGACAAGTTTAGCACTGGGATGCTTTCATCAATTTGTTTGAGTAAATCACCCATGTATAGCTCCACCTTCTTTACTGAGTCTGTCTCATTGTTGTTGTTTAAACCTTTCGTGATCTGATCCAAAGTTTCATCGAATGCCTCAAATTCGGTATTGAGATCATTGATTAAATCCAATGTATATTCTAGGGATGTGTTTCCACGAGCAGCAGAAAGTTTGATTAGGTCTATTGTTACAGAGAGAATAGCTATCTTCGTTTGGATCTTGTTCTTTGTTGCGAGGATCTTTCTCTTTTCATGATCTGGAATTTTATCTAAAAACTTTGTGACGGCTTTAATAGCAAAACCAGATGCTAAAGAGATACCAGACCTAATTGCAAAAGTCACAGCTTGGCTGCTGGCTTTTGCTAAAATTTGATCCATATTATAAGTTAGACGCCAATTCTACCCTTGATCTTTTCAAAATACATATTTATCATCCCTTCGCGCTTTGTTTATATTTACATAATTTGTAGGAAGTGATTTGTCAACCATCTTTAAGATCCTAGTTACGAAGTATTATTCTTAGCTTAATGACAAGAAAACCATTGACTGAGTTTACTACTCCTTTGGGGTCAGGAGCAGGTGTGCCAAAAAACAAAAGACCACCACCGGTGACGGATGGAGCCCAAAGATTGGCAAGACCCTTTAAAGTTCCATTCACAAGTAGAGGTGAGGGACTAGGTGGCGCAACTAGTTCTAGAGCTTTACCTGTAAGAGGTGTCAGAGCGAAGATTAAGAGTTATTCGGTTGAAGTAAGTGATGCTGACAAAGGTGATTTTGGTATTGATGAGGAGGGAAACGTTATTCGCAATAAGAAGTTTGGTGCGTTGTTGCCTAGACTGATCTTTAGCGCAGACAGTGTTTCCAACACTGAAACTAAACTTCGTAGGACATTTGCCATCCCATTCTCCAAAAGCAATGACAAGAAGGATGAATTTGTTAACAGAGGACCACCTCCTCCTTTAGGAACCAAGAAGAAGATGTTTGTTCCTCCTAGAGCTTTACACGATCCAACAAGTGAATTCGCTATCGTTTTGTACGATCCAACAGTGGATGTGATACCAAAAATAAATGAGGAAGTAGAAGACAAGAGGGAAGTCACGCCAGAAGATTTAGAAGAAAATAAAGAGAACGTAGAAGAGAGACCAACGAAGAAGAGAAGAACTCATAAATCGTTAGCTGAGATTTTAGGAATAATCAAAAATCCCGAAGAAGAGGCTGCAAAGTATCCGGATGTTCCTGTGGTCATAGATCCGAAGTTAGCAAAAATATTGAGACCTCATCAAGTTGCTGGAGTAAAATTCTTGTATCGCTGTTCTGCCGGACTTATTGATCCACGAGCCAAAGGTTGTATCATGGCGGATGAGATGGGTTTGGGTAAGACGTTGCAATGTTTAGCACTTATGTGGACACTTTTGAAACAGAGTCCTAGAGGCAAGAGAACAATTGAAAAATGCATTATTGTGTGTCCGTCTTCATTAGTGAGAAACTGGGCTAATGAAATAGTAAAATGGCTTGGAGAGGGCGTACTAACTCCTCTTGCGGTTGATGGGAAAAGTACTAAATCAAGTGATTTGGGTCTTGCTTTACAACAATGGTCAGTTGCTAGGGGGAGAAATATCGTTAGACCTGTTTTGATAGTCTCTTATGAGACATTGAGGAGAAATGTAGATAAACTTGCTGGAACTGAAGTTGGTTTGATGTTGGCAGATGAAGGTCATAGGTTGAAGAATGGTGATTCTTTGACATTTACTGCACTAAACTCATTGAAGTGTGAAAGAAGGGTAATTCTATCAGGCACACCTATCCAGAATGATTTATCAGAATATTTTTCATTATTAAATTTTGCTAATCCAGGATTCCTAGGAACTAGAAATGACTTTCGTAAAAATTTTGAAAATGCGATATTGAGAGGTAGGGATGCTGATGCTACTGACAAAGAAAGAGAAGTGGGAGATACAAAATTAGCAGAACTTTCACAGCTAGTCTCTAAGTTCATTATTAGAAGAACAAATGATATTTTATCTAAATACTTACCAGTGAAATACGAATATGTCGTGTTTGTTGGATTGTCCCCAATGCAAAAGGCTCTTTATGAGCACTTTATTACTTCTCCAGAGATTAAAAAGCTATTGAAGGGAGTTGGTTCTCAACCTTTGAAGGCAATCGGGTTGCTCAAAAAGCTTTGTAATCATCCAGACTTATTGTCTTTACCTGATGATATCGAAGGCTCAGAAAAGTTGATACCTGATGAATTCAATAGCTCTTTGTCAGGAGGCCGTGGAAGAGAAGTACAAACGTGGTTCAGTGGAAAATTTTTAATATTAGAGAGATTTCTTCATAAAATCAACACTGAAACAGACGATAAGATTGTTCTCATTTCTAACTATACGCAAACTTTGGACTTGATCGAAAAGCTTTGCCGTAGTAGACGGTATGGCTCCTTGAGACTAGATGGAACAATGAATATCAACAAGAGGCAGAAACTTGTGGATAGGTTTAATGATCCTGAAGGAAAAGAATTCATATTTCTTTTGTCATCTAAGGCAGGAGGCTGTGGTATTAACCTCATTGGTGCAAACAGACTCATATTGATTGACCCGGACTGGAATCCAGCAGCAGATCAACAGGCTTTAGCTAGAGTGTGGAGAGATGGTCAGAAAAAGGATTGCTTTATTTATAGATTCATTTCTACGGGAACTATAGAAGAGAAAATATTTCAACGTCAATCGATGAAAATGTCACTTTCGAGCTGCGTTGTTGATGAAAAAGAAGACGTTGAAAGGCTATTTAGTGCAGACAACTTAAAACAGCTTTTTGAATTTCAACCAAAAACACTCTGCGACACGCATGACACTTACAATTGCAAGAGATGTATCAATGGTCACCAGACAATTAAAGCTCCAGCAATGTTGTACGGAGATGCAACTACTTGGAACCACTTGGATCATAAGGCTTTAAAAGACAATGAAGATGTCTTAATTCAAAATGAGAGCGAGTTCGATAATGTCTCATTCGCTTTTCAATATGTTTCGCATTAAATCCCGATATCTGGTAATTTATCGTTTGGAGTTTCCCCCGCAATTTTGTAGAGATTTAGGGCCAATTAAAGCGAGTATATAAGCAATCAAAAACTCTCATATAGCTCTTCCTAAATAGAATCACTATAATTTGAATACAATTTAGCATGTCAGATACTAGCGAAACAGATTTTCCTAAGAATCCAATTATTGTCGTTGGAGGAGGTTTAGCAGGAATCTCTGCAGCACACCAAGCTTATTTGAGAGGAGCAAATGTTGTGTTAGTTGATAAGCAAGGCTTTTTGAGCGGAAATAGCGGGAAGGCAACATCTGGAATAAATGGAGCTTTAACAAGGACACAGATTGAATTATCTATTAAGGATTCGGTGGATCAATTCTATCAAGACACCCTTGCCACGGCAAAAGATCGAGCAAACCCAGACTTGATAAAGGTTCTCACTTACAATTCAGCAAATGCTGTGCACTGGTTGCAGGAGGTATTTGAGTTGGATTTAACAGTTATTTCAAGATTAGGAGGTCATTCGCAGCCAAGAACACACAGAGGAAAGGATGCCAAATTTCCAGGAATGGCTATAACTTATCGTTTGATGGAGAGATTAGAAAGTCTACATGAAAATGAACCTGATAGGGTAAGAATCTTAAAAAATTGTCAGGTAATTGATCTCTTGAAAGATAAATCTAACGATCATAAAATTACAGGTGTCCGCTACAAGAATTTACTTGACAAATCCAAGCATGAATTAGAAGGGCCGGTTATCATGGCGACTGGCGGATACGCGGCTGATTATACAAAAAATTCTTTGTTGATGAAGTACAGACCTGATATTTATGACTTACCATCCACTAATGGAAGCCATGCTACAGGAGATGGACAGAAGATAGTTTTGAAAAACAAGGGTGCTGCAATTGATTTGGACAAAGTTCAAGTTCACCCAACTGGTTTAATTGATATCAATGACACTGATACAATCCATGGGAAAAAGCATCCAAGATTTCTATTCTTGGGAGCAGAGGCTTTGAGAGGTGAAGGGGGACTTGTGTTCAACAGAAAAGGTGAACGGTTTGTAGATGAACTTGGAACCAGAGATTACGTCAGTGGTGAAATTGAAAAGCAAGTTAAAGCAGGAAATGGCCCCATTAGGCTCGTTTTAAACGAAAGCGCTGAAAAGGAATTGCAATTTCACGTAAAGCACTACAAGTCAAGGAACTTAATGAAAACTGTCAATGGTGATGAACTTTTGAAAGAGTTCGAAACCGATAAGGACCAATTTACTCATGTATTAGAAAAGTACAACAAAGCTGCAAAGGATGGGACACCAGATGAATTTGGTAAAAAATATTTCCCTAACGCACCATTTGAGTTGAGGAGAGATGCTCTGTATCATGTTTCATTCATCAATAGAGTTGTTCACTTCACTATGGGAGGCGTAAAGATTAATGATAAGAGTCAAGTTCTTTATGAGTCTGAGACCGGTGTTTTCAATCCATTTGAAGGATTATACGCTGCCGGAGAACTAGCTGGTGGTGTGCATGGGCACAATAGGTTAGGTGGGTCTTCATTGTTAGCTTGTGTTGTCTTCGGGAGACTATCCGCGGACCAAGTCTGTAGTTTTCATTTTCAAAATGTTTTGAATAACACTGCAACAAACAGACTAAATCAAATCAATTTACACATCGATCCCCAAAATCCACAGAAACTCACTATTGATTGGGGGAACGACAATGGTATATCTAAGCCTAATTCAATCGCTTCGACAGCTCAAAGCCCATCTCACTCAAGGACCGAGAAGCCGAATGCAAAAAAATTTGTCATTCCTGATAAAGAATTTGATTTAGAGGAAGTGTCAAAACATAACAAGTCCGATGATTGCTGGTGCATAATAAAGAACGTGGTAGTAGATTTGACTTCATTCTTGGATAATCATCCAGGAGGCAAAGAATCAATCTTAAATTATGCTGGCAGAGATGCCACTGAAAGCTTTGAAATGCTTCATGAAGATAACTTCATTGAAAAATACGTTAGTAACTCTGTTTTAGGAAGACTCAAGGGCACTACTGTAACATTAAAGTAACCCACCCCTTTTATATTCATGTATGCGATTTATTATTCATGTATTTAATGTGACGAAGCGAAATACCAAGAAGTAATCTTCTTATACGAGAACATCTTGAGCACACTCAGTGCCAGATGTCCAATATTAAATAATTCTTCTTCAGTGTATTAACCTACACATTCGTACGTAGTTTACTTCTTTTAGCAAAAAGGACTCAGTCTTTCATTGTTAGACTAATTTATTAGAGATGGAAAATCAAAATAATAGAAGACATACTTCAAACTATATGGACTTCTCTAAACAAAAAAAAAAATTAACGATTCAAACTTTTCTCCTTGTTCTCCTAATTTTGTTCATTTATGATCAAATCCTCTCCTCCACGATCTTGTTCTTCCTTCTTCCTTACAAGTCACTTTTTAATACTACATCTAGATAATAATTGTTTGAGAAATGAAAAAGGGAAACAGTTAGCAAGATCGATTAACTTAGAAGCACTTGAGGTGAACAATGGAAGGTCCAGATTCATCATATTCTTGTTTGGAGATCCACATTTGTTGGAAGGTGGACAAAGAAGCCAAAATAGAACCACCGATCCAGACAGAGTACTTTCTCTCTGGTGGAGCAATGATCTTGACCTTCATCGAGGATGGAGCCAAAGCAGTAATTTCCTTTTGCATACGTTCAGCAATACCCGGGAACATAGTAGTACCACCGGACATAACAATGTTACCGTACAATTCCTTACGGACGTCAACATCACACTTGATGATGGAGTTGTAAGTAGTTTGGTCAATACCAGCAGCTTCCAAACCCAAGTCAGATGGTCTGAACAAAGCTTCAGCAGCTCTGAATCTTTCGTTACCAATGGTGATAACTTGTCCATCTGGCAATTCATAAGACTTCTCAATTGCAGAAGATTGAGCAGAAGTTTGCATTTCTTGTTCGAAATCCAAAGCGACGTAACACAACTTCTCCTTGATGTCACGAACAATTTCTCTTTCAGCAGTGGTTGAAAAAGTGTAACCACGTTCGGACAAGACCTTCATTAAGTGGTCAGTCAAGTCTCTACCAGCCAAGTCAATTCTCAAAATACCGTGTGGTAAAGAGAAACCAGCGTAAATTGGAACAACGTGAGTGACACCATCACCAGAATCCAAAACAATACCAGTTGTTCTACCGGAGGAGTACAACGACAAAACAGCTTGGATAGAAACGTAGAAAGCTGGAACGTTGAAAGTTTCGAACATAATTTGAGTCATCTTTTCTCTATTAGACTTTGGATTCATTGGGGCTTCAGTCAATAAAACTGGATGTTCTTCTGGGGCAACTCTCAATTCATTGTAGAAAGTATGGTGCCAGATCTTCTCCATATCATCCCAGTTAGTGACAATACCGTGTTCAATTGGGTATCTCAAAGTCAAGATACCTCTCTTAGATTGAGCTTCGTCACCAACGTAGGAGTCCTTTTGACCCATACCGACCATAATACCTTGGTGTCTTGGTCTACCTACAATTGAAGGGAAAACAGCTCTTGGTGCATCATCTCCGGCAAAACCGGCCTTACACATACCGGAACCATTGTCGATAACCAAAGCAGCTACTTCTTCTGCAAAATGTAGTTAGTATTTGATATGTTCACAAACGGCATGAAATGACTTGCATACCAAGGGCTAGACAAATGAAGTACCCAAAGATAATTCAACTTGATAGCTAATATATTGTTGATCTTTCATACAACGGAATATTTAATTGTAATTGATTGCTTCGAATCAACACACTTGACGATCTTCTAATAAACTAATCAAGATCACTCAAGCTGAGATCGCTTCAATCAATCAATCAATCAATCAATTCAAAAGTCTATCTGCCCAACCCAATTCCATAGTACATACCTCCGTCCATATTGATCTACTACCTTCTTGATGAATATACTATAACTATATAATAATAGTTGAAAAAGATATATAAGAAAAAAGCGTAGAATTTTCCAAGGACTTTTTACCAGGGTGTTTAATTGAAACGAGCGAGCGAATAGATTCGATTTGCTGGTCGAAAGGGGCAAAATTGTTAAACGCGAAAAAAACAAGGATTACCCGGGACACCCATATCGACGTCGCAAAGTGACGATAAGAGTGAATTAGCGAGGGCGCAGCATTTGTGGCCGCCCGAGTCTCATAGTTAATCGATTGCAGGACACCCTTTGAGGCGAAATTTGATGGAGAAGGCTTGCGAAGGATTCTCTCCAGTCGCTGACACTTTGTGCGAATTACTGGCACACTACGTATTTTACAGCGAGAGAGAGATCATTCCATCGTGCAAAAAAGGGTTTTGTGTAACATTTCCCTAGCTCATTTCTCCATTAAATCAAAGAAGTTCGTACGGTTACAAACTAATAACCAACTGATTCTGTATTACATATAGGTGGTTTTTCGTTCATCGAAAATTAAACAAACAATGTCATCATCAGTCCCATATGATCCATACATCCCGAGCCAAACTACTGGTGATCAGTCGAACTCAAGGACGGCTGCCATCCAGGCGGTAAGTAATATTATTTGAGTGATGAAGACATCAATAATTACTAACATACATAGCAAATCGATGATACCGTGGGAGTTATGAGAGACAACATTAACAAGGTTGCTGAAAGAGGTGAAAGGTTAGACTCTATCGAAAATAAGACTGACAATTTGGCAATTAGCGCCCAGGGTTTTAGAAGAGGTGCCAACAGAGTACGTAAGGATATGTGGTGGAAAGATTTCAAGATGAGAATGTGTCTTATTTTGGGAGTTATAATTATTTTGATAGTAATTATTGTTCCTATTGCAGTTCACTTTAGTTAGAGGTGAAAAAAAATATTTGTATGAACAAAGCAGAAATAGCAAGAGCGTCAGCTGCTCTTAAATCATAATGACCATCAATCATTGGGAGTTTAATGATGCTTTTTCTACTATAGTCGTTAGTTATGTAGTGATACTTTCCTTATATGCTTCAGACCTAGTCTCTAGCATTAATAAATGAATTTGATTGAGATACACATGAAAATAATTTAATGAAGTGTATATTAGTTAAACAAGATCTGGCTATACTACGGAATGGATGTGTTGTCCAGTAGTTCACTGGTCTTCCAAAGACTTTTCGTATTCTTCTAATGACAACAAGTCTTCAGAAGATTCTATAGATGCTGGGTCGCTCAACTTAATTTGAGCAATCCACCCTTCACCCATAGGATCTTCATTAATTAAGCCTGGCAGGCCTTCTAATTTGTCGTTAACCGCATATACCTCTCCACTTACAGGAGAGTATATTTCACTTGCACTCTTAACAGATTCGATAGAGCCAATCGAATCACCTACTTCAACTTTATCACCTACTTCTGGAACTTCAACAAAAGTTGCGTCACCCAAGGCCTCACTAGCGTATTTCGTAATTCCCACGAATCCAGTATCATCCTCAAAAACAGCCAACCATTCGTGCTCACTGGTATATTTGACAAGTTTCGGGCCTTGTTCTAAGTACTTATAGACAGACGATTGTGTGTTTAATTTGTGATTAACTGAATTAAATTGGAATCTGGAGTAAGAAAGAAATCTTGGTTTGATAGCACTTTGCTTCAAACAAGAGTTTACACCCAAAGGTCTTGCTAGCAATCTCAACATCTCACCTAACAAAGTTTAATCGAAAAATTGAATAGCTTTAAAGTTTTGAAAATGTGAACTTAAGGGTGCAGATATATAATCTTATGAAATAACTCGTTGATGATATCCGACCTTCACAGAGTCACGACCGAGTCAAAAAAAAATATGCCAGTTGAATCAGAGCGGACAAGACACAACTTTACGTTATAAAGCCTTCAGTTGTTAAAGCACTCGTAGTCTTCGATCATAGAAAAAGCTTTAACATAACTATGAGAAATGCTTCCCATGCGATCTTATATTGTCAGTATATTTTCCTCGAGAAGCATCTGGAAATGGAATAGAAATCCTACAGTAGAAAAATAAATATAGAAGTATCTTTAAGAACTGAACAGTAGCCCACGTCTTCTATCGTCCCTTTTAATCCATTATGCATTTTCAGTGTTATGAAATAGAAATCATAAAAGCTTGAATATTGGTGACGTTATAAAATACTTCAGGAATATAGCAAATATTTCCTGAAAGATAAGAACATCTTGTTTCGGGACATTAACCACTGAAGTATAAAATAGTTAGTGAAATGGTTTTACAACTATATATGTGCCATTCATTTGCCATCTTTTAATGAAAGCTCCATAAAGTAAAGTCGTAATTTTAAAGGCTCGTCTTTTGCAACCAAGCACCTGTAATGAATTTGAATAAAGTCTGAAATGTTCAAACCTGAATTTCTAAAGCTCAATGTAGAACCGCTTAGTGTATGAAGGTTTAATACTTACTCAAACCAAATGCTCTCACGGTAATCCGAACTGGAGTGTGTGTGTCTTGCCTTCTTTTTTCCATATTATGTGTCGCATTACACAAAGTGGTTGAAAGACATATGACGAGGTATATTCAATTAAATAACCGATAGATACGAATTACCATCTCACAGAACTTGGTAAGTGTGAGGAACTATAGCAATGCAATACGTTGGAAAAGTTGGCGGATATGTCTATAACCAATGGAATTCGTTGAACCCGGCTACCCTATCTGGGGCAATTGATGTTATGGTGATCGAGCAACCAGATGGCTCTCTCCACTGTTCACCATGGCATGTCAGATTTGGCAAGTTTCTGATTATCAAGCCTTCGCAGAAGAAGGTGGATCTTTATGTTAATGATATGAAAACAGATTTGCCCATGAAGCTAGGTGATGGAGGCGAGGCGTTTTTTGTTTTTGAAACTGATGATTCCAACCTGCTCCTTTCCCGGTCAGTTCTTACATCACCTGTGATATCTCCAGCCAGTTCTCCAGTAGGTTCAGCTCCCGGATCTCCAAGGGATTCTATACTGGCTACACCTGGTCAATCACCTGGGGGGTCGGCTATGGAACTCAACAAAAATGAGCCAGATATCTTGGATTTAAATGCAAACGAGACTTCATTGTTAGCAGATGATTTGGAAAGCAAAATCAAATTGTCCGATTCTTCTCCATCAAGGAGTGCCTCAAGATCACCAAGCGTAAAACCAACTATTCAAAGCAAAATTGCTTTCGAAAAGGCAAAAAGAATCACCCAGAGGTTAAATATTCCTTCAAAAATAGATATCAATGGAGACATGGTTTTGGATATGGATGGTTACAAACCAAATGCCCAGAAGAATATCGACAGCTCAGACGAACTTTTTAGAAAGATTTTTTTCAACGAGATCAACGAATTAAACAATAACGAAGAGCATGAGTTCAACGGATGGGATAAAATAATTAGTAAGGATGAAAATGGTAACATTAGGATATCTAATAAATATCCTGAAGATGATATAGATATTGATGATGTGGATTTGGAGTCAATTGCAAGTTCCTTTCCAACTACCGAGTTTACTGAAACAGAGAGTGAGTTAACAAAGTCGAGAGACTCAACTTCAGATAAGAAGTTTTTCAAAACGCTTAGATTGACGTCAGAGCAGTTGCTGAAAATGAACCTTAACTATGGGCAGAATAAATTGACTTTTAGGTTAAACCAAGGTTCAGCTCAAATCTCTTCTTACTTGTACCTTTGGAAGTACTCAACTCCTATAGTAATCTCGGACATTGATGGAACAATTACCAAATCAGATGCGTTGGGCCATGTATTGAATTACTTTGGAAAAGACTGGACGCATCCAGGTGTTGCTAAATTATTTCAAGATATAAAGGCCAATGGATATAACATCGTCTACTTAACTGCAAGGTCTGTTGGTCAAGCTGATACCACAAGGCAATACTTGAGAGGTATTATGCAAGACAGTGGAATTAAGTTACCTAGTGGGCCAGTTATTTTAAGTCCTGATAGAACAATTGCTGCACTAAAAAGAGAAGTTATCCTAAAGAAGCCGGAAGTTTTCAAGATGTCTGCATTGAATGACATCCGAAGTCTTTACTTTGATTATGAAGATGATGAAGAAAGAACACCATTTTATGCTGGATTTGGTAACAGGATCACTGATGCGATTAGTTACAGATCTGTGAAGATTCCAAGTCATCGTATTTTTACGATTAACCCAAATGGGGAAGTTCATATGGAGCTTTTGGAATTAGCGGGTTACAAATCATCCTATTTACACATAGGAGAGTTGGTTGATCACTTTTTCCCTCCTATTAGAGAAGTTTCTACTTTAAGTTCTCACTGGAATGATACCCAATTTAATGAGTACATCTCTCTGCATGCAAGAAGTGTTTCCCCAGTTTCACCTGGTTCTCCACGTAGTATTGCAGATGATGATGTTATGTTGACTATGGTGACTGATGAAAAATTCAACGATGTGAACTATTGGAGAGAGCCTCTCAATCTTAGCGATTTAAGTGACGTTGATGATGAAAAAGTGGAGCCAGAGGAACCGAAGTCGCCAAGTCTTCTAAGCATTCGTTCCTTTGGATCCTCTGATCCTTCAGCAGAATACAGATCAAGGTCTCCAGAAAGAAATAACTCTGCGACTTCTTTTACATCTCCTCTCAAAAATTTCATGACTTTTGGCACCAACAACGAGCTTTTGAACAGTAAAAAAAAGAAAAAAGAAGATGATTACAGCGATCATACCAATGAAGAAGATCAAGAAGCTGAAGGAGATCAAATAGATGATGAAGATGGTACTGATGATGAGGATCACACGGACGATGGGGATTATACTGATGATGACTATGATGAAGATGAAGATGAAGATGAAGACGAAGATGAGGATTATACTGGGGAAGAAGATGACTATGATGATGATGACATCGATGAAGAAGACGACTTCGATGATGATGCCGATGGTATTGATGATAATTTCGATCAGCTTAATGAGCTCGATGAGGACGATCTAGACTTTACTGATAGTTTACCGTTAGGGAAGGCTGAGCTGTCTTCTGTAACGGAACAAATATTTGAATCCGCATCAAACGTGCATAGCAACCATAAATAGCAATTATATACAGTACACCTAACACACTCTTGCATTTTTAAACAATACGCACCTGATTGACGTTCCTTAGGCATGCATACAATATTTGAGCACGTTTGTATCAAACTCTCAGCATGGCCGATTCTAAAACAATATATACTAATGACAGAGAATTAACTTTCTTAATTACTTTCGTTGTTTTCTAATAGCATTGGATTTATTTGGGGATGGTAGTCAAACCTTTTAGCTCAATTTATCCAATATTAGTTTTCTCCTTAGTTATTGCAGCGTTATTGGTCATTGAGTTCCATAACTATGATGAGACTAACATTATAAGTAACTTCAAAAGTGCATATCATAAAGGGACAAACGCATTCAAGGGAAATAAAGTGACCAAAAACCAACTCATATTTCCAAAATCATTTGGATATGATATTGATACATACATAGAAGATCATGAAGATACCTTCAAATTGGAAAAATATGGTATGCCAAGCATCCACAAAGGGCTTGAAGGTGATCACCTTTCTTCGGTGACGAATTCCAAATTTGTTGATCATAAAATCAATATATTTGACAACTCCAAGGACATTAACTTGGACTTAGGTCAATGTGATGATACACTTAAACACGAATCCAATATCCAAATTGACAAAGTCAACAGCATGGATGTATCGCTTAAAGATATTATGAAAAAGTTTCTCGATCAGTGTGAAACGGATGAATATTATAGCGAAATATCCCCATTTTTTATAGATAAATTGAAACTACAAATCGAACATGATGTTGTTGATAGGTATTTTTTCAGAATGGCTGGATCATCCGTTTGGTTGGAAGAATACGGAGTCTACTTTGGAATTTCTAGAATATTGTACAGCCCAGCTGGTCACAAAAACAGGCCAATTATCTCGATGACATATGCTCAGCTTTATGATAAAGACTGGAATGAGTTGACGGATACAAGGTTAGTTGTACCAACTAACAGACTTAAAGAGGATGGTAGCGAAGAACAGAGCAATGATATAGATTATACGATTGCTCTGTACCCACGTTTCTTGACTATTCCTTTTTTCCATGACATCGATGATCTTGAATCAAAATACTATGGACCAGAAGACCCTCGTTTGCTCTTGATAAAGAACGAAAGGGGCTATATGGAACCATTAGTTATTTTCAATGCTCATCACAGAAAGCTCACTCATCTTGATGATGATGTGGATGATCATATTTTGAAACAGCCTAGTTATTTCAGGTCTATGTTTATGACTTGGCCATGGCAGTTTCAAAAAGGTAAACAAAATACAGATGGTCTCCCACATAAAGATTTTGATAAACGTTATTACAATAAGGCTTTAGAGTTGAGACTAAAGGATCATAAAAGAGCCACGACTCAGAAAAACTGGAGTCCATTTATTAGCGAAGTAAAAAGAGAATCAAATGGTTATGATAAGGTGATATATTTCGTTTACAGATGGGCTAACTTGGACATTTTAAAATGTGACCTTAATGCTGAGTGCACATTTACTTATAGAATGAACAATAAGTTATCACCAACTGCAAAAATAGGACCTTTCCGTGGTGGTACGCAATTAGTTAACTTAAACAATATATTGAAGAGCCAGAAGAACTTCCCGCTAACACAGCTTTTGCCTCCAGGAAGAGAAATTTGGATGGGTTTTGCTAGAGCTCATTTGGATAAATGTGGCTGTGGCCCGACATTTTATAGACCAAATCTTGTGCTCATTGTTAAGGATACCACCTCTATTGAAACTAGGGATAAGGATGGTAAGAAAGTTCTCAAACAAAGAGATCTTTATAAACTTTCTCATGTTAGTTCGTCTATTTCTTTCGATGTTCCTATGATGGGTTGGGATGCTGATAATCCTACTTACTTGTGTAGCGGACCTAATGTCTTGCTTCCAAATGGTGTTACTAGTTTAAGTCTCAAGCACTTGGAGTTTGATTCGACTTCAAAGACATGGAGTTCAGAAGACTATTGTACTATAACCTTATCGATTAGTGACTTCACTGTGCATAGGATCAATATTAAGGGTTTGTTTAATGCTATTCTCAGTTTGCATGATGAATCCTTATTTTACCGTGAACCTCAACGTTCCGCAAAAAAGCAGATCAGTGAAAACGAAAGGAAGTATCTCCAACTTCCTCCTAAAATAATCAACAGTGACCTTTATGAACATAATCATAAACTTCAGGCTGGCTTTGACAATAGTAATTTAGTTTGTGCGTTACAGGGATCATCACAATTTTGTAAAAACTATGGAATACAGTTCAGCGAAGAGCATCCTGAGGAGGCTCAAGAATTCAAAATCCCAGAAGAGGATGAGTATCTTTACAAGCCTGACAAGGTCGCACGTTATGAACAGGCTTTGATGGTTAGAAAAATACAAGCTTCAATTGATGCTAGGAAAGAAATACTTCAGGAAACGGAACAAGAAACAAAATTGCTTAAGAATTTAAACTCCAACCCGAAGAACCTGAAATTCAATCAAAATGTAAATAAGAAAGGTAAGAAAGGTAAAAAAGGTAAAGCAAATGGAAAAGTAAACAATAAAGAAGCTACTCCCAAAAAGACAGCTAAAGCATATAAGAGTCCAAAGAAGCCCAGCTTCTTATATTGATTATGGATAACATATATAAGTATTATGAATTTAACCAAGAATTAAAGAGCACTGTACTCAACTCAAAGATATATGAACTTTGAGTAGAGTTAATGAAATATAGTGCATTATGAACTCTGGGATATATATTATGACTATTTAACATTATACACATTAATTATAGAACGCTATAGAACAAAAAACTAGTCACTTGAGTCTTGCTTCTTTTTTCTTAAAGAAATTATAATAGGTTCAAAGACCTAAATAAATCGACTCTAAAGAAATCAATTCAGTTACTTGAAGTTGAAGTATTTGTAAACGAAGCGAATGGGTGCGAAATTTAAATGAAGCGAGAAGGACTTTTTTGGACCACAAGTGGATTAGAAGCTATTCAGGCTTCATTTTATTTTTCTAGTAGATCACCAAAAACGTCTTTGCTTAATTTGTGGCTTTGCATCGTTCGTCCACAAATAAACATTATAAATGCTTCATTTGAATGGCCAACAATGTAGTTGTATAGTTGCCTAACACCTACAACCGCAAAACTTGCTTACTATTCAAACATGCCAATCGAGCTTCTTATTTCGCCTTTAATGAGGCCGGTGATAAGGGCTTCTGCTTTGCTATTTTCCGTACATCGAAGTTCTTCTCGCTATATCCCTAATGTTATTGAACTTCCTGAAGATGTTTCCGAATATGTCCTTTTAATGAGGTTTGGATCGGGAGCAAAAATCTTTGATGTATATGACACTGAAAACGGCACACTTCCTCTTGGATCCAAAGATCCAAATGACAGATTGTATTGGTTTGTTAGATCTAGGGAAGTGAAAGGTGTTTACAAGATGTTTTCTTCCTCTATATTGGGAACGGGATCCGATGGAGGGGACGAACCAGTAGCTGTTATTAGAGCTGGGTTTAATTCGAATATGTTGTTAATCAGAGCCCCTGATGTGCCTGTTGCTGAATTAGGATGGCATGTCATTGATCATAAAGTTGATGCAATAGATAGCTACAGAATGTTTAATTTGGCAGATGGAAATACTTATCAATGGACCAATGATGGCAAATGGTTAGAGAAGGTCACAAATCTTGGCGAGAAAGAGTCTGAAGTGAGGGAACGCATTGGAAGAGTAACTACAAATGGTCTAAGGGGATTTACGATTAAAGTTGACGAGTCTAAGATACCGAGAGAAATAGCACTTGGAAGTGCATTAGTTTCATTCATTGATCAGTGGAACACAACAAATGAGGTTGGAGGAATTTACTATGCTAAAAATCTGCACCAATTGCCTTGGAAAAGAGACTGACTTTGAAATTGACAAGCCTACAGTAATCCTAAATAATCAGTTTCAGACGAACGACTGCTTTCGTGAATACTTAAATTGAGGAGTCACGTTCATATCATTGTTTTAGTTTTTAGGAAATCTTTTAAAGGTAAAGAAATAGATATATGAATACACTTTTGTACTTTATTGATCGCAAGTCTGAATTTCGTTTCAGTATAGTGGAATAGAGAACAATAAACTTAAGAACTAGTCCAAATAATCTACTATATATCAAGTACCAGTACTGTACACTATTAATATTTGAGGTGGTATCTTTGTGTCACATAAATTAACGTGTACACGCCCGAAGAGACAAAAATCTTCTAGAGAAGGCAAAATAAATGCCCACCACTTTAAAGATTGAAACTTTCGATATTTATTACAATCAATTAAAAAAAGCTAACAATGACAGAGCCAAATAAAATTTTCGTTAGACCTTTAGGCCCAGAAGGTAAGTGTTCTTTTTGAACTTTACGCTTTAAGTTTTTGCGTTGTTTATTGATAGTTACTAGCTATTAATCCTTTGAATAATTTACTAACATTAATTTAGTTGAACCACAACAAATCGAAGCACATTTCAGTGATATCGGTCCTATTTCTGAGACTCAAATGATGAGAGGCTTTGCCTTCATCACTTTCGAATCTTCAGAGGATGCTCAAAGAGCTGTTGACACATTAAATGACAGTGAATTTGAAGGACAACCATTGCAAATTGAATTCGCAAGAGAAAAGAAAGAAGATACTAGGGGCCAATTCAGAGTTAAGGTTTCTAACTTACCTGATGGAACTGCATGGCAAGACTTCAAGGACTTTGTTAGAGACAAGACTGAATCAGCACCAACTTTTGCTAAGGTTTTCAGAAATTATGATACTGGTGAAGTTATTGGAGCATTAGAATTCGGTTCAGCAGATGAATTGGAAAAAGCCATTCCTTTATTGAATGAATCAGAATTCCAAGGTGCTGTTTTGACAGCAGAAGAGGACACATCTCCATTCATTCCTCCTCCACCAAGAAGAGGTGGTTTCAGAGGTGGCTTTAGAGGTGGCCGTGGTGGTGGATTCAGAGGAGACTTCAGAGGAGGTTTCAGAGGTGGTAGTTTCAGAGGTGGCCGCGGTGGTGGATTCAGAGGAGATTTCAGAGGAGGTTTCAGAGGTGGCCGTGGTGGCTACAGAGACGACTTCAGAGGTGGATTCAGAGGTGGTCGCGGTGGTGGATTCAGAGGTGGTCGTGGTGGATATGATCGTGACTTCCGTAGAGATGAAGGCTCCTATGAGAGGGACTCCTATGTGCGTGATAGATCCCCTACTCGTTACTAATTATAATCTAAAAGTTGTAAAGTATTGGGTGTGACTTTTATCCTGAATTGACTATGAGTTTATTGTTTTTGAGTTGAGCTTACCCAAGATAGGATCTGTGATGAAATTGTGGATTCGAATTTCTTTTTATTGATTATTTGACCTATGGTATCGTTAAATTCTTGTTTTTTGAGTTGTATATTTTAGATTTAATTGTATAAATTAACGTAAAATATGTGGAAAATCAGTGGGTAGATTCGTGGGATTCCATTCTTAACAATTGGATTACTACTGTCATAATCATTGTGCCATTTAGGGAATAACCATCTATTGTACTGATATGTTCTTAATTATTTACGTCAAGGGTGGTTCCATGTTCATGTTCACTTCTCAGATACAAATAGCAATGACGATCTAAATTATTTTGTATTATGTTTTTTTTTCACATGAAGCATCAGTTAACGGATTATTCTTCAGATAGAGCTGTTGAATACACACACATCAACATAGATGGTTGATGATATATATAGACCTGTATATAATATAATGAGACACAATATGTCACTACGATTTAATTTACCGTAGAACATTAAATGGAAGTCTGAACAAACCTTATCTATGTCTACTCCATGCATCGTGAGGTACGGAAATCATCCATTGAATTCAGTAAAGGTATTTCAAAGTAATGAACTCTGCGGGAAATCCATTATATTTATACATGGAGGTGCCTGGAGGGATCCTAACAATACGTTTGAAGATTTTGATAAAATGGTATTCGACATGAAGGAGGCAGGATTCAAGGGTAACATATTTTCCGTAAACTATAGACTTTCTCCAGAATATAAGCATCCTGTTCATTTAATTGATATTATTACCTCAATATGTTATTTAGAGAGAGAGTATGAAATTGGTGAAGTACTCCTTGTTGGACATTCAGTTGGTGCTACATTTATATTACAGCTACTAAACGCGACACCAATCATCAGAGAGGGTGAAATTGAACTTCAGAAGACTTGTGGGTCACTGAAATTAACTTATATTCCAAAATCGCTAGAGTTGCAAAAACTTTTAAGTGACATCCGCTCTGTAAACATTAAATCCATATGCATGATTGACGGCATATTCAACAACATAGAGCTCTTGGAAGAGTATGGAGAGCCGTATAAAGCATTCATTGACGATGCTTTTGTGTCAGAAGCTCACTACAGGGAAGCTTTCCAATTATCGAGCCAAAAGATAGATAAGAAGACACCTTTTGAAATAACTGCATCAAATATTTATATTTTGTATTCTCTTGATGACGAGCTATTGTCTTACAGACAGACAGAGCTATTGAAGTCATATTTAGAAACAAAGGGAATGAAGTATATCGAGTTCGTAGATCACTGGGGAAAACACGAAGAAGTATATCGAAACAAAGCTGCAGCAATTCTAATTTCTTCTTTTATATAGAGTGATTTTCTATCCCTTAAGTAAGAACAATAACGCAAAAAAGCCCATATCTATCTATCTATATTATCAATCAAGAATCAACACGTAGAAAGAGAATAATCTTTATCTAGGTGATTAATAATAGTGCATTTACCAAAATTAAATTTTTCAATAAATTTTCGTCCCATAGTCAAATTATGAAATCAATTTACTACCAGGTAGATATCATTACTAAAAAATAAGAACAGATATATTGAACATGTCAGCATCTGTTATTGGGTCATGGGCCGATGCAGGCGATGAGTTCCCAGCTCCAGAGATCACCTCGAACCCAGATGGGACAAAAACTGTGATAAGTTTTAGATTAAATGCAGATGGCAAGAAAGTGAAAGTAACACAGAAGATTAGAGAAGTAAAAGTAATGGAAAAAGTACATCCTTTAATTGCTCAGAGAAAGAACTGGAAGAAGTTTGGAAAAGAGAAGAACACCCCTCCTGGTCCTGATACCAGAACCACTCAACTTGGTGAGAAGGTGGAGTTGAAACTTGGTACCTCTTGGAAAGAACTTGAAAAGCAAGAAGAAGAAGACAAAGCTCAAGAACAAGCACAAGTTATATCTAATCAAAGAATTAAATGTAGAACTTGTGGTGGTGACCATTTCACCTCTAAATGTCCATTCAAGGATACATTGATCAGCGATTCCACAAATGCATCTGACGCCAACACTCCAGAGCCAGCCGATTCGACTGTTGCTACTGGTGGCAAGTATGTTCCAAGACATTTGAGAAAAGACGCTAACGGAAACCTTCCACCAAAGGATGCTTCCAGAGACAGAGATGATTCTACCACTTTGAAGATTTCGCAATTAAATAGCTTTGTTGACGAAGATATGTTGGCAAACGAGCTTCTTGCTAAGTATATGTTACAAAGAGTTACCATTGTGAGGAACAGAGAAACAGGAGAGTCCAGAGGTTTTGCATATGTCAGTTTTGCCACTGAAGGTATGGCCGAGAATGCCTTGAACACATTGAATGGTAAGGGTTACCACTCCTTGATTTTGCACTTAGAATGGTCCAAGAAGAAGAAACCAGCTCCATAGATTATAGTATGAGATTAATAGCCTCCTTTAAGAAACCTTTGACTCACCTCAATTTGTGCTCACTGTATTTTACTGATTCTAGTATTAACCACCTACTTCCCATATGCACCGGAAAAAATGTCCCGTTCCGTCACGAAATTTCAATAGTTGATGTTATAGTGCAAATTAATAGTATATAGCAATCATCAAATAAAAGATATTTTGTAATCGATTTCTCCGTTCAAGTGTGGTAAGTGCCTTAATCGATATCAAAATCATTAAAAAAGTGCTCCAAGAAGCACTTCAAATAAAGAAAAAAGAATAATAATCAGTTATCCAAAGAGAGGGTTCTAAACCAGAATTGTAAGGCGCCGAGTAAAAAATATGACCACCAAGGATCTGAAGCATAGCTTCAGTAATCTCAGAAGTACACAGAACCCTTCTACAGATGCTCCATCTTCTCCGTCTAGAAAAAATCTATTTAATAGAATTCTAAAAAGAGAATCAGCTCTGCAATCTCCACAAACAAATAACCTGCAACCAATGCAAGTTTTACCTAGGCTGAGAGGCCTGACTAAACTGGGAAAGTCATCAGTGTCCAGTAGTCTGAAGATGTCTCTGAGGGAGTTGCATGATCTGCCTGCTGGTTCCGTGAAAACAAAAATTAACAAAATAGGTACGATGGCGCCTAAGACTAATGCTAGTAATCACAGTAGCAAGACAGATTCTAAAACTAATAACTGCATTGACGATGATAAAGCTATATATAATGAAGAATTTTCGGATGGGGACATTGAGGAGCGGGTGAAGGAATACAATTCAGATGTGGAGTCTATTGGGTCATCGTTGGAAGGATCGAGTTCTCTTGGCTCTTTAAATGATGAAAGTAGTGAAAGTTCTATTCCAGATGAAGAACAGAACGAAAAAATAAGGTTTCCTACTATATCGGATCAGTCTGGTAATAAAATTATCTCTAGCACAGAAGAAGATGAAGCAATTCCTTGGCTGGATCTCACCTACGAATCCTTGATATTCCCAAAATACATTAAAAATATCAAGAAAAATAAGCACAGTCCTAGAATTTTAAATAATATATTTTTGGCACAAGAAATAAGCTTTGGAGAAGATGGAGAAAAAAATGGAGAGACTGAAACTAGATCTATCAATTCAACAGAGGCAAGTTCCGATAAGACGAATACACCAAGATCAAATTTACCAATTGACTTAAAATATGAAGGAAACAAGCATGAAATCTTCGTGATGGATTTTAGCAGAGATGGTAAGTTTTTGGCAGCAGCAGGAAGAGACTCTACTATAAAGATTTGGAAAGTAATCTCATCTCCTTTGGCCAGGCTTGAGTTCAAAACTACCGAAAATTCCATGGCAGATAAGAATATGAAATCCAAACAAGAAGAGAAACCATTTAAAAATGCATCTTTATTTCACCAAGAGCCAATCCGCGTGCTTAAAGGTCACAAGCACCCAATAATATCATTGGATTGGAGTAAGAATAACTTTCTTCTATCTGGAAGTATGGATAGAACAGTGAAATTATGGCATGCTGACAGAAACGAATGTTTAGACACTTTTGAGCATGAGGATTTTGTGACGAGTGTAAAGTTTCATCCTCTAGATGATCGCTTTTTTTTAAGTGGTTCATTAGATAACAATGCTCGGTTGTGGTCCATATTAGAGAAGGAAGTTACATATAGTAAACATTTAGGCGATGATGTATTAATCACGGCTACTGCATTTACCCCCGATGGAAAGCATTGTATAATTGGTGGATTCAACGGTACAATTTACTCCTTAGAAACCAAGGGCCTATATGTTATTGATCAATTTGAGATTAAGGATAGATCTTTAACACATACGTTTCACAATAGGAGTGATCATAAGATTACAGGAATCAAAATTTTTGAAAATAAAACTGTTTCAAAAGCAGAAGTTGACAAAAATGCTTTGGCAAAGTGGCGCTTTTTGGTCACAACTAACGATTCAAAAGTGAGACTAGCAAATCCAACTCTGAAAATATTAGTTACAAGGTTCAAAGGTTTGACCAATATCAATTCATCGATCGTTGCAAACATAAGCGAAAATAATCAGTACATTATTTGTGGATCGGAGGATCATTGGTGCTATATATGGGAAAACAATAATTCAATTATTAATAATCGTCTCAAATTAGCGTTGAAGGATTTGGTACTTGAAGGTAAACATCATATAACAGATTTCCACCTACACAAGAGACATTCCAAACATTCTATACAAAATGAAACAGACAGTCATTTCAAATCTGGGGATGAGAATAAATTGATTGCAAACGAAAACAGTAGTTATGCTACGTTCCATGCTCATCATTCAACTGTTAATGCTGCTATATTTGCCCCTCTGTCAACTACTAACCTTCTCGAATCCTCAGACGACATGATATACCAATTAGGTAGAAAAGGAAAAGAAAAAGAATCTGCTGAACTTTTGAGTAAGATATCGGACCAAGTTTTGACCCCAATGAATTATAATGATTCGAACAAAGGCTTCATAATTGTCACTACAGATGATAAGGGTTTGATAAGAGTATTCAGACAAGATTCCGGGTATAAAGTAAGAAAGGTATTAGCAAGTCTCTACAAGGGCAGCAAAGGTTGCAAAACAGCACAGAAAGGTGAACCCCCTGCTTCCAAACTAACATTTGACTCGAGAACTACTAGTTCAAAATCTACTAGTTTGATGTTAGGTAGAAAACTTTCTAGACGAGGAAGGTCTTCTACAAGCGAAGGTGATAAATCACTGGGTCTCAAAGGTGGTCCAAGCAGAGTTAGAGGGCATGGAAGTGCTTCTCCCACAATTTCTCCCGATGCCCCAATTTCTAGAGGAAATGACACTACTGGAAGAACTATCTCATCTAGTTCATTAATGACTCAATTTAAACATCAGGGCAAACCTTCACCTTCAACTTTTGAAAAAACTTCAGGTAATTTGAATCTCAAAGGTGAATTGGGGATTAATCATAAATTAGATGAATCATATTGGTCAAATATTCCTTCAATTAGTGCAGATAATGCCTCCATGTATAGTTTAACTACTCCAACTGACGAGAAGGGTCCAATTAAAAACCACTCCGTGATAGCTACAAAAAAAGGAAGAAATGAACACTCCCCTTTGATAGTCAAGACTAATGCTGGTGAGAGTGAAGGTGAAGAAATCAGTTTTACAACACCTGTAAGCAACTTCAGAACGGATGATATATTGAAAAAAGAGGCCGGATTTCCACCCAAATATGTAAATAAAAGTACAAACTCAAAGTAAATAGGTATTAGCTATCATACATAGAAACTGTTGTTTACTTTTCACTGTAAATGTCGTTCGTTTTTACTTGTTCAGAATTCTGGTTCACAAGCTTCAAAAACAAGCTCCCTAGCTTGTCGCTATTGAGCCTAATTCTAGAGAACATGTTTACGCGAACCATAGACAAGTTAATGAGAGTAAATAGTTTTACTGTGAAAACACACAAATCCTTTTCTGCTTTCCAAGTTTGTTCGGATTTGTCCTTCTCTCTTTTTAACTCTTTTGCTTTTAGTTTAGCTTGAGTTTCATTATCATCATCATAGCCATCATTATTTGCGTCTTCACTTGCGACTTCATCATCTGAGTCAAAGAAACTCTTTCGTTGTTCCTCTTCACTTTCGTATGCCAGGATATCACAGAGATTCACATTTTCATTACTATGTTTTTCAAGATCCACATGTAATAAAGATGCAAGCTTAGCCTCTTTGTATAAGAACACATTCAATAACTGATTTTGCACATCATCAGGTAAGATATGGATAAACTTACCCATACCTTGAGTATTGTTGAAGAATGAATCAAAATTTTTAAACTCATTACTGGTAGCAAATTTTGAGTAAAATATTCTAAAAGAAGATATCAAATCAACGAATTTAGCTGCGAAAAGAGTTCTTAAATCATTACACTTTTTGATCATCAAGCTCGAGTTAGACGCAATGGAAGATGAGGTGCCTGCTGTTTCACTGATCCTATCAATAGTTTCATTGGTAGCTATAAGCATTTTTAATGATTGTTCCACCAAAAAATCAGCGTTTTCAAAAATATGAGCTATATCGTACTGATCCTGCTGGTTGTTACCTTCTGAAGAGGAGACGTAAATTAATTCTTCCAACCTCCAGGAATTGGATACCAACATAAAATCCAATATAGACCTAAATGCGAGGATACATTTATCTGGAGATGCCATAAACACATCAGACCCTAGAAGAAAAAATTTGACATCAACACCACCTAATAAATCATTGATTACATAGTGTGTGACTGAAAAGGAAGAATCCTCAACATACTGATTGATGTTGACATGGTCACCAATCATCCGCAACTTCGTCAAGGGTTGCGATGCGGTTATGAGGCGCTCGATAGTAGCATCCAGGAGATTAGGCTCTATGGGTTCTTGGTTTACCACATTATCAAACTCTTTGACTAAATCTTGAATCAATGTCTGAACCGATAAACGAATTTCAGAATTCATAATATTTAAGTAAGTAGAGTTTACGCCAACCGTACTATTATAGTACGCCAATAACCTATCCAAAAATGCAACAAATTTCAGTAAGATGTTATCATCACCACTTTTCGGTGTGTCATAGTCTCTGAAATACTTGAGAGAAGAGTTGACAAGCTCGTTAAAGGAAGATTCCCGACCCATGTTCTTGAAGGTTGGATAAATGTTAAGATTTTCGTCATTACTTTCAATAAGACATACGAAAAGCGATAAGAAAATAGAAAACAACTGTTCAGATTTTATCAGAATATTCAACAAATTAGGGAGATAGTCAACTAGTTTTATCAGAATTGAGCTGACGTCAATGGATTTTTGCTTATTCTTTGCATTAAAGGCATGCAATAAAGAGCCTTGAATAAACCCCAAAAGGAATAGCTTATCGTAATCTTTAGCTAACTCCAACAGTCTTTTCAAGTCAATGACTTCTTCGTTATCTTCGATCGTTTCACCCTTGGAACGAAATTCAATTGAAGAGCTGTCAAATAAGAAGAATCGTATTAAAAATTCCCAACTGCCCGCATATGTAGGAATTTGATATAAGTATTTGAATATGGAGCTAATAGAATTATCAAGTTTTGAGTTCGCCTTTTCATTATAATGATTGAAGGAGGATTGTAGTAATTTGATTAAATTCTTTATCTTCAAAGATTCTTTGAGGGGGAGTTTTCCTTCTTCCTCACCGATTTGTAATGATTCGTAGTTTTCCATTAGAAGAGAATACCTCTCCACCTGCAACCTAGTCTGTTCTATATTAGCTATGCTAATGAATTTTGCCAACTCAGCTTTTAACTTTTCCTCAGTCACAATTGAAACTGGAGGACTAGGATTTTCAAGTATAAAGAAGAAGTTTGATATGACGTCCAAAGTATCAATATCATCCAAGAACCCTATTCTCAACAATTCACAGCAAACCCCAACAGCTGACAACCTCGCATTCATATCAGAGTCTATTAAACTCATCTTAATTATCTGTCTCTTATACCTTTCTGAAAATTGCCTGAACCCGATACCTAAAATGTTATTATCGTTGCTTGTGTTCCTATAAAGCTTTAATAGAACCTTTGCAACCTCTGATCTCACTTGAGGAGATGGGTCAGATAAAAGCCAGCCAAAATACCGAAGAAATGAAGCCAGGAAAAAATACTCCAGATACAATGTCATTGCAATGCTAAGATTCCTCATACACTCTTGTCTTATCAAAGGATCAATATCACGATATCTGTTCATCAAAGCCACATTTCCGATCTCACCAAAGTATTCAGTTATTGTATCCCTCTGATTGTGATAGCTTAAAATAGTTTTGTTCAAATTATCTCTTTTAGATTTATTACTTGCAGTTTTCTTGATTCTAGTAAGTTGACGCTGAGCTTTGTCGAGCCCTATTATGACAGTATTAATAATTTTGCATAATTGATTCTGAATTGTTAACAACACCAACGTCGACACATATCTTAAAGGCCTTATTGGACAGGAGCTTAACGTAGAAGTCCAAGTTAAAATCTCCTTCATTATCTTAGAGGACAAAAATGATTCATCACTCTCCAAGGTCATGCTATCACTAGCGCGGTTGGAGTCATTTTGCAAGCTAGATTTATAGAGAAGTCCCCTTTCATGCAATACTTGAATTAATTCTTCGAAGAACTTTAACACATTCTTTCTGAAAACAGGCAATGCTTTGAATGGGTACTTATGATTTTGCTGATCGCTAAATGCAATGGTCAATTCACTAACGGTTTGCGGTGCACTTTCTAAGTTTGCCATGTCATGAGGCTCAAAAAGATGTACGCTTCCACAGCTTCTCAACAAGAGGTTGACAAGCGTAGTTATTGTTTCATGAGCATTATCCTCTTCAATATAAGATTCGACCCATTCTAAAGCCAAATCTGTTACCTCAACGTCTTCAAAAGAAAGAGCTTTGAATAACGAATTCTCAGATAATTGTGCTTCTAACTGCTCTAGAGACTTTTTAGGAGTTTTCAGTCGTTGCCTTTTAGTTCCCGCTCGTTTATTTTGTTTTTTGATTCGTTTGGATGAATCTTCATATGATTCCAGTTCTATATCACTTTCATCTTCAGACCCTGAGAGTTCCATATATTGATTTCTTTTCTTTGAAACACGTGTAGACCTTCTCATGGTACTTATAGCACCTCCTTCTCCAACAGCTACTGTCATCTTGATATCTTGGTGATCTCTAGACCTGGAAAGAATAAACTTAGTAAACTCACAGTATCTACACACGCGTTTTTGTGGTTCATAAATGTCGCACTAATAATATCCTAGGAAGTGACTTTTCGTCGACATCTTACCAAATGCTTTTCAAATGAATTAGCTCGCTGTATAAACAATCCAACATCGTTGTATAAATAACTAAGCTAATTTTTTCTAGTTTTCATCTAATGTCATCGGTAGAACCAGACACACCAGTAGTTAACACTCCTGGGGAATCAGAAGAAGTTCCAAATGTTGAGAATAATGGCATAAAAGAAGAAGATGCAGCCGAGTCGGAATCTAAGGCCGTGGACGCTGAAAAGATAGCTAGAAGCTTCCAAGAGAAGGCTAAGAACTATTTAATTGAACAATCAAGCCATGTTGTTATTCCTTCTTATGCTAAGTGGTTTGATATGAATGAAATACACTCTATTGAGAAGAAACTGTTTCCAGATTACTTTCCGGTAAAAGAAGATGGTACTCAATCAGTCTACAAGACCAGCGAAGTTTATAAGAATATGAGAGATTTCATGATAAATGCATACAGAATCAACCCTTTAGAATACTTGAGTGTTACTGCTACTCGTCGTAGCTTAGCGGGGGACGTCACCAGTATTATTAGGGTCCACCAGTTTTTGGAAAGATGGGGTTTAATAAACTACCAAATAGACCCAAGAACAAAGTCATCTTTGGTAGGGCCCCAATACACGGGTCATTTTCAAGTGACTTTGGATACTCCTAAGGGGTTGGTCCCATTTATACCTGAACATAGAGAGGTGATCAATGCAAAAATATCTGATGCATCATTCGAAACAGAGAAGAAGCCAGAGGAAGTTGAAAAATCCACTAGTGAGATTCCTTTAAACTTGGAGGCAAGACGTAATGTTTATTCTGTATCTGGAGAATCTCTGGGTACAAGCAGTATAATTCAATACTTTTGTAACATATGTGGTAAAGATACCAGCCAGGTTAGATTCCACAATTTGAAAGTTAAATCATACTCAAGTAACCCAAACTCTACTTTTAATAATGCTTCGATTTTATGCTCAAATTGCTTTGACCAGGGACTTTTTCCTCTGAATTTTCAAGCGTCAGACTTTATAAAATTGAACCAATCAAAGGAAAATACATGGTCTGAACAAGAAATATTGCTTTTGCTAGAAGGTATTGAAATGTTTGGGTCGTTTGACTTAAATACAGGAGGTCAAGGCGCCTCCTTGAACTCTAATTCTAATGGACAGTGGGATAAGATCAGTGAATTTGTTGGTACTAAGTCAAAAGAACAATGCCTAGTTAAATTCATACAACTACCAATTGAAGATAGGTATCTCAATAAGTTGATAAAGTCCCCCAAGAAAAAAGAATCAGATGAAGACAGAGCCTCTCTTGTTCAGGATATTGCAAGAGAATTGGTTTCCAAAGCTCAAGGTAAAGAACTCGTGAAAGAGAATTCGTTGAAAAATCTAAATGAATCTATAGCTGAACAATCAGATTTGATCAATCAAATTATTACATTGACATTGGAGAAAGTTGATATTAAGTTAAAGTCTATAGATAGTCTCGAATCAAGCTTGTTGGAAATAGAAAAACAACGTAATGCTGAAAGAAAACAAATATTAATTGAGAGATGGGCACAATTTGAAAAGATAAGTAAATTGAAGCAGCACAGACCAGATTTATCTGACGAGTTGGATGCATTACTTAAACCAGTTAGTATCACTGAAGTTAACAAGTCACTTAAGGGTCTGTTTAATAATAACTCAGATGTACAAAGTAATGGTGGTGCAATGATAATTGATTCCACATCAAACAATGATGTAAGTCAAGATCATTTGCCTATTAGCGTTGTGCAACCTAAGAGTTACCAATTTTGGTCGGGCTAAAATGCATGGTGTGCTGTATGTATACTTATTAAGATCTAATATATTAAGTTGTTCAATAGATTTTAGGTAACATACTCTATCATTAAATTTGACGAAGTTCCTTCTTCGGACTCCAAATAACTGTCAAAATGAAGGAGTACTAATATTCTTAGTGGATATCATGATGATATATATTTACATACGTTTAATAACAATTTGTAACTGTGTCTTTGCTTATCGGTGAATTTAATTAGCATTGTTAACTATTTGACTAAACTTTACACTGGGGTTCAGCTATAAACTTCAGTCACTGTACAATCTTTTTTAAAAATCTAATCTTTATTTCGAACACTTTGTAGATAAATCTAAGATGTTTTACACTCTTGCTTTGTAAGGAAAGCATAGTAGCCACAGCTCTTCATATCTGAGAAAAGTAATACGTAAGAGATGTTTCAAATAGTACTGTTTCGGAAATGTAGAAAACACAAGCAATGGAGGGTTGGCCGAGTGGTCTAAGGCGGCAGACTTAAGATCTGCTGGACGGTTGTCCGCGCGAGTTCGAACCTCGCATCCTTCATTATATCTTTTTGTTATTTTTGTCCACTGGAAACCTAAAATGTCCATCAAATTGAGGTGTATTAATACAATGTCTGGCTGGTCAGACTGATGATTAACATTTGAGTATCGTTTCATTTATAAAGTTTTAAATCAAGAAGGATTTCAAAGTTTTACTGTTGGCTTTTATTAGTAGCATTTCATTATATTCCGCACCCATTCAAAAAGATAAACACAGCGACATATAATCTGATTAAAGGAAGAAGGTCAGATCACCGCTAAAATAATAAATGATTAAAGACTTAACGATACAGAGGACCGACTCCTCTAGTACGATAAATGAACCCGTACAAACGTCTGACAACCTGCAAATAGCTATCAACAATGGTAACCAATTGACTATTCTTGACCCTAAGCTCCCACTGCTTCACAAAAGTATAAGAACAATAAATGATACAAAAGTTATTGATCCGAAAGAGCTATATACCGTGAGCACAGTTTTATATCCAGAAGAGCTAGAGTCTTTACCAATAGGTAACTTTAATAAAGTGGTGGTAGAATCTCTTGATGAAGAGTTTAGTTTGAGTGGAATAAATGAACCGATAATCACAGGACATAAATGGTCTCCAGTCAACCCTAGTACTAGAGATTGCTATCTAGGAGTTCTTTTTAATACCTGTGAACTTTTGATTTTTGAACGATTAAATAACAAACCAGAGTTATATTCGGTGAAATACAACATTTTCCAACAATTACTTACGGATCAAAATATAACAAGTAATGGACCTAATGAAATTAATATCACTAACGAACAACTTAAAAGCTTAAAAATAAAAACCTTCGATTTCAGTTTGATTGAAACTCCCGAGGAATTAATATTAATTCTCAGTATTACATCAATCAATGGCATACTATCAGTATATAAACTTGGTACCAATCTGAACCTTGAGCTAATTCTGTCAGTTACTATTAATAAAGATGTTGTAAAGCAGACATGGTCATCGTGGAAGAATGAGTTAGACATAACCACAGGATACTTAGCTTTAGTATACGCAGATAACTCAGTAGGTTATGTTAAGGGAAAGTACAATAATCGAAACAAAGATTTCAATATCTCACCACCGATTTTGGTATCCAAAGCAACAAGGTTTTTGATTAGTCAATTAAAGTGGTTTCAAGTTCTGGGTGACGATATTTTAATTTTTACATCTGCTGAAACGCTTTCTGTTTTTATAATCAACTCCAAGAACTCTAAGGGCTTCAACCATAGAATATCTAATATGACACTTGTGTCTGGAATTATTTCAAATCATCGAAAAAGTATAATTGATATCACACTATGTTTTGAAAATGGAGAATTCGAGTCTTTCACAATGGGTTTACCCTCAGGAAAGTTAGAACCAACAAAAGCTGCGGCCTTGTTGACGAACTTCGTTTCAAGAAATTTGTACAAATTTCAATTGACTAACTCATCTCAGGAAGGGCAAAGCCAGGAAGTCAAAGCTGAAGAGGATAATACAAATGTTACACCTCACAAGGCAACTTCAGACTTAACAAGACCTTTTCTAAACCAATACGTCGAAGGTGATTTTATTTTATGTGGATTGTCTGTTAATGTGAGTGGAATAATTACCATAGTATATAAAGTTGTGCCAAAAAATGTTTTGAACTATACCATTTTATCTAAAAGCGAATTACATGTTGGGTTCATAAATGGAAGGGAGATATATGAAGGTTTAGGTCTGGAGACTTGTACCAAATTGACATCGTTACAGTTCATTAACAATTTGTGGCTTGCACACTATAAGAACATTCCACCATTCCCAAAGCTAACTTCAGAAAAGCAAAAGGAAATCGAGACATTTGTTCAAAATATCAAGGCTTTCAAGGAAGACCATTTCAAGAAAATAGATCACTTAGAATTGTCATTAACGGAATTAACTGCAGGGACATTTACCACACACATACAACATAACTTTAACAGCAGTTCAGAAATTAAACACTTGCAGAATACTTACAATTTTAACTTGATATTGATAGAAGCTTTGAAGATTTTACTGCAATATAATAATGAGAGCGGCGAGGAACTACTGCTGGAAATAAAGCGCGAGCAAGAAAATATTGAACATATAACCAGTAACTATTTGAGTAAGGTGATCATTACTTATATGAAAAACCAAAATGTTTACGATGAATATGATAAATTTGTTTTAATCAGTCATCTACTTCGCCTTGAAGGCGCCGATATAACAAAGTACAAGGAGCATTTAGTACAAAGCTCTGAACTTTCCATTCAAACCAAGTTCTTCAAAGAAACTTTCAAAGTGTCTGTCAACGATGTCAATATCGATCAAGAATACAAACCATTAATTATTTCTACTTCAAATCACAGCTGGACTAGATGCAAATTAACTTTATTACCACTACTAGAAATGACAAATAAAGTCGATGAACTAAACAAATTCAACTACTTCCCCGATTTACCAGGTTCACTTGAAAATTCTTTCACTAAAAGGCTTCTCCAAACCATTAAATATTGTCCCATAACGGGAAATAAAATTTACAAATTTACCTAGTCATATTTAGAGTGTTTTTGATTCGGTTCTGTTTCGGTATAATTTTTAGAGAACAACAGTGACCCAGGAAGAGGTGAAAAACCTTCATCTGTTTTGAAAAAGTTACCGGTTAGTATATAACTTTCTTTCTCTTTGTTCCAAATTAACTGAGTTGAATTCCAATTTATCAAGGCGCTGGCCAGAGCTGGAGGAGGATCAGTTATTTTCGTTATTAAATAGGCACTTGATGATTGAGCAACGCCATAAATTAGGATGCTTACCCAAGGGAACTTATTAATTAAGTAATAGTAACAGAGTCCAAACCCAAACAAAACTCCCTGTCTGGACCTAACCCATTGGTCTTTTTGTAGGTTTGTTAACTTTATTTTCCTGAAGTATGGCATCAAAAGATCATAGCTTGTATTTCGAGAGCCCCAGAATGTAGATAAAAGCATTCGATGATAGTACCTTGGAAGGAGATTCAATAAGCCAACAAAAACAATTGAAGGAACTGTCCCTATTTTATCATTGAATAATTGAAATGATACTATTGCCATTACAACTGGGCCAAGTTTAGATGTTCTTGAAAGCAAATAAATAAGTAAATTAAAAAAAGAGTGCTTCATATATCTCTTCAAAAAATTCTGAAATTCATGAGAACTGTCAAATTTAGCCTTGAATGCCACAAAATAACGGTTCATGAGTTTTATATGAGGTTCTCTCTGTGATCCTTTATCTTCATACTTGGGCAATCCTTGCAAATTCTTGAAATATAACTGGTCAACTCTTTCGGGGTGCTTCTTGAGCTTTACCTCATCGGTGTATTTCAATCCAATGTAAAAAACTTCATCTAATTCATCCCCAAAAAACCTGACTAAAGAGATCAAAAAGACGTTAATGTTCAAGACATTCTTTTGAAAATGATTAACATCTGAAATTAATGAATTGACTTTCCATTTCTTTCTTAAGAACAATTTTAAAGTGACCAAGAGTAACTTCAAGCCATAGACAGGGATATATATTAAAATCTGGAGTAATATAGACCACTTTATAGCTGTTATCGCTCTCAGATATAATTGAGATTTGAAAACTTCTGGATTCTGAAGTGTTCTATACCCTCCCAAAATACCAAGTTGAATTCCCCTTATAATTGCAGTAATCGAGAAACCTGGGGGTGGTTTCGACATGAATATTGGAGAAGCCATTTATGTTTTCAACTAAAATGCTTTTGTTCGGCTTACAAGAATCAAACACGGAGGCCTATCTTTAACAAAAAGAGACTAGTCTGATATTCAAGACTGCAGATAAATTGCACTTTCCATTCTTCTTGGCTGCGTGTTCCCAGAAGCGTTGTGTTTCAAAGTAGTGCATCGAAGTAAAAGAGCTGAGTTGAAAAGCAGAAACATATTTGACTCAGTGACAGAACGGAGTCTAGAAAACGACAGACACTACACACAAAAAATGGAGAGTCTGGTGGATCGCCGTAGCTTTTCCATTCAGGGTTTCTTAATGCGCTCTGATGCAAAAAGGGCCCGGAATACACTGCCGGCTATGGACGGGATTTTTTCTTTGATCCCACATTCGCGCTACCAGGATTTTTGTCTTGGTAAGAGACTGATAGATACCAAAGATATTCGAAATTAAGGAAGTATATTGCGTTCCATATTTATTTACTGCGTAACTTCTATTATAGAAATGTGGCCATGTCATTAGTTGCAAGAAGTTGCTTTCTCGTTTAAAATTGGACTTAGTTTGTCTGCAATTCGATAGAGAGAAGTCAAATCCGAGTCATAACGTCTGAGAAGAGTCAGTAAGGCACAAACATGAAAAAAGGTAGGTATAACTATGTCTCCTTAGGACACAGCTATGGACTATAAAGCGACCCTATTGCCTGGTTGAAGTATTTTCATCTTCAACTTCAAATTTGAATCATGTTGAGTTCAGTTAGAAGTACACAAACAGAGAAAATCGCATATCCAAGCGTGAGGACATCTTTGGTCGATGTAACTGATTCGCTCCCTATCAAGCCACCGTGTAGAATTATGTTTAAAAATGAATATGAGCAGCCAAGTGAGAGCTTCAAGTTGAGAGGTATAGGAAATTTAGTGGGTGAATGTGTGGCTAATGCTAAAAGAAAGGTACCAGGAAAGAGAATTCAAGTATTTGCATCCAGTGGAGGAAATGCGGGCCTTGCAGCTGCCTATCTGGCAAGGTACTATGGAGTTGAATGCACAGTTGCTTTGCCAGTTGTTTCAAAACCTGAAGTAAGGTCAAAATTAAAAGAATATGGTGCTTCTGTTATCGTTGTCGGAAAGTCCATTTATGAGGCTGATCAGCATTTATTATCACTAATAGAGAGGACAGATCGGGAAAAGGTAGTTTCAATATACTGTCACCCATTCGAAAATCCACTTATTTGGGATGGCCACTCAACTTTGGTTGATGAAGTTACCACACAACTACCACTAAATGATCTTAAAAAGGTGAGAGGATTCGTTTGCTCTGTTGGCGGAGGTGGGCTCTACAACGGTATCTACAATGGGTTGTTGCGAAACAATTTGAAGCTGGATATTCTTTTATTGGAGACGAAGCAAGCTCCAACGTTCAGAGAAACATTGAAGGCAGACAAGATAGTGACATTAAGTAATGTCAATTCTGTTGCTTCATCCTTAGCATGTTCGTATCTATCAAGTCAATCATTGTCTAATTATAAAAGTCGCTCTAAAGTTAAAACATTTCTAGAATCTTTAGATGATATGGATGCGTTGAAGGGCTGTGTTGATTTTTACGAGAACAAGGGTATATTAACAGAGCCAGCTTGCGGTGCTTCGCTATGTGTTGCATATCAGCAATTGCAATTGTTGCAAAATTATTTTTCAAATTTAAAGCCTGACGACATTATTGTCATTGTTGTATGTGGAGGCTCATGTACTAATGAAAATGATATGAAGAACTACAAGAGAGCCATTTCAGATCTTGTATCTAAGCTCTGAAGATGTTTTATCAAACATATCAAATCTTGAAGAATAATGAATTTACCCACAAAGTGATTATATAAGCAAGATAAAAAATATCCCATCTGATCTTAGATAAACTATGTAGTTACCCATAAATGAGCTGATAAGCTATTTAGATGTATATCCATTTTCGTGGAATCAGATGATTCAAGATGACAACAATCATAATGTTGTAAATTACGGACATCCTTTCAAGCCTTATAATATACAAGTGGATCTAATGAACGCGATCTATGATGCGATAGATGGAAACTACAAAGTGGGCCTCTTTGAAAGCCCTACGGGAACAGGTAAAACATTGTCTATAATATGCTCTACTATGGCATGGCTAAGGAACTTTAAGAAAAAACGGGTTTCGTTTAGGAATATGGATTCTGACTCTGAATCCAGTGACAGTGACATTGAGTGGGTGACCACAGCGTATGAAAAATCTGTTATGTCTCGAAGCAAAAGCAAACTACGTGATTATGAGAATTATCTAGAGAGTCTAAAGAGTGATAATATGGCAAAACTTCAAGGTGTTGATCATTTGGATTCTCAAAGAAGAAAAAAACGCTCAAAGAAGGAGAATAATGAATTAAAAGATGAGGAATTACTACCTAGAGATTACTATAGTGATAATGAATCTAATTCTATCGAACAAGTGAACGTGAAACTTTCAAAAGAAGTACAAGCGTTAATTGAAAAGACTAACCCCAGAAATGACCTTGGTGAAGTTGCTAATGAATGTCCTGTTAAAATTCTCTTTTCGTCAAGAACGCACACCCAGTTGAACCAATTTGCTGAACAGTTAACTTTACCAAATTTTGAAAGTTCCTTTGAGGATGTAGGAGAAAGGGTAAAGTATCTTTCTTTGGGATCACGTAAACAACTATGTATAAATCCAAAGGTAAGCCGATTTTCAAACAATGATCAAAAGTTGAATGATGCATGTTTGGACTTGCAAAAACTGAAAAACGGATGCGAGTATCTTCCAAAGGATAGGAGAAGTCAGGAGCAAAGGTTCACAGACTACGGATTCACAAAAATCAATGATATAGAAGAATTGGCTGGTTTAGGTGTTGACTTGAAAACCTGTCCATATTATGGCGTTAGAAACGGTCTTGATATGTCAGAGATTGTGTCATTGTCGTATCCAATGTTGTTAGAAAGTTCTACAAGAAGGGTTTTAAACTTAAATATTGAGAATGCTATTGTGGTCATCGATGAAGCTCATAATTTATTTGATGCTATTAATTCTATGAACTCGGTTAGTATTAATATTAATGAACTTAACCTTGTGGTAAATTCTCTTAAATTATACTTGAGCAAATTTTCTAAGCGATTAAATAGTGGTAACAGAATTAACTTAATGAAGTTGATTAAATTATGTCGAGTATTGGTAGATTTTATGAATAAATCTGCTAATGTTGATGTGGGGACAGAAATACGGTTTGAAGATATATTTAGCAGTACCACTGGTGATTTAATTAATGTTTATCGGATTGAGCAATATCTTAATAAATCTAAAATAGCATATAAGATAGAAACTTATATGGAAAAGGTTAATAGTGAACAACAAACAAGTAAATCCAATCCTCTTCTATTCAAAATTACAAAATTCTTAAAATGTTTGACTAATTTATCAAAGGAAGGGAAAATATTCTGGGAAAGAAAGAATAATATTTTATCGATAAATTATATGCTTTTAGATCCAAGCGAGGTTTTCAGGGAGATAGTCGAAAAGTCACGATGCGTTCTATTGTGCGGTGGAACCATGGAACCTATGAATGATTATCTTAATTTTTTATTTCCCTACATTCCGGATGATCAAGTTAAAATGTTTAGCTGTGATCATATCATCCCACAAGAGAGTCTTAAAGTCTATCCTATTATAAGCAATAATGATATCACATTAGATTTCCTGTTTGCAAAGAGAGATAATGTCAAAACTATAAACACTTTAGGTGAAACAATTTCTGAAATTTGTAGAAGAACACCTCGAGGCATGGTTGCATTTTTCCCAAGCTACAAATACTTGGACAATGTTGTGAAAGTGTGGAGAAGCTCAGGCATATTTAACAAAATAAGTTTAGATAAGAGTATTTTTCTAGAATCTAACAAATCATCAGACACAAATTCTTTGTTGACCAGTTATTCAAGAATGGTAAAAGAAGAGCAGAAGGGTGCAATTTTGCTAGCAGTTGTTGGAGGAAAATTATCAGAAGGTATAAATTTTTCTGATGATTTAGCTCGAGCAGTAATAATGGTAGGATTACCTTATCCTAATGCGTTTTCAGGAGAAATTGTAGCTAGAAGAAAATTCATCGAGTCTACAGTTATCGCTAGAGGAGGTAGTAGAAAAGATGCAGTTGAAATGTCGAATAGTTTTTATGAGAATATTTGCATGAGGGCCATAAACCAAAGTATAGGAAGAAGTATAAGACACATCAATGATTATGCGGTAATCTATTTAGTTGATAGTAGATACAAAAGCCCGAAGATTCAAGAAAAACTCAGTGGCTGGGTAAAGAAACGAATTGTGAACGGACTCACTCTAGCTGAAACACTAGCACATACTGAAGAATTCTTCAGATCAAAATCAGTGACTAAACTTAGATAAGTCTTTTGATTAAGCATTGCATTATATAGATTTTGGGTATACTACATCACTTCTTAAAATCCATTTTTCCCCATTTTTAACAATTTCACCTTCATGCAACATACAATCATCTCCATGTTTGTGTAAAAGAGCCATTCCTTTCTTAGGGTGTACATTCAAGGGAAGAATGTCATTAAACTCAGGATAAAATATGGTACCTCCACCTTTAAAGTCATCACCTCCTGTTAAATAAATTAATAGCGTCCATCTAGTCTTCCCTTGTTGGCCCAAAACTTTACATTCAACAGATTCATCATAGTGCTGATTGAAATGATGTCCATCTTTATATCTATATATCCTCAATGCATCATTGAGACCAATAGCATCCAGAAACTCGCTGTTAACCTCTTTTATTTCTTCATCCTCGTATGGTACTTCTTGTACTAATATTTGTTTAAGATAATCCCATAGCTTAATAGCTGCATCAGGATCTGTTACAAGGCATCTGTCATTAACCCTAGTAGCATAGTCTTTACTCTTTATGAGAGGCGTAGTATCCAACTTCAAATTCTGAAAAGATTTAACAAGCTCATCACAAAGCAGTTCGTTGATAAAGCTTTCTATTACTACTATTTGCCCAGATACCAACGATATAGGGCGAGGAATGTAAAACTGCTTAGATAATTGTTTGGCCAAGCCTAAGAAGTTATTAGGAAAGACATATTTCAGTTGTTTTTCTTTCCCTTTTTTCTGACCCATAGTGGAGAAGCTTACGAGATTAGTTACATTAATTGTGATGTGTGTTTTTAGTCCGCGCTACATTCAGAAATGAATGGTTCATATCAGGTGATTTACATTATAAGTGTATCTATAACAGTGCTTCTAAATTGATTAACAAACTGTATGTTTCCCTTGGCATCTTGTATTGAACCATACCAGCATAAATCATACAACTCTTTGCAACTTTTCTCAAGTTTTGAAGTTCCTCTTTTTCACTGTTTAAGGTCTGGTACTTTTTAATCATTATAAGATAGTTCAACTGAGAGATTGAAGTCATAGCCATTATCAATAACGATGGGATAACCTTGATTAAGTTGTCATCCAAGTAGTTATTCTTAACAAGCTCGCTTAACTTTCTAACTTCTATTAAATCATCATTTGGGTCCAAAGGCAATAGATTCAAATTCTTAATTTCGCTGAGAACTCGTTGAAATTCCTTCTTTACAAAGAAGTCTCTAATATCAATAATAGGTAAAAGTAATTTACATGTTTCTTTTTTCTGTGATGTGATTTTTTCGGAGATCAAACTGTTACTATCAAATGTTTTCATGATTTGTTTAGAGAATAAAATGATATTATTCTCTGGAGTATCTGCTTTTTTCGTTTCCCCATTTAAGGTTTCATAGCTTGCGAACTGGATCAATGGTTGATCTAAATCAGTTGTGGATAAAAGCTCAGCCAATAACTTACTTATTAGCGAGACGACCGTATTGAAATCTTGTGCAGATTCATAGAGCAATAAAGCATCAAATACTCTGCCCTCCTCTTCACACCTCAAAGCACTAAGCTCAATAATTTGATGATTAAAGTCATTTATATTTGGTAAGCTAATCAATGATCTCTGTTTCTCAAGAATTCCTGATCTCTTTTCGCCATTCAGTTGATTTAAGTCGCCTAATAACATTGAGAATTCTCTGGAAATCAATATAAGCTCTCTAAGCGCTTCGTGACATTTAGCTATTTCATCTCTAGAGTCATTTCCCTTTGATAATGCAATTAAGACTAAGTACTGTGAAGCTACCTTAGGGTCACTTATTTTGAAAGCTCTAGTGTAAGACCCTATTAACCTTGCAAAGTTTATTTCGTAGTCATTGTTGAACACAATTAATTCATCCTTAGTATTATAGCTGGATACATTAAGTAATCCATAGTAGTTTAAGCCAATAGCTAAATGCACAGCATCGCATTCACTAATAAATTCATATGCATATTGAATGGCTACTTCATAGAGACCGACAAGAATCAAAGTTTTCAAGTATAATGGATTGTTTGAAGATGAATTAAACTTTTTTGAACCCAACGAAATAACTCTTTTTTGTAAATTCAGTAGCGAATAGTTCTCAAAAATCAGATTAGAGCCAAATGATTGGCCTTCGTTGATGATGGAAAGATGAAACCAGAGCCAATCCTCGATACTCAAATTAATCACATTTGGAAGGTTTTTCTTTCCAAGATCACACTTACCAATTATCTTATAAAGAGAATACTTAAATGGATCAAAGCTGTCATCATGGTCACTGAAAAAAGAAAATTGTTGGTTAAATTCTTGTTGTAAACGTTCGTTCAACTCCTGAGGTAAAGCTCCATCTTTACTTTCAACAAACTTCTTCAAATATACTGGGAAGTTTTTGTCAAACTTATTGAAAATATCGTTATACTTCACTGCGAAGTCCAATGCTTCATTGTATAAGCCAGACCTGACAAAGTAAAATAAGAAAGCCCAGATTGGTATCCCATTCACAGTCAAAGTCTTTTCAAGTAAATTTGGATCGTTTTTAATAATTACGTGATTAATTAAATATGAAATCTTATCGGCATTAGAAGGAGCTGATGATGTCAGCTGTTTATCTTCTTTGGAATAGATTTCGTTGACATAGTTGAAAAATTGAAGCTCCAAGTAAGATTTACTCGTAGTGATGATCTTTTTGGTGAACAGTTTTGAATTATAGTCCCCGTAAAAGGCCTGTTCTTGGTTGACTTTGGTGTATTTTTCGTTGGTTAATTCTACCAAAATTTTGTAAACCTCACTCATTTGTTTTGACTTTAAATTACTAGAAAGTTTGTTGATTTCTTCAAAATTTAATAACAAGGGGAAGAAATCACTACTCAATCTAGCTTCATTTAACTGGTAAATTATCTTAGCATAACTTTCAAACTTATCTCTAGGTAACTGCTTAAGCGACAGACTCTTGCCGCTAAGAGGGCTTAAAATGTTATGGCTACCTGGAGTTAGCTTATTCCATATAATAGGAGAAACTTTTGTTTCAGTACTGGAGCCTGACTTTAACCCAACTGATCTTCTGAGTTCATCTCTTCTTGCCTTCCAGTCAATATTAACATTTGCGCTGATGAATGAATCAAAATCTCTAGACGCAATTGACAAAGACTGTTCAATAGAGTTCAATATATTCTCATCTTTTCTGCTACTGAGGTATCCTTCGAGATTATTCGAAGCTACTATAGACGACTTCGACTCACTTACTGGTATATTGAGCAGGTTTATCTCACTCTCGATTTCTTCTGCGCTAATTCCACTGGATGCTAAAAGATAGTGTGCTTTCATAAAGTTGGATTCTTTGTCATGATTTTTCCTTAATTGCAGTGATCGCCTCTGCAACTCATTGAGAGTCAAGTGGATACTTCCAATATCTAAACCGTCTGACTTTGGTAAATTATTAGCCGTTTCAAGTAAGTCCTTCAACAACTTGGAAGTTCCTGCTCCTGATGAACTTGCTGAAGTCGGTAAAGTTGCCAGCGTTCCATTTCCCTTTGAAAAGGTTGAATTATTGCTGCTTGTGTGGTTACCACTAGAGCCAATGCCGCTAGTTTGCCCAAACATCACTAATTATATATCCTCTGGTGTTTGTTCACGACTAGCCAGTTGCTTCTGGGATGAATTCAACTTTAATTTATGCTAATGTTGATGTTGATGTTTTTTTGATCGAAATAGCCATTAGGCGGGTAAATTCTACGCACTATATAAATAGTCGCTGGTGCGAAAAAAAAATTATTATACTCATCTCTATATTAACTTTGTCCAAAAGTAATCCATCACAATAGACAGTGCATGCCTATGGGTTTCATATCCACGCTTGGGTTTGGTGTCAGTTCTTGACACTGGGCCCATATAATGTGGAAATGGGATCGAGTAATCATTCGGTAATGCGATCGTTGATGGAGAGATCAAATTGAATCTTATAAGAGCCTGTCTGGATTTAAAGATGAAAGAGAGGTGTCAGAAGATTCATATATGCCTTGTTTCAAGCAAATTGTCTTGTTTCCCACTTACTGCTATTGCAGAGTGGAGTTTCGACTTTCGAATAAAAAAGAAATTGGCGATGTAGGTAAAAATAGTCACGTATATTCTAGTAGATTTTCTATAAGTTTACAAATCGGTTAAGACAACATCAGGGAATTCTAATTCTTCGTTGTTATTAATGCCTCCAGCAAATTTCTCCTTTGCACCCCATTTCTTGATTGGGAACCACCAGTAACCAAGGGAAAAAATCAAATATATGACAATAACAACAGAAACATAGTTCATATTACCGGCAGTAACAGGCATGAACGATGGGAAAGAAAAGAAAACAACAGCGAAAATGGCCCATAAGCATGTTACTATGTTGGAAAAGAGTCCTAAATGTCCGAGCCAGAAAGGACCATGTTTAATATTATCTCTACCTCTGTATAATAAGCAAGCAGTTGGAACAAAGTAACTCAACAATAAAAATGTAATACAACCAACAACCATAGAATTGAACGCAGCGTCAGAAACCAAATAAAGAACGCCTAAAATAGCAACCCAAAAGGAAGAAAACAAGTGAGCATTTAATGGAATTCCCATTACTGGATGAACGACTGATAAATACTTGGAAAATGGTAAACCATTGTCTCTTGCAAAGGACCAACATAATCTCGTTTGCCATGTATGAGATGAGATTGTACACCCACAGGCTGTAAGAAAGATAAGAACACCCAAACAAATTGCACCAACCTTGTTGTTTAATGCTTGATAATAGATATCAAGGATTGGCATACCAGTACTTGAGTTGATAATAGTATCTAAATTGTGAATCGAAAAGAACATGGCAATTGAGTAAGTAAAGGAGGTGAGGAAACCAATAGTCACAGTACCCATAATCGCCTTGGGAATATCGGTTTGAGGTTGCACCGTTTCCTCGGCCAAATGACATGCAGAGTCTAAACAACTGAATGACCAGTTAGGGTTAACCAATCCGACAATGAATGCAATACCAGCACTAGACCATCCTGTGTTATTATCAAACTGTTTAAAAACGAAGTCAGCGTTCCTATAATTTCCTCTTGAACAAACCAATACAGTGATAGTAATAGTAACGTATGAAAACAATGAAACGTACAATGCACCATTAGCAAGGTAAGGCAATAATTTTCCGTAGCAATTGAAAAGAACAAGAAATAAATTGATAAGTTGATATATCACAAATAGTTCCCATTTCTTGATAATATGTTCAGGATGAGTGAGAACCCAAAATCCCATCAATTCGTTTGCAATTGATAATGCCATAGATGCACTGGTGAACAAAGAACCTGCCCACGCAAAAGAGCCACACATGTAGGCAAAGAAACTAGAATACTTCTTAGGAGCTAACACCCTAGACCACACATATTGCCCACCAGCAGATGGGATCGCAGAAGAGAGCTCAGAAAGAGTAATACCAATAGAATAGGAAATAAAAGAAATTATAATGATGCCATAAACAATCAACATAGGACCTCCAGACTGGATACCCGTAATAAGAGACGCGGATATACCAAACCAAGAGTTTGTAAGCCCAAACCCTATACCTAAAACTGACCAAGTTGAGAATCTTCGTTTAAGCTGGCCTTGGGTGTATGAAGCATCATCTGAAAGAGATTCAGTCTTATTGTCGTTTAAAGCAAATCTTTCTTCTTCACCCTTAGCTAAGTCGCCAGAAACTTGTTTTGACTCTTCATAAGACTCCATCTTGAATCTACCTTAGTATGATATAAGGGAGAAAAAAAAAAATAAAAAAAAGTTTTATCCCGATAATGAAACAAAAAAGTTCGCCTATCAAATAATTATTTGCGAGGCTCTAACGATGTTGTTTAGTGCATATCAGAAGCCAATCGTGCACGGCAAGATAATTTTGAGATCATTACGGGAAACTAAGAAGATTTCCTATTCTCTCCCCTATCCTCCTTAGATCACTTCATATCATAGGGGCAGGTGCTTCTTGGTCTCATCAACCCTCGTAGGCTTATCTCATTCTGCAACATCTCCCCCTTTCTCAGCTGATAAGTGTTTCAACCAAGTGACTCGTAACCATATTCCATCTCAATCTTAACGGGCCACACGACGAGAGACGAATAAAAATTATTTAGTGTTATATACAATACCAATAAATGGTTCGGAAATTGGATGAGGAGATATTGTATACAGAATAGTACTTAGGATCTGTTATCCTTCATGTTGGAGGAAATAAAGGAACTTTCAATAACTATACAGGATCAAGCCTTTGTAGCTTGAATCAGGGATCAATGAGAAGGGGCCAGAAAAAGCGCAACTATATGTTTCACGTGCTCTATTTTGCGATCTCTTGAGAAAACATAGTGCGGTTTAGTATCCACACTTTGTTATTCCAGCTTTCCAGCTTTGATGAAGACGATCAGCTACAGAATCGAGCCGCCTTTAGGTAGATCATGAATACAAATAGAGAAGGATAAGAATTTTGTTGTTGCAACAACGCACAACGGGATGCGTGTAATATGCAGGATGATATGGGATAGAAAGCGAATTTCCTATGTTATAGATAAGAAGCGGTATTGGTAGAATATGTCCGGAACAAGGGTCTGATTCAAAAGGCCATGTGCCACTGAGGATCCTTATAAATTTGGAAACTATCGCTTAAATGTAAACGAAGAAAGTGTTCAATTTCTAGAAATAGAGCATTGAGCTGTTCCCAGTGACATTTTATACATACTGAGTGTTGCATTTTTAGCACTTTTGATAAATCTTTTTAAGGATTTGGTATTTACTGCAAAAGTCAAATATGCTCTTCGATTTAGTTAACTTTGACAAGGAAAACAAGCAGATTTCGATTGGATTCGGCAACACCGTGCGCTTATACATCAAGCGCACACAAAAATCATGGCATCCATACGAAGAGCTTAAGAGGTCAATAACACATTAAAGTAATAGGAAAAGCAAGATAAGATCGAGCAACAGAGACTTTCAAAGTCATTTTAAGTATTAAGACTACGCACTAATTATACTACTTGAGGATCGAATACAAGTGTAATTTTACCAGAAATATCGAACCCGACAATGAGGCAATATTGTTAGTTTGTGGAATGAAAATACCCCATATTTCAAAGAAATGAAGTGAGTAAATATATGATAATTGAATTTTAGTAGAAAAATTTCTGCTCTATAACGTTAATAACTTGGCATTTAATATGGTAAATATATGCTGCATGGCCAAAGCGACTTAATTCCTCTTATCGTAATAACCGTGAACATACACCATAAAAACATCTAGCTTGCCACTCGGTCTTTTCAAACAGGTTTGTCACCAGCCATTTAACCCTCAGAGGTTGCTGACAAAGAGTATAAGCAAGTATAACTACCCCAAATTAAATTCACTTCTATATTAGATGAATGTCCCGTGTTTGACATTCTAGGCTTGCCCTTGCTTTTAATGATTTGATTTACCTTTGGTTACATAATCTAATAGAGGAATACCACTTTGTGTCTGTGAAACTAGATATTTGCTTTGAAGTTTCCTTCGATTCTTTAGAGAGGAGATTCGGGAAGAAACTGCGACGTTCTTGTTGCTTTACGTGTGCAGTATCCCACACAGTTAACTGAAAAAGAAACAATCAGCGCTATATATAGTAATGGAAATTAGGGAGGAGTAAGTATGTGACCTGACTCGATATAGAAGTTCTATCATAGCCAAGCGGATTTATACTGGATCCTAGGAATGATTTACTGATAGCCTGTACTGTCTCTACAATAGACACCTTGGCTAATTGTCAGGGGAGAGGTCCCCGCGATAAGCTACCAAAATTTCGCACCCTAAGTAAGATTGCTGCAACCTTGGACAAGCTCTCCATTGACAAGCAACTTACACCACGAATACAAAAACTAGACATTAAATAGGGCCATATATGACTTTTATTAGGTTGTTAGTCGACTATTGATTCATTATTCTGCGTTCTAACAGTATGTAAATTTTGTATGGGGACGGAATAACGGAAATTTAAAGGAAATTTCTCGAACGTTCTAGATATTACGAACCCCCCACTTAGAAGCTTCTAGCAATCGAAGCACTAATATATAAGAATAGGCAGGCTGTAATTAATCTACAACTATTCTTTGTATGACAATATAAAGTTTTAGTTTCTTAACTCAATTAGTTACTAAAGACAATAAAATAATTGAACTATGGGAAGAGCAATAGGCATTGATTTGGGTACTACGTACTCTTGTGTTGCACATTTTCAAAATGATAGGGTCGAAATCATAGCAAATGATCAAGGAAACAGAACTACGCCATCTTATGTGGCATTCACCGACACTGAGAGACTCATTGGTGATGCTGCAAAGAATCAGGCTGCTATGAATCCTTCTAACACTGTTTTCGATGCCAAAAGATTGATTGGTAGAAAGATAAATGACCCTGAAGTCCAGAATGATATTAAGCACTTACCATTCAAGATTGTGGATAAGGGAGGTAAACCAAATATCCAAGTAGAGTTTAAGGGTGAAACTAAGGTCTTCACGCCGGAAGAAATCTCATCAATGGTTTTGCTAAAGATGAGAGAGACTGCTGAAGGATTCTTAGGTGGCGAGATCAAAGATGCTGTTGTTACAGTTCCTGCTTACTTCAACGATTCTCAGAGACAAGCTACTAAGGATTCTGGATTGATTGCTGGATTGAACGTGATGAGAATTATCAATGAACCAACAGCAGCTGCAATTGCTTACGGTTTGGATAAAAAGAGCCAGCAAAGTGGTGAACAAAACGTCTTGATTTTTGACTTGGGTGGTGGTACATTCGATGTTTCCTTACTCGCTATCGATGATGGTATTTTCGAAGTGAAAGCTACTGCTGGTGATACTCATTTAGGTGGTGAAGATTTTGATAGCAGATTGGTCAATCACTTTATCACAGAATTTAAGAGAAAGAATAAGAAGGATTTGTCCTCGAACCAAAGAGCATTAAGAAGATTAAGAACAGCATGTGAAAGAGCCAAAAGGTCCTTGTCGTCGTCTGCTCAAACTTCTGTTGAAATTGACTCCTTGTTTGAAGGCATAGATTTCTATACTTCCATCACTAGAGCTAGATTCGAAGAATTGTGCGCTGATTTGTTCAGATCTACTTTAGATCCAGTTGAAAAGGTTTTGAAGGATTCTAAGATTGACAAGTCTGCAGTTGATGAGATTGTCTTGGTCGGTGGCTCCACCAGAATTCCAAAGATTCAGAAGTTAATCTCTGATTTCTTCAACGGTAAAGAACCAAGTAAGTCTATCAATCCAGATGAGGCTGTTGCGTATGGTGCTGCCGTTCAAGCTGCAATCTTGAGTGGTGATACTTCTTCAAAGACTCAAGATTTGTTGTTGTTAGATGTTGCACCATTGTCATTAGGAATTGAAACAGCTGGTGGCGTCATGACGAAGTTGATTCCAAGAAACGCAACTATTCCTACCAAGAAGTCTGAAATCTTCTCGACTTACGCAGATAATCAACCAGGTGTTTTGATTCAAGTGTTTGAAGGTGAACGTACCAAGACCAGAGATAATAACTTATTAGGTAAATTCGAATTATCTGGTATTCCTCCTGCTCCAAGAGGTGTTCCACAGATTGAAGTTACCTTTGATGTTGATGCAAATGGTATCTTAAATGTTTCTGCTCTTGAGAAAGGTACTGGTAAGACGCAAAAGATTACCATTACTAATGATAAGGGTAGATTATCCAAAGACGATATCGAGAGAATGGTTAGTGAAGCAGAAAAGTATAAAGAAGAAGACGAAAAGGAAGCTGAAAGAATACTGGCAAAGAACACATTAGAGTCATATGCCTATTCCTTGAAGAACACTATCAGTGATGGTGAAATGAAAGATAAGATAAGTGAATCAGATAAAGAGAAGTTGAGCAAGACAATTGACGAGACCATTAGATGGTTAGATGAATCTCAAGCAGCAACAACTGATGAATATAATGATAAAAAGTCGGAATTAGAGTCCATCGCCAATCCTATTATCTCTGCAGCTTATGGCGCTGCTGGAGGGGCTCCAGGCAGTGGACCTGTTCCAGAAGGAGGCTTCCCAGGTGGTGGTGCTGCTGGCGGACCTGGAGGCGAAGAATCTGGCGGACCAACTGTTGAAGAAGTCGATTAAGTTGCCTTTGGTTTATTAATGTTTAAATGGTTTTATGAAATTTGGGTTGATTTTCATTGTTGAATTATGTATTTAAGTAGCACATAGTATTAAATGTATCTAAGATATTATTATCCATAAATAATATGTATATTAGTTTGCCATGTTTCAAACTAAAAGTAAACTTCAGAAATCACGCAAATGCACATTGAAAGAACCCAGTTAAATATCAATACAGACCCTATCCTTCTATCTAGAGTCCAGTTATTATTAGGAATGGCTACCATCATGATCAATAGGTTTAAAATTAAGGAAGCACCAGTAATTAGTATCGTCTTTGACGGATTAACTTCTGCCCTGAACTCGTCACTATTTGACTTGAGTATTAAGCCGCTAAATCCCATAGAGCAAATTGCAAGTAATGGCCCGCCAAAACAAGCACCAAGAGCCATTAGAGGCATTCCCATCCTGGCAATCGTCAAATTTGATATGAAATCACCGACAGAATTACCTAATGCAAAGACAGTTACTCCCAAGATGTCATCGTGAAGATTATATATAACTGCAACAGCTTTAAGAATACTGATAATTTCCGTGGCTACCAATGAAATCCATGAAATCGAGCTTATAAACCCAACTACAGCTAGGATATAGTTCAAGACTTTTAGTCTAAGTATTGACCTGTCCAGCAGTAAATCCACTTGATAAAATCTCCACATCAAGTAGGACGAAACAGATGACACAACCAAGCAAATTGGGAATGCAATGAACCAGAAGTGACGAAATTCATTTAAGGTTGTATAACCGATGAAGTTGATACTACAGAAGATTTGAACAGAAACTAAAATTCTATCAGAATCTAAGTTTATTTCTTCATCACTTTCTTCCGTTGATTCGTCGTTGTTGAAAGGAGACCCGTTCAATGCGGTCTGCTTTTTCAGCAATAGTTGAATTGTAGAGAACTCCCGAACTGGGGTTGTCATCCGTAAAGCAACTGATATGGGTATTGAGGATGTGATATATATCTTGTTGTACAAGGTGGTTTCCTTAAAGTTAGATAGACTGGGTAATAAAGACACAACACTGAATTCTTGAAACTTGAACAACTCGAAAATATTCTTCTTTCTAATGTTATAGGACGCGAAGGCATGATAATCTTCGTCTTCTATCTCGTTGTCTTCATTCAAATCTTCTCTATTATTGTATGAAACATTAGCTATCGAACTAACATTGTAGTTATGTGGCTTCGTTGTCATAGAAGGAAACGTTTGGGCCGGAAGCTCACCAGCAGCTGGAGTGTACTCGTTTCTGGAGAACACAGGAGCTGTTAAAGGACGAGTAGTATTAAGTTGAATTCCACCTCTAGTTTGGGTATGTTTCTTTAGTTCCTTAAACAAAGTCTTTAAGCCATAAGATCCCATCGGGATGTCATTCTCAGAAAGTTGCGCTGTATGTGCTCTTATTGAGCTGAAATCTTCATTATTATCACGTAAGTTGTGCTCTTCATCGGAAAACTCACCTGTATGAATATCTTCCCCATTCACGTGGAAACGTAATTGATCTATAGTAGGTAAAGCAGCAAAACTGTCCAAATATATATCATCAACTTCTTGATTTAGATCATCTAAATGATTATTTAAGTCATAAACTGTCCTCAATCTTTTGTTTCTTATAATTTTTTTGGCTTTTGTCCTTAATATTGAATGTGAAAGAATGACTAGGATAACGTAGATGATGTATGCTACCGCTAAAAGAACGAATGCCACTGTATTGAGATATCCACTGAATAAGGAAACTAACAATATTAAGGACACGGTCAAGAAGAATATAATATCTCTTAAAAAGGGAAATGCAGGTATCTTGTACGGGTTTATCAAAGCCGTGGAGCCTATCACCATTGTTGAAATAAACAAACAAGCGCCTATCAATTCTGCAACAGCTAATCCAGATACGTTAAGGCTCATTGCCTTAAATGTACTGAAAACATCAGGTGCGCCATTTCCAAGTGCTAATAATGTCAAACCCGCTAAATTATCTGAAAGCTTTAAAAATTTGGATATAGTATATAAATTAGGACATAAGTAGTCAGATGCTGTCAAACCTAGCGATAAGAAAAACATACTCAAAATAGTTAATAATGCCCCTGAAGTAAGCCATCTATAACCACAAAAGTAGATAGAAAGATAGTTGAACTTTCCTATAACATGGTCTTCTGAGTTACAGTTTTCTTTGACAAACAAACACTGATCTTTTCTAGGTATATTTATAACGTGAGGACATGTATCGTTAGAACCATCGTATTTTATTAATTTCAACTGGGGCACTAATGAGTGTCGAACAAAGCAGCTTACATGTGCAAGAAAGAACAGTAGGTATATTAAAGCTCTCACTTTCATATCAGCTGCATTTGGTTTGCCGCTTACGGTTTGGCTGATACTTGATTTTAACCATACTGTTTTCTAACAAGGTGAATATCTCATTATATGCAGTCCCTGTTCTCATCACTTCAATAAAGCTTTTACTATAGCTTTTCATACGATGGCTCATATTGAAGAAGTGGCTACTGGATAAGGCTACTTTGTGAGATCTCCCAAAATCAAGTTTTTCGAGTTTGATTTGCTTACAGTTTAGCTCCATTCTGTGGAACATGTTGCTTTCCTACATTTACTACAGACCAAGGCCACAATCAGCAATTAATAGAAAACTGCATTAGCCAAACACCTTGGTTTTAAAGTCTAGATGTACAGCTGATCATTGCAGCACCCCCCATACGGGCACACGAAGGTAATCCCTTAGAGGTAGACAAAGCTACCCAACCGATGGGATGCTGCACCCAAGATCAACCCAATTTGTTCTCCAGCTCATTCAAAGGATAAAGATCCACAACAATATTCCAATGGTCATGGGTCAGGATCTCTATAAAGAGTTCAACCTCAACGGAAAACTTTGACGTTGTGAATGACTGTGAATTTGCGTTAATAGATTGAAAAAGTTTGGGAAAAAATTGGCACTCGCTGAAATTTATACTCGAAGACTCTTACGCGGGTAACACTTTGAGCCTCATACAGATTTGCAGATATAAAATGTTGCGAAATTGTAGTATAATGTTGCTTTTGAATGTTATTCTAAATTATCATATATTAATATAGATTTTAAAGTCTAAAATATTTCTAGAGTGATCAAATATTATGAGAAACTATATTCTGTTTGTTCTGACCAATTTCTGGGGACTGTAAAGTCAGAGTAGAAGATTGCATGCTGGAAGTGCTATATGTGTTAGACTCGATTTCATTCACAGCATTCACTATTCTACTAAACACTTTTTCGTAGACATCATCTGCCCATAATGTATCCATATGTTCATATCCGCTGCATTTAACTACACCAATTAGTTTGTCCTTCATTTTCTCATTTTGCTCCAAGATGAGCTTCTTTGTATTCTCGATATCCACTATAATGTCAGAGTCCCCATAGAAGAGAAGCATGGGCACGTCAAGATGATGTGAAATAGGGAATGGTGCTACTTGGTGACTTTTCATCATCAGGCTTTCGGAAAATGTAGATAAATTAGAGCGACCAAAGCCACAAGTTTCATCGAACATTTGAAAACGTTTGGAATTAATGATTTGAAACCAGTGAACGAGTGATTTTACTGAGGAGTTTGAAAACATATGAGGGTACCCTAGTTGCTTCTGCTCCATGGAAATGTTTTTGCCGGTCCACCCAAAAAGGTATGTTAAGGACTTATCGACTACCTTTTGATAGAGATCTAGTCCCATAATGTATGACCAAAATGAAACAGAAGGAAGCAAAGCTCTAGTTCCAAAGATATTGAACAAAAAATTTGTGTCATTTGCCGTTTCCTTTACTATGAACTGACATACTGGATGGTTGAGTGGTTTGGGAATAATTGCTGGAGAGAGCCCCACAAAAAGATTTAACTTGGAGTTTAAGCTAGGATTCAAACTCAAACTAGCAAGAAGTTGTGAGCATCCTTGTGAAAATCCGATATATGTAAGCTTCATGTTTGGAGGATATTGCTTCAAGATGTAATTTATTGTATCAGGAATGTCATAGAAAGCATACTCATCCAAAGAAAAGTCCCAGAATTTTTCATCTGCCACAGATATAGACAAATGTTTCCGAGAATATTTGTTACCTCTATTATTGCCTAACCACACTTCGAACCCCTGTTCTAAAAGTAGGAAAGGTAAGTTCTTTTCATGCTTAGTTCCTAATATAAATAACTCTGAATTAGTTAACAATCCATGGTGAAAATACGCGATCTTATCTGATGGAGGATATTGATTTGAAGGGTCTTCTAACTTATGGACTACGATTAAATATCCATCTGTTGTCGTTATTACATGTTCTCTGATGAGATAGCCACTGGCTTGTGCTATTTCCATTATATTTTTAGCCACCATAATCCGGCCCTCTCGTGAGGTATCTTTCCTCTTTGTTGCAGGAAATTCATCACTGTACAGTAAAATAGTGTTAACTCTTACAGCGACGCTTCTCAAAAAGCGTATCCATAATTTCAAGGACAATAGTATCAAGGACTTGAGCAACTTGAACATCGTATTTATCTTCACATACCAAACTTCAGTTGGTATTGCTTTTTTGATATTATCATTTAATCATTTTTATATTTAGCTCGGTATAATCAGTCCACAAAGAGAGATTCGGAACATTTTCAGCTATGCGATGGAAGGGATCTACAATTTGAAATAGAGCAAGCACATAAATAATGATGTGAAATTGTTGTGTATATACAGAAAATTTATGCTTTAAAGCAAATAAGCAATGTTAGGCAGTTTCTATTTTTATGATATGACGTAAAGTTAAAGATCATTAAGATCAGAATATTCCAAACCATTTTCTTCCTTTTTGCGTACCAGCATCTTCAGGCAAGTAGCTACCATCATCTATGAGGTCTTTTGCAAATTTTTTATGTTTGTCCAATTCTTTGAGGAGCTCTTCTTCTTGTGCCTGTTGAATTCTGTGGGCTTCAAGCATATGTCTCTCGGATGGTCTGTTGAGGGCATATTCACCTTCAGTTGTTTTTCTGATATCTTCAGGTATGTAATCTGTATCTCTAACATTCTTTATAACGACATTTACACCCTTAGGGTGATGAAGGTCTTTGTACTCTTCATCTGTAAGAGGCATGATGCGTTCTTTTAATCTCAACCTAGCCCTGTAAAAATCAGATACAACAGTATCGTATCCATCATTCCAGCGGTGGAAGAATACGCAGTACACAACTACTGTGCCACCTATGAACGTCCCAAACCACCTTGATCCCGTATTTAGTCTTTGATTAGTGTCCACTTTCCTCAATACTTTGTATTGTCCAGGATAAAGTTCAGATAACGGTCTTGGAGTGTAATTCAATCTTCTCATTGTCTCGTTAACCTTTTTATATTGTGTAGGGCTTCTTGGAATAGAGGAAAATCCAGAAGGCTCCCTTCCTGGAATTTTAAACTCCGATGGATAACCTTCTGGAGGTCTTACATCTGTAGGGTCATATGGGTTATAAGGAGCCTTTGGAGGTGTCCAACCTTTCGGGTTAGGTCTTCTTTCTATCCATAATTCTTCATTATCACTCTTATTCTTTTTAGATTCTCCCATTGTTGCCAGAAGAATTTGGTTCGATGATATCTTCCTTTTTATCTTCTTTTACCGCCAAATTGATTTTTCAAATAAAGCTCTGATATTAAAACTGTACACAATCATTTGAGATCTTAAGGGAAAATCCAGTGATCTTTATTAAAACACGGTATATATAAGATTATTCAAACGGCCATTGAGAGTTCAAGATATTGACACTCATACATCAAAGTATAAAGATGAGTGTATTGACTGATATCCTATCCTTCTTCTCTTTAGAAACACTTGATGTGAGGCTCTCTCCTCCAACAGACCCAGCAAAGAGACAGGCAGTGGTTAGCAGAGCAAGCACAAAATCAAGATGGAGTACACTCGAATTCAAATGCTACATACTTGTGTTTGCAGTAGTGGTTCCCTTGATGTACAAGGCGGCAATGGATGCATCCAATGAAACGAACCCTAATTACCCAAGATTTCAGCACCTTCTTAGCCAGGGTTGGATATTTGGCAGAAAAGTCGACAATTCTGATCAACAGTACAGATTCTTCAGAGACAACATTTTCCTTCTCTGTGGTCTCGTAACACTACATGTTACATTGCGTCGACTTATATCGCCATTGCTAAAGTTAAAGAAAAGAACATATTTTGATTTTGGATTTGGCGTCCTCTTTTTGTTTGGCGCTCATGGAACAAATGCATTACGTATTTTGATTCATTTGTCTGTGAATTATGCTATTTCCAGATTAGTTCCATCGAATAAAGTGGCGATCTATCTAACATGGATTTATGGATTGCTGACTTTGTTTCTCAATGACAGGTTTCGTACCCTTCCTTTTGGAATTGACCTTATAGACCACGGCTTCAAGGGAATCATTTCTAGATGGGATGTATTCTTTAACTTCACATTGCTCAGGATGATTTCTTACAACTTAGATTACATTGAAAAAAAGGAAACTATAGAAAAAGCATCTAATAGTAAAGAACTTCAACTGGACATAAAACCCTTGATTGTCGCTGATCTTAACGATAGAGAAAGACTCAAAGTTCCTTTGCCAATATCTGATTACAGTATAATCAATTATGCTGCTTACATCACATATACACCTTTATTCATTGCCGGTCCAGTGATAACGTTTAACGACTACATATATCAGTCAAATTACCATCAGCTTTCCTCAACCAGAAATTATAAAAGAACTTTTATCTACTTTTTAAGATTATTATTTTGCATTCTAGTCATGGAGTTCTTACTCCACTTTATGTATGTTGTTGCAGTATCCAAGACTAAAGCATGGTCCGGTAATACTCCCTTCCAAATGTCGATGCTTGGTTTGTTCAATCTCAACTTGATCTGGCTAAAACTTTTGATTCCATGGAGGTTGTTTAGATTCTGGAGTTTACTTGATGGGATTGACCCTCCAGAAAACATGATTAGATGCATGGATAACAACTATTCTACTCTTGCGTTCTGGAGAGCATGGCATAGGTCTTTCAACAAATGGCTTATAAGGTACATTTATGTTCCTCTTGGAGGTGGGGGTAAGAACAGATTCTTGAACAGCTTATTGATTTTCGGTTTTGTAGCAATTTGGCATGACATCGAATTGAGGTTGCTTATGTGGGGCTGGTTAATTGTACTCTTTCTCCTCCCTGAAATGGCTGCTACTGCTTACTTTAAAAGGTATCTGAATGAGCCTTGGTTCAGATACTTGTGTGGTGTAGGTGCAGTCATAAACATGTGGATGATGATGATTGCTAACCTTTTTGGATTTTGTTTGGGTAAAGATGGTACAATTGGGTTATTGAAAGATATGTTTAGTACATTATCTGGAATTGAGTTCTTCATACTCTCTTCAGGAGCTTTATTTGTTGGATCTCAGGTTATGTTTGAATTGAGAGAGTCTGAAAAGAGAAGAGGTGTTGATGTGAGATGTTAGTCTTTTTTTATGTAAGTATTTTTCAGTATATATATATGAAATGAAAAAGTCTACTAATATGCGCATCAAATTTTGAAAATCATACTAGGCGATAATACTTTATTTGTACTTGCTATATAATGGCACCACCTACTCCAGTGTACAATTTGGATGAGGTAAGGGCTAAGTATGAGGACCAATTGAAAAATCCCGAAAAGTACAAGTGTCACTTGATGTCTTTGGTGCAAAATGAGTGTACATTTAAAGTGCATCCTACTGATAGAAGTATCCCACCACAAACCATATGTTTGCCTTTTAAGAGAGTTTTTCAAAGATGTTTGATGAAGAATACTGTCCGTATTGGAGGGAAGAAGCAAATCATAGAAAAATGGATCAATATTGAGGTTACTGATGGTAATACTAACGGGACATTTGTGAAAGATCCCAAATATTCGAAAGAGGTCAAGGATTTCTTAGCTGCTGATGAAGAATTAAAAAAGTTTTTAGACATTGAAGTGGAGAGAAGCTCATAGTGTGTCTCTTCAGTTTAATTTTCGACTTCAACTTCGGTTTGTTTTAAAATAGCGCATTATGTACGATGTTAAAGGAACGAATGAATGAAAATCTAACGAATCATGAAGGAATAATCAATTATTCTAATTAAATACATAAAGATAATCGACAGAAGCCAATATGTAGTATGAGCCTGTAGGAAGGCAAATCGTGCTGAAAGTTCAAATAGTAGAAAAATCATATATAAAGGGGTTCGGAAGTTCTGGAAGTTTAATTCAGCAGTCCATAACCGCCTAATCCAAGTGCTTCCAGTAAAATAGCATAAATAAGAATATCAGCTCAATACATTAAATCATATGTTCCATTCGTGCATTCATTCGTAAGTAGTTCCTTCCGTTGGTTGAGGTAACTTCTTATTAGCCTGAGAAGCCATACTTTTTCTTAACTTCAAAAGAACAGTCTCCATAGTGTACGATCTCTTCCAGTTGCTCAATGTTTCGAACTTTTCATTTATGACATTACCATGTTCATCAACACATGGCAAATTTACTTTAGAAACAAACTTTACCTTAGGTGGTTCATCTGGATAATTTTCGTTGCAAACAATCGTCAACGAATAAATTCTATTTTCATGAACAGAATGAGGTGGTCCCAAAATGGTCCCATTCCAGTACGTCATGGTGATATCATCTTGGCTGCTTAAACCGTAGGAAATCGATTCTGCCCCTAAGCCTTTCTCTCCTTTCTCAAGTTCCTCTAGCAATTTAAAGTTTCTAGGACTATAATAAAAACTTGTTAGTACTTGTTATGATTCATAACTTAACTTATAAGTTCGATGTAAGTTTTTGTATCAATACATACACCTTAGACATCTTCTATCTTTATTTATCTAATCTACGTTTATTCAAGTAGTTTAGAAATTATGATTTTGACGTAAACGCTACTATTCTCATTAATATGCACACACGACATCAATATACACGAATTTATCTAAATATCAAAATAAATCAGTGTTACAACTAAAATATCAAGAGATATAAAGATGTCAAGTAGGGGATCTTCTCCATTTGTGGAGAATCCAAAGCTGTTTTTGACGGAAGATTCAGAATTCAATTTGAAACAAATGGTGTCTAACTTGCAATTTCAAGTGACTTCCATGAAAACAGAGAAGAAGCTATTACAACAAGAGAGAGATTCGATAACACAGACATATGAAGAACTTCTCATGAAGAAGAATGAAGAAGTGAAGAAAATACAGGGTAATTTTGATTTTTTGTATGAACAAAAAGTGCAGTTGGAGTCCAAAGTTGAGAACCAATCGCAAATATTTAACAAGAACGTCGAGTCAATAAAAGCTGAAGCGGATGCCTTGAGGCGTGAAAATGAGGAATTACGTTCCATAGGTGATAATCTTAATTTTAAGCATGATAAAATGAGTAAAAGGTATGACCAGGTGAGGCATGATTTTAATTACCAGTTGAAGATAAATGATCAAATGGAAGATCAAGTCAAAAACTTGAAACAAGAACTGGAATCTTTGAAGAGACTTAACGATGATCTTTCTGAAAAGCTTGAATTTGCTTCTAAACAACTTGCTGTAAACAATCAGACACGGTTCATAGACTCTTTGCAGAGTAAGAATTTGAGCTTACAAAAGACTAATAATCAGCTTCAATTGAAAGTTGACCAGTTATTACAAAATAAAACTTCTGTTGAGTTACTCAGACAGAAGAACTTGTCATTAATCAATAAAATAACACATTTGGAAAGCATTGAAGAAAAGTACTGCCAACTAGAGATTGAGAATATAGAGTTAAAGTCACAATTTCAAGGATTTATTCAAATCATGAATAGTTCTTTAAAAAGTGAAGAGCAAGGTTCAATAGAAGGGAAGATTTCAAATTTTTTGAATACCTTCAAACAGTTGCAAGATGATAATTTGATAATACAGGATAAGTTTTCTCAAGCGCAAGTTGAACTAAACTTTTTAAGAACAGAAAATGGAGAATTGAAAGATACAATTGAAAATGATCTTAGCCTCAAAATTAAATCTATGTACGAAGTCGTTAAGGCAAAGGATGAGCTCATTGATAAACTCCAGAGACAGAAGTTGTTAAATTCAAAGGAGATCGAGTACTTGAGAGATCAATTGAAAGAGTCAGACCACGTCAATCTCAAGAATACGAAGGAGAAAATAGCGACTGAGTCAAAGCAGTACATCGCCAATCTTGAAAGTTTAGTTGATGAATACAAAGCCGAGGTTGGTAAATTACAGGAGCAACTTTCCAGCTTTGAAAAGTCTAAGGAAAGGATTGAAACTAGCCACAAAAGAAAGCGAGTAGATCAAGATGATTCAGTAACCATCACTTTTCACTCGCAAATTATGACTTTAGAGAATGAAAACATTAAACTTAAGTCCCAAATAAAAGGACTTGAAAGAACTATAGAGAGTCTAAAGCAGAAAGTTGATAGTTTAGAAGCTGTTACACTGAAGCGCAATGAAATTCAAATCTTACAATTAAAATCTAATCCGGCAGCTAAGGATCAATTGGTGAAACAACAGACATTACGCCTATTAAGGAAGGAAAATGAGGATTTACTTCAGCAATTTGTTCGTGATAACAGTCAGGCGGACTTTGTGCCTAAATCGGTGTTTGAGAGGCAAGAACATGACAAGGAACAGTTGCAATTGCAGATTGACCAAGCACTCAAGCGGAGTAAGAGATTAAGAGATACGTATACAAAGAAGAGTAAGGACATTTTATCGATAATATCAAAGTATTTTGGCTATACCATCGAATTTCTTCCAAGTCCAATGAACCCCAATGATTTATCGTCTAGGCTTAAAATTGTTTCGAGATACATGAGCAAAGAGATTTCAAATAATTCCCATTTGATTATTGATATAGAGACAAAGAGTTTGAAGGCTTATGGAAACTATGAGTTTAAAGGTTTGTGTGAGGACCTCGTGGATACCTGGATAAATGAAAAAGGACAGATACCGTGCCTTTTGAGTGCCTTGAACTTGAAAATATATGAAAAGTATGTATTGGCTAAGTGATGTATATATATATATATGATTAATTGATTAATGCAAAGTTTCTAATAATTGTTTTGAGTTCATCTCTAACAACTCGTTAGGAGTTTTGTCTAAGTTTATTGGTGATTTATTAGTAGGGTTCCAAACACTTCCTTTATTTATTTCATCTATCTTAAAAGCAAAGTCTCTCTTGAGATTTTCTATCTCTTCTTCGGTACCATGCTGCTTGATAAATGAGTATATCCAACTCCAACTATCGCCATTTGTTTTGTCCGCGGTCAATGCCCTTTCAAACCACGATTTAGCTTTCAAGAATTTATTCTCCCGCCAGAAAAAAACACCAATTTGTAGAAGTATTACAGGTGAGTTGTCAGTACTCTTTAAAGCATCTAAAAATGCATTCCTTCTCTCAGAAACCCTGTTTATTAGAAGCAAATGTTGAATCCACAATGATGATGATGATGGAAATTCTTTGAGAGCTTTATTATTAATTTGCTTTGCAGTCGTAAGATTACCACATCTTTTCTCTAAAATTACCTTCTCTGCCCATAATAAGTCGCTCTTGGGGTTTTTCATTATGGCGGTATCTAAAACAGATCTTGCTCTTATCAAGATTTTGAACTCCTTCTCGTCAATGCTTGACAAATTAAGCCATAAAGGAATAGAATCGGGACAAATTTTAGTTCCGGTTGCAAATGCTTCTCTAGCAAGTTCAGGCTTTTTCAAATCCTTTAACAAAATTTGGCCCTTCTGCAAATATAATTTACTGCACCAAGGAAACCTTTCAATTGCTTCCTCAGCTAACTCTAAAACTTCAGACTCATAATCATTACTATAATTCTTAGTCTGTAGGAATCTTAATAAGTGGATGTGTTTTAGCCATATCCCTGGAGATGAATCTGGTATTGACTTGATGATTTTGGAAGATATTTTTTTGGCTTCATCAAATTCTCCATTCTTATACTCAAGCTTCACACGAGCAAGCCAAATTTTTTCACTTTCAGGGAGCCTTTTAAGTGCATCTGCGAGTATTGATCTTGCTTCATCAACTTCACCTGATAATTTCCACTTATCTTTAGCGAACATTAATGGTAAAAGCTCTATCGTGGGGTTCACTTCAATGGCTTTTCTATAAAAGTCATAAAGTTTGTTGAAATCTTTACCGGTTGTCTTCAACGAGTCAAAAAGGTGAATCCAGCTTTGAATGTTGTTAGGGTAAGTTTCAATGATAAACTCGTATATGTAATTTGAAGTTTCAAAGAAAGAGTTTTCCCTAAAATAATGGGCTTCAGCGAAGAAAGTCTTTAGTTCGTCTTCACTACCTCTACTCTCCTCTTTCAAAGCATTTACCACAATGGCCTGGCATGTTTTAAAGAATCCTTCGTTCTCAGTTTCTGCTGCTTCTTCAAGCCACTTCCTGGTGTTAAAATTAGGATTTGAGTCACTTTCCTTGATAGCTATGAATGCCTTTTCCATCAACTTCACGAGCTTATTTTCAGATACACCTTTGTTTTCACGCTCTTCAAGCTTGGCTGCGGTAATCCATACCTTGTAATAATTGTTTAAAGCCTTTCTGGCCCTATTTAGCACTGACTTGGCGTCTTTATAGTCTGAAGCATTAACAAGCAGTTGCCAGAACTTCCAGTTATCAGAGCATAATTCAACAGCTTTGTTTAACAATTTTCTAATGGTATTGGGCTCATCTTCAATAGATATGAGTTCTTGCCAGAGATTTACGCTATTCGGTAAATACTCTAAAGCTTTCATCAACGTTCTGCGACGAGAAACATAGTCTGACTCATTTTCTAGCTCAAATGCCTTGAGCCACAACTTTTCAGATCTTTCATTCAACCTTAAGGCATCGTGAGCTAATTTCTTTGTGAGTTTACTTGACTCGGTTGATCTTTGGTGGATTTTTATCGACTCTAACCAAACATCCTCACTATGTGGAACCTTGTGACATCCTTCCATAATCAATTTTTTAGCTAAAGAAAAGTTCTTGGCCTGTATCTCGAGTCTGGCGGAGGCTATCCATGAGTTTGCTTTATTGGGTTCAGTTTTCCTCAACGAGTTCAAAATTAGTCTACTCTTTCTTATATCAGCAATCTGTTCATCGAGATTATCTTCTTCTTCTTCTTCTATGATGATATCTTGTGTTTCTTTAGACAGGTTACTCGGCTTCAAGCTATCTAGTTGCTGACTTAATAGTTTGTCTTTAGCATTAGATATCGATTCAAAATTAGTGGAATCTTCCTTTATAGAACCTAAAGATCCTGCTCCTGCTATTATTGCATCCGGAACAGCATAAAATCGCCTGTTTTGTTGCTCTACAATTCTTGCTCTTTTGTTTCTTCTAGTGTAATCTCCGGGTTCCGGAAGGCTAGCCCACTGTTCTGTCGTTACTTGCAAAAGTCCTCTCTTGAGCTCTGAAAATTGATTACCTATCACGCTCTCTTGTGTGGACTTCTCTAGTTCCAGGCGCTTCCTGCTACGTGCTTGCATCTTGCGGTCAACTTCTTCATATATTCTATCCGCTTCTTCATCGTCCTTACTAGGTCCTGATACAGCAAGTAACCCATCATCGTTTTCATTTACATTTCTGACATTATCTTCGTCACTTTCGTTATCTTTGTCATTGTCATTGTCGTTGTCATTGTCTTCATTTTCTTCATCTACTCGTTCCTGGCGCAAAAGCCCAACAGGTGTTGTTCCGATAGATGTTGTGTCTGCACTGGTCGTAAACCCAGTTGCACCACGTCCTATACCCGCAATGTATCCAGCCGGAGCCTCTTGATCAAGGAAAGCCTTCCGCTCCATCGCTGGGAAGTTATTTTCTGGTGTCTTACTTTTCAGAGTGCCGAAATACTCATCTGATCTACTTGTAGATAAAATACCGATAGTGACAAGTATTAAACCAGCGATGAGTTTAGTCACGTGTTTGGGTTTTTAGCTTTCAAAAAATTTTCGATGGGTTAGAGTTCAAAGAGAAAGACCCATACTACAGGACGACAGTGGAAAGCATAAGTTAGGATGTCGAAGAGAGCAGCATCAGATGAGTTGGTTCCAGATAATGGTAATGTAGCCATGAAAGTGGACGAAAATTCGTTACCTCCCAGTGTATCAGCTTCTCAAGAAGGTGACATCGAGATGGGAGAGTTTGAAGACCCCTACGGAGATGACTTCGAAAGTGACGAGGAAATTGTTGAAATTGATTCAAATAATGAAGACGAAGATGTTGACATTGAAGAAATTGAGAGAAAGGAAAGAGAAGAAGAAAATAATACTGAGCAGGAACCTACAGTTTACTTGCCTCATAAGTCAAAGCCATTAGGACCCAATGAGGTATTGGAAGCAGATCCAAGTGTCTACGAGATGCTTCATAACGTCAATATGCCATGGCCATGTTTGACTGTGGATATAATTCCAGATAAATTGGGTAATGAGAGAAGGACATATCCTGCAACTGTATACGCAGCTACCGCTACCCAGGCATCCAGAGGAAAGAACAACGAGTTAATTGCCGTAAAAATGTCATCTTTGGCTAAGACTCTTGTTAAAGACGATGAAGAAGAAGATGAAGATGACGATGATGATGACGATGATGATGTTGATCCTATTATGGATAGCGAAACTATCCCACTTAAACACACCACTAATAGACTTAGAGTTTCGCCCCATGCACTTGAAACAGGTGAATACTTAACTGCAACAATGTCCGAAAGTGGTGAGGTACTCATTTACGATATATCTTCACAAATTAAGGCGTTCGATACTCCAGGATCAGTCATTCCTAAGACTGCAAAGAGGCCTATTCACACTATTAGAGCTCACGGTAATGTAGAGGGTTACGGTTTGGACTGGTCACCAATGATCAATTCAGGATCTTTATTATCTGGTGATATATCAGGTAGAATACACTTAACTACTAGAACATCATCAAACTGGGTAACCGATAAAACTCCATTTACTGCATCACAATCCTCCATTGAAGATATTCAATGGTCCACAGGTGAGAAAACCGTCTTTGGTACTGCAGGTTGTGACGGTTATGTGAGAATTTGGGACACTAGATCCAAAAAGCACAAACCGGCTATTTCCGTCTCTGCCTCTCAAACTGATGTTAATGTTATATCGTGGTCCAATAAAATCAACCATTTGTTAGCTTCAGGTCACGATGATGGTACTTGGAGTGTTTGGGATTTGCGTAACTTCTCTAGTGATACTCCTTCTCCTGTTGCTCACTACGAATTCCACAAATCCCCAGTTACTTCGATCTCATTTAACCCATTAGATGAGTCTATCATTGCAGTTTCCTCCGAAGACAATACTGTCACTTTGTGGGATTTGGCAGTTGAGGCGGATGATGAAGAAATTACAAACCAAAGGAAAGAACTAAAAGAGTTGCATGATATACCACCTCAACTTTTATTCGTGCACTGGCAAAATGAAGTTAAAGATGTTAGATGGCATTCACAAATTCCTGGATGCTTGGTTTCTACAGGTGGAGATGGTTTGAATATCTGGAAGACAATTTCCGTTTAGAGAAGGCATTTTTTTGTGGCAGTTAGAGACCTACTTAGCATTGTATACTATCTTTTTTATGTATTACATTTATTATATGCTGTAGCTTCCTAGCATGCTATTTTGTATTTTAGATGGAAAAAAGTATACAGAAAAGTGAACAGTAAAGAAAGCTGGTTGCATTTTTCAATCTGCCATAACATTTAAGAAGTAGTATTTTAGTTTTACGATGCGCCAAGTCTTTAAAAAGAATGTAAAAATCTTAAAGTATACCCAGAAGTTGCCAAGCAGGTTCTATTGTTTCCCATAATTGAATAATTTAGTAGTTACAATAACAAAGTAAGTAAGTTCCTGGATACGGCGACATTACCGTGCATTTCATAACAGCTAAGTTTTGCAACGAGGGCTAGCATTACTCCAAATGTTTGATTCACGATAAACTTCCTCTTTCAAAGACGAAGTCTGCCATATCAAACAAGTTATATATAAGTAGCTGTTGAAGTTTTAGATTCACCAACCTCATTGTATCATTCAGAACTAACCTCTAGATAGAACCAGTTGAAATGTTGCCATTAAGAGTACTTGCAGTTATTGTGCTTTTGGGCTTAGTTGATTGTGCCCAGATTGTTAGACGTGGTGGCGTTGCAGTCAGGCAAGCTGCTGATGCTGATACTGATTCTCAATGGGACATTGAGGCAGAAAAAAGAGACTTTAAAAAGCTCTTAGGAAAATTCAAAAAAGGTAAGTCATCGTCGTCTTCGTCCGAACCCCCGACTACTACCCCGTGTGAAACCAGTACGAAGACTTCTTCTTCATCTTCAAAGACCACACCATGTGAGACTTCTTCTGAGCCAGCTGAGACCACTCCAAGTGGTGGAAAGAGCAAGTTAGACTTTAGCAAACTTAAGCTGAAATTCAAAAAAGGAAAGAAAAAGACTTCTTCTTCTTCTTCATCCACTCCATGTGAGATTACTTCAAAGACTTCTTCTAAGTCAGCAGAGACCACCCCATGTGGTGATAAGGAAAAAAGAGACATGAAAGGACTCTTAGGAAAGCTCAAAAAGGGGAAGAAAACTTCTTCTTCTTCTTCTTCTTCTTCTTCTTCTTCTTCTACTCCATGTGAAACCACCTCGAAGACTTCTTCTAAGTCTAAATCCAAGACATCTTCTAAGTCAGCAGAGACCACCCCATGTGGTGATAAGGAAAAGAGAGACATGAAAGGACTCTTAGGAAAGCTCAAAAAGGGTAAGAAAACTACTTCTTCTTCTTCTTCTTCTTCCTCGTCTGCTCCATGTGAAACCACTTCAAAGACTAAGACTACTTCTAAGACTTCTTCTAAGGCAGCTGAGACCACCCCATGTGGTGATAAGGACAAAAGAGATTTCAAAAAGCTCTTAGGAAAGCTCAAAAAGGGAAAGAAAAAGAGTTCATCATCGTCATCATCATCATCATCATCATCATCATCTACTCCGTGTGAAATTACTTCAAAGACTTCTTCGTCTTCAAAGACTTCTTCATCTTCAAAGACAACTCCGTGTGAAACCACTTCGACAACTTCCTCATCTTCAAAGACTACTCCATGTGAAACCACTTCAAAAACCTCCTCGTCTTCAAAGACTACTCCATGTGAGACGCTGTCCACCCTGTCTACTTCCCCATGTTCTACAGCCACCGCTTCTAAAGGTAAGAGAGATTTCGGAAAACTCAAGCTGAAGTTTAAAAAGGGTAAGAAGACTGAGACTGAGGCCTCGACTTCCTCAACGGCCTCGGAGTCAAGTGAATCAACTGAAACTACTCCAGTAAGTTCTACTTCTACCGAGTCTACTCCATCTGTTGTTACCAGTACTGAAATTACTTCATCCGTAGTTACCAGTACTGAAACTATCCCTTGTGAAACAACCTCGAGCTCAACTCCTGCAAGTTCTACTCCTGTTGAATCCACTTCTGAAAGTTCTACCCCTGCTGAATCCACTTCCGCAAGTTCTACCCCTGCTGAGTCTACTTCTGCAAGCTCTACCCCTTCTGAGTCTACTTCTGAAAGTTCTACTCCTGCTGAGTCCACTTCTGCAAGTTCTACTCCTGCTGAGTCTACTTCTGCAAGTTCTACCCCTGCTGAGTCCACTTCTGAAAGTTCCACTCCTGCTGAGTCTACTTCTGCTGAATCCACTCCATCTGTTGTTACTAGTACTGAAACTATCCCATGTGAAACTACCTCCAGTTCAACACCTGCTGAATCCACCCCTGCTGAATCCACTCCTGTTGAATCCACTCCTGCTGAATCCACTCCTGCTGAATCCACTCCTGCTGAATCCACTCCTGCTGAATCCACTCCTGCTGAATCCACTCCTGCCGAGTCCACTCCTGCTGAGTCCACTCCTGCTGAGTCCACTCCTGCTGAGTCCACTCCTGTTGAGTCCACCCCTGCTGAGTCCACTCCTGCTGAATCCACTCCTGCTGAATCCTTATCCTCTGCTCCAGTTGAGAATACTACCCCAGTTTCTCCAAAACCAACTACTAAAGCTAATCAAAGCTCTGGCAAGCATTCTTCAGTTGCTGAAGAATCAACCACTGCACAACCTACTGGTCCGTCATCTACGAGAAACGGCTCTAGCAACAACTACACATCTCCTAATATTTCACCTCATGAAGAAAACTCTGGTCACATCAACAAGGTTCCATTATTAACCTTGATCTTCCTTGGTTCAGCCATGTTTCTTTGAGGAAATATAGTTTAAAAACAAGAAACCATAAGTTGCTTTAAAGTAATATCAAAAAAAAGATATATTTTGTTTTATGAACCTTCGCTTTAATTATAATTGTTAGGCTTTGCTTTGAAAGCATGCTGATTTCTGTTTATCCCATATGATGATTGTTGTTAACCTTCATCATCTGGATAATGATATTTTTTAATATTTGTTGACTAACTTTAGTTTATTATCAACTTTATTTATCTTAAAATTCAATGTTTTTAGTCTATTATTTGTCTCAAGCCAGAACTTGTTCTCTCTAAGCGCCAAGTATGAATATTTTTCGAGCAAAAGTAAGTTTTTTAGAACCAACACTTGAAACTTTCCATCGAGATCTTTGATTTCTGACGCCCTTTCATATATGTTAAATTTATCTTTTTGGAAATCATGTTTCTTATTTTGTGCTGAAGTCGTATAATTCACAATACTCCCGATATCCATATTTGATAACGCGTCAAGGTCTTCTAAGACCAGTTTCATGAAGGGAAACTTAGAGATGACGATCTGTTCTTTAGTCACATCTGAGATTTCTATGTTGCCTGCAACATCGGCTTCTTTCATATTGTCATCCCCAATTTTGCTCCAAATCTGCAAGTCACTTACTATATGGTTCAATGTCTGTATCTCCTTGTTGTTATCATAAAGCCTGTTTATTTGGAGATTCAATTTGCGTATTTTGATTAATATTTCGTTATCATCATTACTATTAATCGGTACGAGTTGGGTTTCTAAATTGGCCAACCTTTCCTTAAGTGATTTAAATGTTGGATGGTCCATTGTTTTATTTATAATTAAATATTATTGTAGAAGGAAAGTGTTGTAAAAAAAAATGTGATGTAGTATTTTATCTTATAGACTGCGAAATATAACTGATAAAGAAAATTCAATAGATCTATTGCAATGAGCTCAAAGAGGAAGCTAAATGAAGAGAACACAGAAAGCGAAAGTGATAGTGATGATGATTTTATTGGCCCATCTTTAGTTCCTGGAGGAGTTAATCTGGAACCAGATCCCGGGCTGAAGGTCCCACCCAAGAAAAAAAAAGTAATAAATGAAGCTATATTGCTTAAAGATCTTCCTTCTAGCGAAAACTGCACGGCTATCTACAAAAATGATTCTCCCATAACTTGTGTGACCTGCTCACTTGATGGCTTGATTGTTGTAACTGGCTTTCAAGATGGTGTCATAAAATTTTGGACAACAAACGCAACTTCAAAAGAAAACATCAAAGATGAAGAGAAAAAGGAACCGCTTGAACTTGTCAAGCTGTTTAATGCTCATCCAAACAAGCGTATTTGCCAGCTTCTTATAGATATGGACGGAAATACTTTAGTTAGTGTTGCTGAAAGTGATCCTTTGATCAAAGTCTTCGATTTAAAGACGTTGGATATGATACAGGTGTTTGACTTAAAATTCTCTCCTAATATTGAAAGTAGGTTTAGCAATTGCTTTATCAAACACAACAATAATAATCTTTTATTAATGGGAGAGGAGAATACAAACAAGATTTATTTTGTTAATTTTGATTTTGATGAAATTAAGCCAGTGCAAGCTATTCACAGAAATCCAATCTCTAGCGCTGTCTTTAATAATAAGTACAATTGTATCATTTCAGCAGATACTAAAGGAATTGTGGAATACTGGTCGCCTGAAACATTTGACATTCCGAATGAAGTTGCCTTTAAATTTAAGTCAGGGACGGACTTGTATGATTTCATTAAAAATAGATCTAGTCCGTCGTGTATTGCCTTGAGTAATGACAGTGAATTCTTTGCTACAATTTCATATCCTGATAATGCTATACGACTATTCAAAGTTCTGACTGGAAAGCTATTAAAAAAGATCGATGAGTCGCTTTCTGTATATGAGCAAATATCAAATACTCGGGATCTTAGCCGTGAAAGGTCTCTCTCTAGTAATAGTTATGATGATTTCATTAAGTCTAGAAATATTTTACTATTGAGAGGTGGTAAGCTATTGGTGTTTGGATCCATGATTGGAATCAAAGTTTTAAATTTGCAGACAAATAAAGTAATTAAGACCTTTGGTACCAATGATCAGTACAATTTAAATCTTAGGCTAAACCAGCTTATAGTTTCTGAAAAATCATCTTTTACTGAATTAACCTCGGAAATGATATCATCTGGAAATGCAGTAATAAACTCCAAATTGGATCAAGGATCATTAATTGTTTCCACGGGGATCAATTCAGGGGATCTTTTGGTTTATGGTAATTCAACTGAATTGACTGATTTGGAAAAAAGCGCTCCCCTTAATGTGCCAGAGAGAAAGTCATGGAGAGACTATTCAAAGGTTGTTCTACACACATCTCTTGGAGATATAAAATTACGCTTATATAATAAGCTAGTTCCAAAGACTGTTGAAAACTTCGTTAGACTCTGTGAATCGAAATTCTATAATCAAATAACATTTCATAGAGTCATCAAGAATTTTATGATTCAAACAGGAGACCCTAACGGTGATGGCACTGGAGGTGTTTCAGTTTGGGGAGATCATTTTGAGGATGAATTTAATCCTCAGCTATCACACTCAGAACCCTTTATGGTGAGCATGGCGAACTCAGGTAAAAACACTAACGGTTCTCAATTTTTCATAACTACGGAGAAAGCATCTTGGTTAGATTCTAAGCACACCATATTTGGCAAAGTTGAACGTGGGGAAGATGTAGTTAGAGAAATTGAATCCCTAGAAACTGATAAGAATGATAAGCCACTAAATCAGGTGTATATTATTTCTACTTCAATGGAATAAGTAATTAATTTAAAAATTCTTGAGAGTTATTGTGTCGCCTGTAGTTGGATATTTAATTATGACTTTAATTTATATTTATATTGTGTGATTTCACTCCTCTTCGCTGCTACTATCTTCATTCATGCAATTGTTCATGTACTCTTGAAGGCTTTTGGGCTTACCTTTAGGATTTCTGTCTTTGAAAACCAGGTAGTTAGACTTCTTATCTTCATTTGTGAACATTATTGGTCCACCAGAGAAGCGAAGTTCGCCACTTCTATAATCATCAGCATATTCTTCAACGTCTTCCTTAGCAGCTTCTGCTGGTTCCAGGTCATTGTTTGCTAAAACTTCCTGGAGCTGCTCTTCCAAATCATCAAAGTCATCTAGATCAGACGATTCATTGTAATCCCTCTGTTCCATATGGTCCTTGCTCTTTATAGGATTGGTATCAACCGCTGCAACTGCATTTTTCTTGTTCTTACTCTTTATTGGGAGCCCCTTCTCTTTAGTGTCTTGGACTAGCTTTATACTCTTCTTTGGTACTCTCTTCTCAGAATTTGATTTCTGCCCTTCTGCGGCATCAGGTGTCTTGGTTGTGGTTACAGTTGGTGGTCGCTTTGAAGCTACGTAGTCATTGACAGGTATTGATAACGTGGTTCCTTCTCGTATGTTTTTTGGTGCGAGATCACTTTTTGCTTGTTTCAAAGACATTTCGTTCCATTGGTCTAGCTTTTTTTTGATGCCTATGGCATTACGCTGCTTACTGACCTTGACGGTGGTATTAAGTCCCTTTAGTCTTACCACTCTCTTCTCTCCTGGGACAACCTTGAAATAGTATAGGTCCTTAGTATAGCCTGATTCATGTCTGCGCTTCTGTGATATTCCCTCAAAGTATGCCTCTTTGTTCGCATCTTCCAGAGAATTGACCTTCAAAATGCAATTTTGATTCTGTTCATACATCTTTACTTCCCCAGCATTGTCCAATATACTGGCCTCCAGGCCATATCTTATGGCGAAAGTATTCCTATCATGAGAATTTTCAAATATATCTGCCAAATCAATGGTATATTCTCCATCCACTAACGACATAGTCTTGAAACTTCCGTTATTGCTTGAGAATGGGATTTTTCCGAAAGGTGGTTATCTAGATTATATATATTATATAAAAATAAAATCCTGTATATATCTAAACCATCAAAACGGTTATTTTGATCTATTCCTTTTAAAGCTACTACTTAACGAGTGTCATGAGCAGAGAACATTAAATCTTAAAAGAAAAGATAGAGGGGTAAGATGGAAAAGTCGCTGTTAGATGGTGAAAGTGATCGGGTAACATTCACTCACCCAAAGGTCTTGCTTTTGTCAGCTGGTATTACCACATCTTTGTTTCTCTCATATAGGTTTTATCGAAGATATGTGCAGAGAATACCGAATTACTTGAGCATGACCTCAGAAATTTTGGACAATTCTAGGAGGCTTTATGGGAGAGTTACCAGAGTAGGTGATGGAGATAACTTCAGATTTTACCATACGCCAGGAGGCATATTATTAGGTTGGGGCTGGCTCAGGAAGATTCCAACTAACAGATCAGAACTTAAGGACCAAACGCTTATGGTGCGTTTGGCAGGAATCGATGCCCCGGAAAGATCTCATTGGGGTAAGCCAGCACAACCGTTTAGCGAGGATTCACTAATATGGTTGAGGAATTATTTATTAGGAAGGAACGTAGTAATTACCCCATATTCCATAGACCAATATAAGAGAGTGGTTGCACGAGCACAGGTTTGGAAGTGGAGTGGCAGAAAAGATGTGAGCGCTGAAATGCTAAAGGAAGGTCTCGGAATAGTATATGAGGGCAAAGTTGGAGCCGAATTTGGAGGCAATGAAAGCTGGTATAGAAGAATTGAATCTAGAGCAAAGTTTCTCCGCAAAGGTGTCTGGTCTTTGAGAAAGAAGTTAGTAACTCCTGGAGACTTCAAAAAAATGCATTACAGAGGGAATGAATGAGTCAATAATATAACAAAACTAATCAATTTATAAATAGTTAAATGGCATTTTTTATTTCTAAGGATTATTTAACCAAGTTAGCTACCAGATTAACCAATTTTTCGGCATTTTCTTGAGTATTAGCTTCAGCGTATACTCTAACTGCATCTTCTGTTCCAGAAGCCCTTACAAATGATCTGCCATTAGGATATATTTTGACAAGCTCGTCGATTTTACCTTGCAATCCGGTAGGTTCGACGAGAGTTCTTTCGGCATTTGTAGTTTTGAATATAGATCTATCCGCCACAATTACCTTGATAAGTCTATTTGGGAAATCATTGTAGGCTTTGTTCCAATCATCTGGCGTGAACTTAAGATACTGTAAAATCAACAATACCGCTAACAAATCTGTGATTGCATCACCAACAGTTTGGTTAATAAGTTGTGTGAATTCTTGTAAAATTTGAATTGCGGCACTTTCCTTTTCATTAGATGGCTTTAAGCCGAAAATTCTAGATTCTGCTTCTTGAGAGAAGATGACTGTTCCGTGACCATTTGCTTCGAAGTATATTCCAACTTCATATTTCTCGGCCTCGTGATGCAAATGCTTCACACCTGTAGGAGTACAGCTAACTGGCACCTTCAAAATATCCTCTACATATTTAGTCGATGCACCATTAGCATAGGCTGTCTGAACAACACCAATGTCCAATGAAAAGTTTAACGATTCAATTTCTTTCAATAGTTTTTGAAAGAAAGTTGCAATCAAAGTAGCAATTTTATCTCCATCTAAAAGATGAAACTTCTTAGCTTCATCAACGTAGTAGCAGATCAATCTATCAGCATCTCCATCAAATGAAGCATAAAGTTTATTTGCTTTAGGATCGGTACTTTTTGGGAGCTTTTGATTTGTCTTCACAAAATCTGCACCACAATCTGAATTCAATAATTCAGGTTTGTCATATGCATCATTCACCAAGGAGTAGGAGATTTCATCACTTAAATAATCGTCAAGCAATTTAGCAATCTTAGGTGCACCTACACCATTAGCTGAATCAATTGTTATGTCAATCTTTTCATTAGTTCCTATATTATTGTGTATGGCTTTGTATGCCTTGCTTACCTTTTCATAGTAGCCAGCTTCGGAGTTTACACCGAATTTACTATCGTTTGTAGCTCTTGTCAAATAGTGTAACTGGGGAGTGGTTAACAATCCTAAATCAGAAAACGTAGTTGCTGGGATTGCCTGAACACCCTCTATAGTGGACTGTGATAACTTAGGACTAGAGTCTCTGGAATCCTTTCCAATTAAAACATGAGACTTTTTACTCAAATCTATGTCGTACTGCTTTATTATAGTCCCGATGGCAGTTGGAAGCTCTTCGTGACTTGAATTGGCCAAATCGGTGGCATGTTTCTCCCATGTGGATTCTAACATACTTCCATAAGGATCCACCAATTTCACACCATTATCTGGAGGAGGATTGTGAGAAGCTGTCACCATAACACCAATTGTTTGTCCATTGAGCTTTTTAGACCTGAGAGCTGCCAAAATCCCAACAGTAAAGTTGACATAGTCTAATTTGGATGCATTCATTCTGAATCCAGCAGTTCCATAAACCACCTTTCCTTCTGGTTTTGGATGCGCAGATAAAAACTTAGATAAACCGTCGTTCAATGACATTATCAATTTGTGATTATTTGTATATATCAACTTCTTTTATTAGTATCGTTATACAAGAAAAAAAAGGAAAAAGCAGTTCATTTATAAGTTGACTTGATCTGCAATTTTTTTTGTGAGTAAACATGTAAATATTAAAAATAAATATTTCTATATATCAAAATAGTGAGCATCCAGTCGAAAACGTATATCATATTAACGTAAATGCCAGGAATACCTAGCAACTTCAATAGTGGAAACCAGCCTTATCAAGGTGGAAAGGCTAGCGTTGGATTTCTGCCTAAACAGCAGCAAAAACCGAAACCAAATGGTTCAGAGTTCATCCGGGAATTAACCGAAACAGGTAAACCAAACTGGAAAAAGGCACCAAAGGAAATACGTACCAGATATAGAGGTATTTTTATGGTTCTTTTTTCTATTCCATTGATCCTTCTTCCTTCCTATGAAATTTACAGAAGATTAGAAGGAAAGTCCACAAAAAAGGTCCAGGAAGGAGAAGTAGTTGAGGGAAAGCAGGTGCGTAGATTTGGAGAGAAAGAGAAATGGGAAACAGAAAAGAGCAGCATTATGTACAAGTTATTTGGTAAGGACTTCTTCTTGGATGGGTTTACCAGTAAGACTTTAGAGGTAAACGAGAAGGAAAGTGGAAATAAGTAATAGTATATTGAAGGAAAGAGTGAAAATCAGGCGAGGATCTTCGCTTTTAATATTACGTGCATGTATATATGAGATTGATATAGCTCATTTCCATTTGGGTTTCAGATGCATAAGTGGTTGTATGAGATGCTGTTCGTCAAAACGGGACCCAATGGATGAAGTTGGCCGTTCTGGTGATGTAGAATTGAATGATGGAGTTCTTGTCTTTCCGTTGAATGGTCTGTAGGAAAGATCTGGAGTTCTGATGTTGCTGAGCGATGATCCTGGTCTTGAAGTCATAGGTGATGAACCTATACTCGATGATGCTCTTCTAGACAATGGCCTTTGGAACACATCAGTTTCTGAGAATGTCATTCGAATGGGTGATTTTGTCCATGAGAATCTTATGTGATTCACTGAGGACTGAGTAAGTGTTGATGATGCTGATGGTGGATTTTCTCTTAGACGTTTATCAGGAGATAGGAAAACAGGATGCAAAGGACTGATAGTAGGTATTTGAGATTGTTGCGCAGAGCATGGTGTTTTCTTTATGATCGGCAACCCGCGCTGAAAATAGTCTGCAACTATAATTGGTATGTTCGATGATTTATTCGATGACCTTGAAAGTATGTCGTCCAAGGGTTTGGTAGGATTTTCTGATTTGTTGGGTTTGAGCTTTGGAATAAATCCTGGTTGTAGACTGGGAGTTTTGTTTACAAGAGTGAGTTCATCATCTTCTATGTCTTTATCATTCTCGTTATTTTGCTGGTGTAGGACAGTAATAAAATCATCCTTAAGTGACCTACCCTTGACTGATATATCTCTAGGAAGCATCTCGCAAATTCTATCTTGCTTACTTATGCTAAAAGGAACTTCGGTTGTTTCCACATCAACCTTGAAGTCGATCCCATTATTGTTGACGGCTATCTCTTTCAAAGCCCGGTCGTTAACTTTTTTAAGTACACGGAATGGCTTTAAGTCATTATTCTCGGAGGTAGGCCCTTTCTTCAGGGTGTCTGTGGTCCTGGATGAATTCACTAAAATCGAATTCACGTTTTTCCATTTATTTAACAAAGTATCATTGAATCGTATAAATAGCGATTTGTCATAGACTATTTTTTCATTGAATGCTTTTGAAATCATAGTGATCGAGTTCGAATAGAGTTTGTAAGCTGTGCTAATCTCGTCATTGATTTTTAGTTCTCTTTCAATCTTATCACTCAACTCGTCACATTTTATTGAAAGTTCATCAACTAAGTAGTTGAAAATTTCTAGCCATTTTGAATCCAACGTAGTTCTTTTCAAATCATCTAATTCACTATTGAACAATTTCCATTTCTTTAATGTCTCCTCTAAAGTTTTGTCAATACTTGCTGTTGCCTGTGGGAAAATCGATCCGAAAGCATTGACATATTCTTCCACTCTCACGGGCAAATACTCCAAAGATATTTCAAGGGGAGTAATTTTCGTCTTCAAAGAGATGTAGTCGCTGTATAAGGATTCATCAAATTCGTTAAAGGTTGGTAATCTCAAAGTTTCCATCAGAAATGAGCTACTGAGTGAAAGATCATTTACTTGGATCTTCGACGTAAGCTCATATAAACTAATATTGTTTAGATACTTGGTAGGGCTTGATAGTTCTCTTTCCACAAGATTTTTCAACTCTTTCCAGCACCCATCGATTTCTCCATCTAGAAGCTTTATGGTATTCTCCATGAGTTCCTTGAAATTTACCGCAGCTCCAACCCTCTTTTTATACGTTAATATGTTTGCACGCGCCTCTAAGATTAAATCGCTTGTTTCCTCGCATTTGGGCAACAATGAGTTGATGTGCACAGAATTGAGATCAGTATCAATGATAGCAAGTATTTCGGATACTATCATGTCTATTCCATCTATGATTCTAAAGATATTCAGAATATCCTTTCTACCCTCATAGTACCACTCTAGATCCTCTGTTCTATCACAGCTTTTGATTTCATTAAATGTCCCAATCAACCGTTTTAAAAACCTTATGATGTCATCTACTTTCCGTTTGATCCTTATCGCATCCTGCTGCAGAAGCAGATTTCCTTGCGGGACCCTTAATATTTCTTCATTCAACAGGAAGTTCAGTACATTTCTTAGTATGTCTGCTAGAGATAAAGCGTTTTTGTTATGGCTCATTTTGCATCTTTGTGTATAATGGTGATTCAGGTTGAAAACTGCAAAAGTGATCAATAATGCCCTAATTTGTAGCTATGCAAGTAATTATATTTCAGACCCCTAGTAATTAGCAATGTGGTGAAGTCTTTTCCACTGTGGTCTTTTTCAGCTCTTTATTAATCAATTAATATTTTTGGTATGAATTGTGTTTCAAGTGTTTTTTGTTTGTTGATACTTCAACAGTGTTTGTGCGCCGAATTGGTTAAGCGCGGCTTACTCTCTTTTTTTTTTTTTTTTTTTTTGGTTCCCTGGTAATGTGATGAGGTCAGACTGAAAGAATCAAGGCTATAGCTTTTACCTAGTTGACAGTTAATAAAAAGTTCATATATATCATGGCAAAAGCACCAAAGAAGAGGTTTTCTTCTACAGGTTCAGGTGGAGCTACAGTTTCTGCTGAAAAACATATGAATACGGTGTTCAAATTCAACACTAATCTTGGTCAGCATATTTTGAAGAATCCTTTGGTAGCACAAGGAATTGTGGATAAGGCACAAATTAAACCAAGCGATGTTGTCTTAGAAGTTGGTCCCGGTACTGGTAATTTGACTGTTCGTATTTTAGAACAGGCAAGGAAAGTGTACGCTGTGGAAATGGATCCAAGAATGGCAGCAGAACTTACTAAAAGAGTTCATGGAACACCTCAAGAGAAGAAGTTGGACGTTCTCTTGGGAGACTTCATAAAGACGGATCTTCCCTACTTTGATGTATGCATTTCCAACACTCCATATCAAATTTCTTCCCCACTAGTATTCAAATTGTTAAACCAACCAAGGCCTCCCAGAGTTTCTATTCTTATGTTCCAGAGAGAATTTGCCTTAAGATTGTTGGCACGACCAGGAGACTCATTGTACTGTAGGTTGTCAGCAAACGTTCAAATGTGGGCTAATGTTACGCACATCATGAAAGTAGGAAAGAATAACTTTAGACCTCCACCACAAGTTGAGTCATCAGTTGTAAGAATTGAAGTGAAAACCCCTAGGCCTAATATTGACTTTCACGAATGGGATGGATTGTTAAGAATCTGCTTTGTGAGAAAGAATAAAACTATAGCTGCGGGGTTTAAGTCTAACAATGTGATTGAAATCTTAGAAAAGAATTACAAGACATATTTGGCAACTCAAAGAGCTGTCGAAAATGGAGAGGATGAAGATATGCAAGTGGACCAGAAGGATATGACGGACGTTATCAAACAAAAAATTGAGCATGTGTTGACCGAAACAGGTTTCTCAGATAAGAGGGCCTCGAAGTTAGATCAAGTTGACTTCTTAAAGTTGTTATATGCTTTCCACCAAGTTGGTTTACATTTTGCATAGTTCTAAATTAGTTGATTCTAATTGTACATAATTAATCTACATTCTATTAAATATAAGTGATCAAAATAATAAAATACGACTACTGTGTTTAAGGAGTAGCCTTATCTCCTTTTTGTAGTCTTGGTGGTATCTTTTTCAATTACCTCACCAACACCACCCATTTGTTCTAAGCTGTCTTCTGCAATGCTCACTTGTTCTCTTCTTTCCCAGAACCTATCTTCGCAAAGATCAAATGAAGCCTTCTTCAAGTATTTACCTCTGGCATCTCTATTGCTTGAGATTGCCCATTCCAAAAATTGAGCACCTGTACGAACGTAAAAAGATCTCAAGTTTTCGAAAGGCTTTGGTTGTGGTAACCATGGTCTTGGGTCAGGGAATTCTTCCTCTGTTTCTGGTTCTGTCTCTTCTTCCTCTTCTTCCTCTTCTTCTTCTACCAACACTTCATTCTTTTCATCTGCATCAGAACCTTCTCCATCGTCATCATCTTCATCATCAAACTCATCGTCAGAAAATTCTTGCTCCTTCTCCAACTCTGACAAGTCTTCCCATAAAACTTTGACACCATCAAGCTTACCTAAGTCAATAGTGTACATGGAATCCAAGCAAAATTCTTGATCACCCCTTTCAAATATTCCACCAAAGATGTACAAAGTGTCATCTAGAACACAAATGGAAGCATTGAATCTAGGATGGGGTAATTGATTAACCACTGGGTATTCCTTGGTATTTTTATTAAATTTCTCTTCTTGCTCTTCTTTTTCCTTCAATTGTTTAATTTGAGATATTTCATCATCACTTTCATCGTCATCAAGTTTAGCTTTCTTTAAAATCGAGTTAAGAATTTCTTCCAAATCTTCATCTCTATTCTTTTCCTTTACAACTTGTTGCTCTTTTCTCTTGATAGACCGAAGAGATAAGTTGTACCATCTGTTGGTATCAATTTGGTATGAGTATAAGTTATTGTAAAACTCTGAATCTATCTGCTCTTCACTTTCTTCGAAGTCAAACACACCACCAAACATTATACCTCTATTTTTATGGAAAACCAAAGCGCACCCAACTCTGGTAGACGGATTGAAACCTTGCTTTCTTCTTCTTTCAAACCTTATAGCTTTAGGATCGGATTTCATCTTTAAAGTCCAGCAATCAGTTAAAACTTTACCCTTCTGCAACCCCTTTTTGGCTTTGACTTTACAATATCCACCATACACGATTGCACCATCAGCACATGGAAGTAGTGAATGGCCCGATCTGGCGTCGGGGATAGGGTGGTTTGGAGGGAATTCAACTTGAGTCCACAGATAAGTTGTGATGTCAAATAACCACAAATCATTCATATAAGTGGCCGTGGTACCTAAGTCACGGAATCCACCAAATAACATAACATAATTTTTCCATACTGCCATACGGTGTCCAGACCTTGCACTTGGTGCCTTCTTCTTCTCAACCTTTGCCCATTCCTTGGTTTCAGCATCTAATAACCAAGTATCACCATAATGATAGAAGGTTGATTGTTTAGGAGAAGAAAATTCACCTCCAAACATTACTATCGCACCAGATGGATGTACGCACATCGCATGTGAAGATCTAGGTAAAGGGGAATTCTGTGATCTATACTTCCTCCAAATATCATTTTCAACAGAATAGACGAAAAGATCATTGAAGAATTGGGATTTGCTGCCGTCGTTAACTTCACCTCCAAACAAAATAAGCTCTCTCTTTCCTTGAACTGAATTTGCTACAAGTGTTGGATTCAATCTCTTACTAGGTCTTTTACTTACATCCACATGCACTGCCTCAAACTGCTCTTGATCTTTTGCATATTGTTCTAAGATTTGATCTATATCTTGGTCATCATCGTCATCTGTAAACTTCTTGGCCAATTTCTTATCCTTGTTCTGGGCTTTGCTCTCATTTTTCTTTTGCTTTTCTGCGGATCTAGCCTTTTTAGCTTCCTTAGACTTTTTATCTTTTTTTGCCATCTTAATTAAGTTTAAAGGTTATGGCGTTTAAAGAGTCTGTGAAGTTTTAGGAACCATAATCTGAAAAATAAAAAAAAAAAAAGATTTTCTTCCCGCTAATAATTTCAAAGTGCAATCTCCTGCGGATTTTCAACTAGCGCTCAAAAAGCCTTTTTTTTCGCAACCATAAAACAAGAGTCATATTCATTTAATTGAATAGTGATGAATATTGTTAATAATGACTACTCTTTTTTCAGTATTTATCTCTGATTGGTTGGTTTGATTTGTTTTTTTTGGTTTCAATCTTGTACTTCTATGAATTCATTTTGTTTATTCCTCTTTTAGTAACTCTTCTCACATATTTCATTTGCTTTAAAGTGACAAATTCTGTCATTAAGATAACCAGCCTGATTCTCTGATATTTTCAGGTACACTTCAGAAATGGAGCCCGGAACTTAAAGGCAAAGAATTTTTAAATAGGCTGTTAGATCCTGTTGAAAAGCATTTTTTAGAATGTTACTGGAAGTTAATGTGATACTTATTGATTTTATGTAATTCTTCAAAAATCTAGAAAATTAGCCAAAAAAAAAAACAGATTTCAAACTGAAGCGTTTACCGCTCAAATTTGTATCATGTCTCTATGAGATCATAATCTGTTCTTAATAGATGAAAGGGAGATTTCTCTTTTCATTTTCCTCCGTGGTGGTTGCATATCTTCATCAAGACTGAGACTGAAAAAAAAAAAAAATTATATACATCTAATACAAAAATAGTAGATTAAAAGTGAAGACTTGGGTAAACACCAAATTCAATAGCATAAACGTCCATAAATGCTTAATATATTAGAAAGGGCTACTAGAAGAAAAGCACTTACTCTATGGCCAATTACATATAAAAGATCCGTTGGTAGTTTCACAAGGGAAAAAAATCAATTACTTACGGATAACTACTACAATGAAGTACCTGAAGAAAATGATCATATATTTGTAGCGATGAGTTCTGGTGTGGACTCCTCTGTGGCAGCAAGCATATATGCTAAAAATTATCGTAATGTTACGGGGATTTACATGGCAAACTGGTCACAGACTGCCAAGTGTACCGAAGAAGACTGGAATGATGTGCAAAGAGTTTGCAAAAAGTTGAACATACCATGTGAAAGAGTTAACTTCGAGAAGGAATACTGGCATGATGTGTTCCAGCCTATGATTCTGATGTATCAGCAGGGTCTCACACCTAATCCAGACGTAGGCTGCAACAAGTATGTTAAATTTGGAAAAATGATAGAGCATTTGACGAACAAATTTGATGAAGATAAAAAATGGTGGCTTGCAACTGGCCACTACGCTCGAGTAATGAGACACCTTTCTACAAATGAACATCACTTACTTCGTTCGTCTTATTTGCAAAAGGACCAGTCTTTTTACTTATCAAGCATCCCTAAGGATGTGTTACCTAGGATTTTGATGCCCATCGGTCATTTAACCAAGCCAGAAGTGAGAGAAATAGCTGATATGCGTGGATTACACACTGCAAAAAAACCAGACTCTCAGGGTTTATGCTTCGTTTCACAAGAAGAAAAAAACTTCAAGGATTTTTTGAACAACTACATAGAACCCAATCAGGGAAACATCATTACCGAAGATGGAAAAATATGGGGTACTCATAAAGGATTATGGCATGCAACTATAGGTCAGAAAGCAGGAATTAGTATGCCACAAGGAAACCCATTTTACAAGGGTATTTGGTTTGTGAGTGAAAAGAGAATAGATACTAATGAGATAGTTATCGTTAAAGGCAGTAATAACGAGAAACTATTTAAAAGAGGCTTAGTAGTCTCTGACTGGCAATGGATTGTGAATGATTACCACAACTATATAAAGGATGGAGAATTGAGTCTACAATTCAGATCCCTTCAAACTCCCACAATGATTCTGTTTCTCGAAGTAACAAAGGATAGCCTCATTGTAGAAATTACCGAAAATGCAAGAGCAATGGCACCTGGTCAAAATGTTGTCATTTATAAAGGTCCCCAAGTCTTGGGATCAGGAATACTCAAGAAGACTTACTAATCATGTAAATAGCATACAAAAGAGTGAAGCATATCATGTAAAAATCACTTAATAATATACAATCATAATCCATCTTAAACTAAAAAGTCCAATAAAATCTAACTAATGCACAAATTGACCAATACCTATTAATATTTATCAAAAACCAACTAAAAAGCTGTAATAGTTGGATATAACTTCCCCCCAGTAGAAGTTGCAGAGGATTCTTCTATCTCCAACTCACGCTCTTTCTCTACTATTGTCCTCAAGTTGGACAAATATTGACAAACCATTCTTATCATCTCTCTATGTTTCTTAACATCCTCGATGTTGAGTTCGTTCTCTTTCACACTCAATTTACTGAACCTTTCAATAGTACTCTCATCCTCCTTAGATTCTGAAGTAAGTTTTTGTCCAGATCTTTGGTTAAGTGACACATCACCGTATTCACTCAGAACTGGGAAACCGTAACCGGAATCGCCATATGATTTGATTGTTTGAGGGTAGCCTGAATAATGACCTGAAATATGATTATTGATTTGTATGTCATTATTTGCGTATGGTCCTCCTGTTACCTTGTCATGAGACATTTGAGGAAGAGATGGGTATAAATTAGAGTTATTCAGACCATCGTAATTTTGCTGAGATGATTGTGTGTACAAGAGGGGGTACCCAAGAGGATGTTGATGTTGATGTTGATGTTGATGTTGATGTTGATGTTGATGTTGATGTTGATTTTGCGCCGGAACAGCACAGGACAGTTGTGATGATTGTTGTTGTACTGTGTTTTCATATTGAGTGTCAATGGAATGAGATAAATTATTGAAGAACTTTTCTGCTTCATAAACATGGCTAGAGCTTACAGGGGCACTAACATTGAAAAGTGGCTGTTGCTGACTCTGGTAGTTATTTCTAGTATCAGATAAAGTGTTCAATTTGTTAAAAACATCAAAGTTATAATTAGGATCGAATCTCGTTTTCTTATTTGAAGAGACTGGAGGAACTTTTTCTCCACCTTGAGGTCCTTGTGGAAGAATATGAAAGTTGAAATCATTCAAAATATTACTTATCATGCCGCGGTTCTGTTGGTAATTATTTTCCAACTTTCTCTTCCTTGACTCAAGTTCTTCAATGGAAGATAATGGAGCTGCAGTAAGTGAGTATTGATCAGATGCTACATTATAATCCACATTGAGTCCCTTGATGATATCTTTTCCGTTATTCTTCATCTTCTTAGGGTTATCATTTGCATGGACTTTGGAGTGCTTCTTCAAATCTTGAGGTCTCTTGAAACTTTTAGTACATAAGTCACAGTGATAAGGTTTTAAAGGAATATGTACTCTTAAATGAGAAGTAATATGGTCTCTCTTTGCAGTGGTTGTACCGCAGTTATTCCAGTGGCATGTCAACGACAAATTGTTTGCAGACTTTCTACCAACATGATAGTCACAAAGGTGATCGTACAATAGCTCCGGTGTTTCAAAGATATCTCTACATTCAAGCCAATGGCAATTGAATGGTCCCTTCATATCTTCCTCGGTAACCTTGTGATAAGTCTTCCTAACTGGCTTGGGAGTATTGTTAGAATCTGCTCCAATAGTACTACCAGCAGAGCTGTATGTGTCCGTTTGTACTTCACTAGAAGTGGTACTGATTTGGCCGTTTATTTCATTGGCTCCCACATTTTCTGGACTATTAGAATAAACAAGAGTAGTCTCCGCTTTGATATTTGGTGCCTGTTCGGATAGTCTCTTAATCTCTTGAATAGGGGAGTTTGGAGAAGACTGAGACGAAAAGGAGATCAGAGGAGAGTTTTCCGATCTTGTAGTATTAGTTGGCGATACAGTTGAAAAATTATCCACATCAATATCCAATTCATCTCCAAGTCTTTCTGCCCCGTTTACATTGAAATAAGTCATAGGATGAAGGTTGTAGTTCATTGACATATTGATATGCGTTTGATTGTACCTTGTATCCTCTTGCTTGATAGCTGTATTCCTTCTTGCTATTTATATGAGAAAGCTGATTATTATTCAACTTATGAGCTCCCTCAGACTAATCTTCACAACTTTCCTGAATTTAACTTAAATCCCTGAATAAAGCCGCAAAAATAACTATTTATAGGTCTCGCTAGTTAAGACAGCCAATAAAATAAAATTCCCTACTTTACGGAGTCTTTTAAATAGTTAATATAAGTTAAAAGAACAATGATATTACCTTGAAATTGAGAAAAAAACACATTAGAATGAACGACTCGTTTAATAGTATAGGTCATTTTTAAGTTTTTCTTAGCGCCAAGACCAGAAAATAGAAAAAGAACATGATGCGCAATTTTTGGAAAAAGAAAAAAAATGCCTTCAGCCAGATTCGAACTGACGATCTCCTCATTACTAGTGAGGTGCCTTACCAACTTGGCCATAAAGGCTAGTAAAATTAACGATTATCTCCCGGGGGTGAGTCGAACACCCGATCTCAAGATTACTTTGAGGTAGCTCATTACAGTCTCGCGCCTTAGCCAGCTTGGCCACCGGGAGCTATTCGCATCAGTCAGAGACACCAAGACTGACAGTATTTGTTTAAGAAAGATGTCCATTATGTACAGGAAAAACAGGAAAAATGATTCAAGTATAGTTCATATTGTAGAACAGAAGAGAAAAGGTAAAAGCAAGTGGAGATCTATTGTATAAAAAGCACTTCATAGAGGTAAATTAAGATTTAAACAGGTATAATACATCTGAATAGAAGAATAGAGCCACTAGAAGTAGTATTCATACAACATTATCAGCATTTATAGTTAAATCTATTACGTTACAACGGTATATAACGTAATCATTGGCAAGCAGATATGCAACTGGGACAAAATACTAGGGCTTCTGAATCACTGGTGTCGCAGACACAGACACGAAATGAAGAGATCCAGGAGCAAGGAACACTTCGTTTGAGGCCGTATGAAGGACGTCAAAAGGGGAAAGGTAAGAAATCTAAGTCAAAGGTTAGATGGAAAGACGATGTTGTAGATAATGAGAATATGAATAAGAAAAAGTCAAAAATATGCTGCATTTTCCACCCACAAAGGGAGTTCGGTGAACTGAGCTCAGATTCAGATTCAGATAGTGATTCAGGTGGTAGTCTGAGTGACCTGGACGACTGTTGCAACCACCACAACCACAATCATAAGCATAATAACACACATGATAGTAAGGAGAGAAAAGCGGAAGGAAATAATCAACAGAGAAACACAAGTCCAAATGCCTATGAAAAACAGCCTACATACAAAAACAAGTCCTCGCTTCCCGAGGAAACCACAGCTATATAACAGTTCATTCAATGTCATTTTAACAATACCAATACATTCCTTATATCATAGTTATATTAGTTATTACATCTTCATATTATAGTTATATTTATAATCATTAAGCAAGAAATTTAAATAAAAGATATTACGCTCTATCGATAATAAAGCCAATGCAATTAGAATTCGTCATATTACGTGGTTAACGAAATTAAATAGGCAACGGAAGAGAGAAGTTTCCCACTGTATTCAACCAAATTTTTTTTTTTTTATAATTTCGTTTTTATGATTTAATTTTACTGTTGGTTTCAAGTACTAAATATTGTCCAAGGTAGGGGACCTCTCTTCTGTGTTTCTGAAAACCGTTATTCTGGGTTTGTGATTTTGAGTTTCCTAGAGTAATCAATGTTATCACCAAAAGACTTCTTACTCTCATTATTGTTCAAAAACATGTGGTTAGGGTCTAGCCTCGTATCCATTTCAGAAATTGGAAACATAACAGGGTCTATATTAGCCAGACTTGGAGAGGAGTCCATTCTAGTGTGCTTATTAGGGTTTAGTTTCTTCTTTGACAGGCTCCTTCCAAGTGCTGAATTATTAGTGGGGGTGTGGAAAAATGCAAATAGTGATTTGTTTGAATCATTACGTTTGAGGGAGCTATCTCCTCCATTAGCAGTAGTTTTCTCATGTGTAACAGACAACTCGTCGGATGAGTATTGATTTTCCTCATCGGTATAGTCATCATGGTCCTTTCCAGGTCCTCCGGCACAGCAGCAACAATAAAGTAAACCAAGAAATAATCCAATAACTACCACTCCAACGGCACTGAATGTGCCCGCCACTTTTCCAGTTGAGTTGAAAAAACTCTTATGTTGTTTCTCTGACCTGTCTGACTGATTCTCACTATCGGGGGTAGTCTTTCCGTTGGCTTCAGCCAGGCTATCTGTTGTTGGGGTTGCCGATGTCGCTGGATTAATTGATGAAGGTGTGTTTGTAGCTATCAGAGTAGACGCTGACGTACTATTTGCACCATATACTTCGGTGATATACTTTGTCTTTATGATTTGAGACTGAGAATTTTCAATTGTTTTCACCGAGTAGATTGTCGATGGCCTGATAATCTCAGTGGAAGATGAAGAGCCTGGAGCTTCAGAACTACTGGTCTCGATCGCTGTTGATGTTTGAATGGCGAAAGTAGTTTGAGAACTACTAGGTGGAGTTGATGATGAAGTTGATGATGAAGCTGATGATGAAGTTGACGTTGAAGTTGACGATGAAGTTGATGGAGAAGATGATGAAGTAGTCTGCTCGGAGTCATTTTCATCACTGGTGCTAGTGCCTGAACTTGTATTACCTTCCAGAGTCCCACTGGGATTGGATATAATGATATAGCCATAGTAACCATTACTGGCACATTTCTCTTGACGGTAGCCTGGACATGGTTTATTACAATTTGACATCGAAACTGTATCTGCTGGCAAATAGTTTGTACACCAACATGACTGCCATTGCACTATGCCAACCGAAAATCCATTTCCTTGACAAGTATCATGACATTTTCCATTGGACATATAAATAGATGACGTAAAGTCTGTACCCAAGTTCGTAGTGGAGCAACTAGCAAGGCTCAAGCCATGGACGTACTGAAGCCAGAGCGTAAATATAAATAATAAAACCCATAGCATGTTGTTACTGTATTTATAGTATAGTCCGACAAAGTTTCAACGATATAACAGCTAAATGATTCAATAAACTAAAAAAAAATCAATAAAACCTCTGAACCTATATGGTATATCTTGTCTGATTGTTTGTCCTTCCTTTGTCTATTAGCACCCTGAATATTACTTGCTTGTCCGCCTTGAATTGTGGCCGTTTTACTATCGAATTTACCTTTCTGTCTGCCTGAATATCTGAATAAAAAGCTAGCCCGCACACTCCGGAACCGCTATTCTATCTCCTTGATGCTTTAATTACTGACTGTCTGTTCTGTTTTGCCTCGATTTTAGGTATTGTTGTAATTGCGCTTAATCGGCAACCTGAACCTTTTGTCAAGACTTTGCAGTTTCTTAAACTCTCTCGATGCTTAACTTTATAGGACGATAACTGAAAAAGAGTGTTATTTCTAATTCTGCTTCTACGAACCCTTTAAACCACCTTTACAGTATCTCCCTGCTCTAATAAAAAACTTTTAGTTAATTATCTCCCTTTAACATTTTCGCTAACAGATCTACGGGATGAGGACCTTGATTTCCATTTATAGAATTGAGATAACGTACAGTACTACAGCTGAAATTAAATGCAACTTATTTTTCGAGGAAATGAGAAACAGCCTTAGCGACCATGTGTCGAAACTGAAGCATATTTTAGGATAACAATCAATGGTAACTAATCATTCAAGTTAACTACTACAAGAGTTGAAGAATCTATATAAGTCTAAATCCTAATTACTTCGTATGATATGTGGAAGATTACGGCAGTCTAGTAGCCGAAAATTATTCTTTTCTCAGCAACCTTTGTTCAAAAGCTACCCTCGTATCCATAAGCCGCAATCGTAAGAAACGGGGCAACAGATTTCCTTTTTCCGGCGAAAGATGCATAGAGGAGGTGAGATATTTCTCACCATTGTGAAGGGTTGAATGAAAGGTCCAGTAATCAGAACGTATACCTCTATGGCATCCCTGCACCTTTTTCAATTATCGGGCATGCTCCTCTTGCTACTGCAACATCCCCACTAAAGAGTTTGCTTCCCGATATAATTCCCAAGCTAACGGTTGCTACGCTATAAACTACTGCTTATTAAGGAGGAGGGGGAAGAAGGACAACTTTGATTAAGTTTCCGAATATACTGCATATAATATAAATTAGCGTCCATTGACCCTGAATATAGAATGATTATTACCTAATTAGGATATGAAATAGATTGCCGTTCCGCCATGTCAAACTGAGTTAAAGATTCCTCGAAGAGCAAGCTGTTGCTCAACGTACTGATCGTTGCCATGTCTAATACGAGAAAGTCTGTTCCTCGCACGAGATTGCGCGATCTTGGCTTGTTGGTGTCTAAGAAATTCCGAGGTTACAATTTGAGATGTTCCCAGTTGCATAGTATTGGCCGGGTCCAGTTGTATCATAGAGCGATAAGGTTGCTGTCTTGAATAACAGGGGGGTAGATCTGAATGATGTATTAGCGCATGGGAATCTAGAGAGCAACTGATAGCTTCCTCCACAAGATCAGGATTGACGGGAAGAGGTTGTAGTTTTGTCAACAATACACGCCATTGTTTTACCTCATTATCCGATAACGACAGCAGCAACTCAAACTTTTGAGGACTAACATCCGTTGGGCCTCTTGGAATGTTACCGATGGTCAAAGAAGTGCATAGAACCTCAATGTTACAGAGCTTAAGACCCACAATTCTCTTAAATATTTTGTAATTTTCTGGTTGTGTATGAAGAGATCCATAGCGTACAACTTCCACAGGCAATCCTAACTTTTCAGAAGCTTCGTGGATCAACATGCGGGTAATTTGTACCACTACATGCGCCGGAAGATTCGAGTGCATTATCTCTGTTGTCATATATCTGTAAATAATAGGAACTTCATTGAGCGAAAATTGGTCAACAGCCTTCGCATATACCGACATAAGAGTGCAGTGTTTGTTCAATACGCGATCGTTTTTCAGTAATGCTTCCATTATGTACTTTAATGTATATTGATCAGCCTTTTCATGAAAAAGGGATTGGACGAACTCATCGATTTCGGCATTACTTGATAGATTAAGTCCCTTGTGATAGGTAATCTTGTTGAAAATTTTGGAGTCATTGCGCCAATCAATCTTTAGCTCGTCTTCAACAAATGTAACAAGCTGCTTGTTATCTTCGATGGTTTTCAGGTAGTCATCAATGATTCGTAGAAGCAAGTTCCGCAGAATAGGAAGCGATATGGCTGCAATGCGATTTAAGAACATCTCCTTTAAAAAGATGTTATTAATGGAGTCATAAATTCTATTATAAGTCGTGAGGTTAATTTCAAGGTTTAAGGTTTGGCTAAGCTTTAAGTATTTGAGTATTATCTGGTAAGTATTCGTTATTGACCGGATATTGGAGTGCGTCTGACACAACCTAAGAAGATTGTTGATGGTATTAATATTTGGAGTATGTCCATCTTTGTTCATTACTAGTAACATTTCTCGTGCAAAAGAACTTTGATTTTTGTCAAACCCAAAAAATTTAATTAAGTAGTTGTAGGTATGAACAGATCTATATGGTTTGAATTCCTCATTGGTTAATTTGTGTGTATGAAGTAGAATGTCTGCAATTATACCATTCTCAAGAGACAGTGAGTTTCGATAGTAACATTTCAGATGAGTGAGGTAGTAAATGTACTCTTGAAATGATCCTTTAGTTAATGGATTTGGAATTGGAGGAATCTCTTTGTAGTGAAATTTAGGAACTTCAAATTTGTTTTCCAATTCCTGATCTTGCTGTTGCTGCAATATGCTGTTCAATATATTATCATTGTTTGATTGTGAAAGTTTCAAATGCTCGGGTGTAATATCAACTAGATAATCTAACATTCGTTCGAATAATTCTCTATCCTGTAATAGGGAGTCTAATGTACGATTTGAGTCCAAATTCTTTTTTCTACGCCAATTGGATTTAGCTAACTGCTTGTTAAAGTGAGGTAAATCCTGGCTGAATATCTTTAAGTTAGGGATATTCAATGGCAGAAGGAAATCCTGGTATCTCTTCTTCTGAAAATTCGATATCAATGGAAGTGTTTCTTTAAGTTCTTCCTGGCTAAGATTCTTATCTTGCTCATCTATGACTTTGGTTGGTCCGATGATTTGTCTCTTTATAATATTTTTTGAAGGTTTTTCCACAAAACCTTCCAAATGTCGTACAGATCGTGCTACTCGTGTGATAGCATCTCTGACAGAGTTCATTTAGTCTATATCATTGGAGTATTTTCACCAATCTTGCATTATATGGTATGAATTTTATTTTCGCTAAGCTCCTAAAGTTGACCATCACCTGCATATAACCATATAACCATACATTTCTGAAAAATTTTATATCGAGATAATGTAAGCAATATATATTACTAAACCATTCTATATCAACCTAAAAAGAAAGACATTAATTATAGTGTAAATCATGTCATCACCACAAAGAGAAGGATTCACAGCACCAGCATCAATTTCCCATGCTGCTCATGGTCAAGTTACTAGCAAATCTCTTGGTGTTAAGTACAACTGTGCCCAATGTGCATCTTCTTTCTCCCTAGGTAAGAGTGATGCTATTAGATGCAAAGAATGTGGCCATAGAGTCATTTACAAGGCCAGAACCAGAAGAATGGTGCAATTCGAAGCTCGTTAAGCATTGAAATGTGAGATTAACTAATAACATTTCAGAAAAGAAAAGAAAAGAAAAGGATCATAGAACATCTGTACTATAGGGATCATCGCATTATTACTAATTGATACGATAAAGATTGATGAAAGGAAAGAAAGCAAGGGAATCTTTCTCGAATATCTACGAGGAAAAAATAAACAAAGAGATAGAATGAGAGTTTTTCTACAGAAATTAGTCTAAATACAACGCCAGATTAAATTGAATTCGTATATTGAACAATTAATTATACATTAAGACTTAGGGCCCGATTCTAACAAAAATGAATAACACAAAAGGCAATTTCGACTGATTAGTAAGTCTTATTAGGTATTAATAAACGTATTTAATATGTAACGCAAGACATTAAAGGTAAAACAGGAGATTTTCTGTTTAATCTTGCTCTTACTTGAACAACTTCTTAATGATTCTGGAAAATACACTTCCAGACTTCTTCTTTTTCTCGGCCTCCTTCTTCTCAGCTTCTTTCTTGTCGATTTCCTTCTTCTCAGAAACCTTCCTTTCTGAAGACTTCTTTTCTGGGGCCTTAGATTCTGCAGCAGAAGAGGTAGTAGTGGCAGCAGCAGCTTGCTTGGGGGAAGTGCTAGCCAAGTTAGCCTCTTCTCTAAATCTCTTAGATTCAGACTCAGTTGGATTAATTTCCTCAAGAGTAACATCACCTTTTTGAGCAGCTACTGCAGCAGCTATGTCTTTCTGGCTTTGGGATCCTTGAGCAACAACTATCTCTTCATCATCTTCCTGAGCTTCAGCCTTGTCAGACTTGGAGACAGGTTCAGCATCAACTTCTTTCTCCGGGGTAGCATCTTGATTCAAGTTAATGGCACCAGCAGCGGGAGTGCTCTCAGCAACGGGAGCAACATCAGTTTCTTCCTTTGTGGCCCCAATTCCAGTCGCATCCTCAATTCCCTTTGAAACACCTTCATCGTAGGCTTTTTCAACATCGTTTGAAGAGCTGACTGCTGGTGCTTCAGTGGGACCCGTGCCAGCTGATTCAACCTTAGGATCAAGAGTCTTTGGAGTTTCAGCATTAGATGAAACTGCACCTGCTGGAGAAATGGCATCCTTGAAATTTTTGGATTCATTTTCCTTGTTTTCGGCGGTTTCTAAACCTACATCAGATGCTTTGTTGTCAGGGGAAACCAAACCAGAGCTTGATGCAGTAACAGAATTGTCAAATCTTTCAGGAGCATCATACTTAGCAGTACTAGAATCACCTGTAGTATCCTTGCCATCAAGTGCTTTGAGACTAGAAGCTCCTGCAATAGCTGCTGTAACACCAGCAGCAGCAGCGGCTGCGGTAGTTGTCTTCACATTCTTGTCTTCATCGTCTGCTACCTTGTCTTGATCAGAACTGTTTTTTTCTGCTCCGGTGTTACTGGCACCTTCGTCAAGATTTTCATCTTCCTTCTTGATTTCAGCTGCCGTTTCCTCACCAGAAACAGCATTTTTGCTTACAAACTCTGGTTCTGGACTAGTACCTTCCTCAGTTTCATCAGTGGTAGCAGAAACTGGAGCACCATCAGTAGTTGACTTCTTCTTCTTCTTTGCCTTGTATTGTGATCTCTTTACTTTTTTTTTTTGCTTTTTCTTTTCTTCAGCAGAAACACCTGATTCATTCAAAGTATTTGGGTCAACTTCTCTAACTTCATTGAATGCAGCTAATGCTTCTGGATCCTGTGGAACCTGAATACCTGGTTCACCAGTAAGGGAAACCTGCTGTGCTTCAGTCTTCGGAAGCACAGTGGTCTTGAAATCGGGTTCATGGCTTTCATTCAAAGTCTTTGGGTCAACATCCCTGACCTCATTGAATGCAGCTAGAGCTTCTGGGTCCTTTGGGACCTGAATACCCGGCTCACCAGTAAGGGAAGTCTGCTGTACCTCCTTTTTAGGGAGAACAGTAGTATTGAAATCATCAGAGTTAGCTTCCTTAACATGAACTGGCAATCCGCCACTTTCTGGTATTCTGATAGCTGTTGCCCCGCTCAATGGCTCCAAGTCAGAGGAATCTAAATAGTTGTTTTGGATGCCATCCAGGTCGGTAGTTAACTTCTGAGTAGTAGAAGTACTCCATTCACCGTCCACAACATATTTATATAAAAGCTTTCCAGTTGCCGCTGGTAATGGCACCGTCAACTCAAAGGAGCCATCTGTTTGTTTCACTAAGTACAATGACTTTGACCAATTATCAAATGTACCCGTAAGAATGACTTCTTTAGGACCCTTCGGCCTGTTAAGCTATGTTAGTATGCTATATTTACTATTGAAGTGCCTTAAAAAAGTCCTTTTACTGCAGTAAAAAGAATGGCGCCTCCAAAGGTCATTATTTGTCCTTAGCTTAATTTACACAGCAAAATACTTACCATTTAAATACGTAACTTGCTGACATTGGTTCTTATTTTACTAAGATATTTCCCTATCACTTTTTATATAAAATCACAGACACCTTTGTGCTAACTGAAGGTCTTGTTCTTTCCAGTCTATTTAAGTAAAAAATGATACATAATGTATGTGCCCCAGTCTTCATCCTTAGTTTGACGAGGTCACGTGATGTAAATACACGGCTTGAGCCGCAGGATTGATATAGCGACTGTTCTGGAACAGGAAATAGTCCCAAGAGAACAGCCAGATCATAAGAGGTAATAGTAAGTCATATGCCAACATGCAAACGTTAGATGAGGACCTAATGGTTGAAATAATGTTATAAAGAGTCGTCTGCATCAAATGCATTGTCAATATCGTCTGGATTTGTGTTTTTGGTAGAGCTTGGCAAAGGAGGGCTGGGATCACCGAATATGCTAAGGAGGATTGGTAGTAAGCAGAGGGCATGTACTGCAGCAATAATGATAAGGGAAAACCACATCCTGAAGTAGAAGACCTCAAAGATCTTGAAGGATGAAAAGGCAAGTACAGAGACACCAATGAGCTTTGTGAAGGTGATACCACGGAGAACAGTTGCACCCACCGCAGTGAGAGCATTGTAGGATTTTATAGTTCTGGGGCTACTCAGACCGAAATAAATCTCATTAGAGAACAGTAGCGTAGTAGGACTTACTGTGTATGCACGTGCGATGTGGATTGTGAATTCCACAGACAATCCTATGGAGATGATAAGATTCACTAAAGTGATTGCATTCAATGAAACTGACCACAACGCAAGAACCCCACCCATATTTATCAATATCGACACTATGGTTACCACTAAAGCTGTAGCAGATGTAAGGGTCCCCAAAAGTACAGTGCTGATAATCCATAATATGAGCACTGCAGCAATCAAGAGCATAAATGTTAAAGTGATGATGTTGCGATATTGAACAAAGAAAATATAGAATGGAGAAAATGCGAAAACATCGATACCTGGTTGAAAGTCATTGATTTCTTCAACAATTCGAAGTGAATTCTTGTATGCATTTATGAAGTCATCCTGTGACCTCAATGGAGCGTGAGAAGTACGGAAGTAGCTTGCACTTATATTGTTGCTGGAAGTTGTAGTTGCAATACTATTAGAGTAAGGTGCCTTACCTCCCAATGGGCAGGGATCACTTGGCTGCTCAATCCAGTTGTTAAAATATGTCATAAACTCTTCACCAATTGGGAAACCCTCCATATCAGGTCCATAAGATGGGATGTGGTCCTCGTAACATGATTTGCATGCTCTAGAAGGGGAATTTATTGGACAGAAGTCTACTTTGTCAAACGGTGAACTCTTCTTGACTCTGCAGCACTGGTCCAAGTCCGGGTTTAGCCACGAGAAAAAGTCGTCTAACCAGCTGGTAGCAGGATCAGCAATAGTAGATTTTTTACCACGATTATACTCTTGAACTAGAATGTTCCCAATAGAATATTCTTCACAAGCAGAAAACCTTCCACAAAGCTTCTTTTGATTAGACTTTGCAGTGACATCTAAATCCTTGACAACAAAGAAAATAGGCGGCCCCACATTCAAATAGTCGTAGATAGAGTTGAAATAATCAACCAAATAGGAACCTTGAGGAATTGCAATTCTCTGATCTAGGCCAAGTTCAATCTTTGGTAAAAGTGTAAGAGATATTCCAATCCAGAGAATAAACACAGATAAAAGTTTCTTTCCAACGGAAGGCAACAAAATATAAGGTGCGTAGTATTTGCTGATAATATTACCAATACTATATTCCCTGAGACCTTCCTGATCAACCTCATCGTCATCACTGGGGAAGTCAACGTCTGTTTCTTCTGAAACGTTTGATACATGAAGCCAAGGTAATAAATCTAACCTTCCACCTTCAATTCTTTTTTGATCGATGGTCAATAAAGAAACAAAACATGTCATCTGGAATATGAAGTTCATAATAACAGCCGCAGAACTGAAAAATGCAAAACTTTTCAATATGTCTACTCTGGAAGCTAGTAAAAACATGGAAACTTGTAAGATAGCCCCAAACAAACATGACGGGCCGATATTACCTATTGACGATGCAATATTTTGCTCTATGCCGTTCTCAGGGAAAAACTGCTCTACTTTATGAAGCTCATGAACTACTAAGAAGATACCATCAACACCCACTGCCAAAATCAAAAATGGAATCACTTCAGCGATAATTAAAGTCAGTTTAAGTCCAAAGTACGACAACAAACCAGCCGATGATGTAACTGAAAGAAGAATAATCAAGATTCCGCTAAGTCCTAACTGGAACCTTGTCTTCGCTAACGATTTTAAACTAAAATGGACCCTTCCCCCAAGTGCCAATGAGACATAGAAAAACATCACCAAGTACGATACAATATTGATTTTAATCGTATTGTTAGTTTTACCTAATTCTTCTGACAAGGAAATTTCAGTACTAAAACTTATGTGTAAATCTGTTTTACTCTTCAAATCAAAAATCCAGCTTTGAAAACCATGTTCGTAATCAATTGCTTTACTCGTATACTCAGAATTTGTCAGGTTGTTGTTAACCAAGAGAGTTACGACAAAAGCTCTTGCGTCAAATATATCATCTCTATCAAATAAGAGATTCTTTTTCAAAGGCTGCTGAAAGGCAGGAAGACAATTCACTGGAGAATCTGTGCATTCTTTGAGCTTCTGTTTCCAATTACTTTCGTCAAGGAGTCCAATCTCTCCATGGAAGTATTGAGTGAAAGATTCTATTGCACAAGCATCATCCAAGGGCTTAAAGCAAAGATCAGAAAGTTGCACATTATCGAGATTTTTAAGCTCCAACTCTTTCTCAAACCACCATTGGATGTTTTCCCAATTCAAAATTGGCTCATCGTCTTTGGAGCTCACAATTATTTGCTCAATTCTATACCACTCTCCAAAGTTCTCATTGAAAAATTCATATTGTTTTAACGCTGGGTCGTTAGGACTTACCCAGAGGTTGATAGGATTGGTTTCTAGTTTCAATTTAAGAAGACCTAAAGAAAGAAACAACGAAATTGCAAATCCTGTTGCAATAATTTTCTTTGGATGAGACGCACAATAAAATGCAACTTTTTCAAATAATGATCTGGTGTTCCATAGTACTTTGTCTCTGAAATTTATTGAAGCCTTTTTAACCACAGTACGAGAAAGAGGCACAATCATGGAAGTCTCATCCGTAAATTCGTCAAAGTCCTTTCTCTTGGATTTCATAAAATGGATATGGTATCCTCCTATAATTAAAATAATACAAAACCATACGACTATCACGCTAAATGAGAAACAAGGTAACCCCCAACCTAACGTACATCGATCTTTAAAATCCTTGAATTTCGGAAGTGAAGGGCACGATTTGGTACAATCAGAACAGGCACACCTATAGTCGGAATCATCACATTTCTTAAATTCGGGGTCTCTTAGTTGTAAACCTTCATCTTTCTCTTTCTCACTGACAGAATAATCAAAATTGATTTGAAAAGGGGATCCCCCAAGAAGTGGTTTTTCGTCACCTAAGAATTTGAGAAATGAGCTATAATTGGTAGCCCCTCCCCCAATTAAGTCCATGACGTATCCATTCGTTGCCAGAAACTTAACTTCTTTGCACGAATCGAAAAATTTCTTTGCAGAATTGGGCTCAACGTACAGTCGAAGCTCCAGAACAATTTCTTCATGGGTATCAATTGCCGTGCCGGTCTTTGTAACATTCACAAAGGTTGACTGATTAGGAGAACAGGTGAACTCACAGAAGAAATCAAAGAAATTCTTACGACAGGCGGGGCAAGAGCTAATCAATGGGCTAACCTTTTCAAAATTGGACCCTAATGTTCGAATTTGGTCTTCAGAGCAACATATCTTATCAGAAGGAAAATCTTCACCACAAACGCTTCTCAATAATTCAATTGACTTCTCCAGAGGTTCCTTAGCCTTTGTATTACTTGGACATGGTAATGATCCTCCAAAAACTGATTTTTTGCCACAGTCGCCATACATTGCGCAATATCCTTCCTTGTGAATGCTTGCACCGATAACGGCAACATAGGAAAGAAGGAGGATAAAAGGAGCTCTAAACCTCATTTTCCAATCAATCTGAACCTTAATGTGATACCTCAATCAGTAATGAGTTGCCTTATATCAACAATTATGATGTGTACTGCGTTATAACTGTCCTTATAAAAAAGATTAGAGAGAGCAAAGGTTAATTCTGTGACGTTTACTGCTAATTATTTTTACATAGATAAGTGTTTTACAACATTTTTTTATACGCGCGTGGAGAATAAACACTAAAATCAATTACATCTCTCTTCTCTTCAGATAAAAGCAAGACAAAAATGTTAATTGGCATTTCAGGAACGTTAGGATCAGGGAAAACAGAAGTAACAAGATACTTGAGTTTCCAAGGATTCAAATTGCTCGAGTATGAGCCTCAAGAGAGCTATCTTAATGGATCCGATGTCACCCTTAGCGCTGATAACGAAGAAGTAGAAATCACAAGAGAATTGGAAGATATGAACAGCTCAGAGGTAACTTTGACACCAGAAGATGGCTGTTCAGAAACATCAGTGTTTTCGTCTTCATTGGAACCTTACAAGAGGTTTACGTCGTTAAATGAGCTTTTAGACTTTGTTACATCGTATTGGAGAGAGAACTACGTGATATCACACATAGATAAATTGGAAATGCTCGAGTTATTGCAAAAGAGGCCGTTCTTCTTGCATATATCCATAGATGCACCCATACGATTTAGGTTTAAGAGATATTTGTTGAAGCAGAGGGAAAAGAAACAGAACAACATCGACCTTGAAGAATTTATACGAAGAGACGATGAGACACTTTACGGCTCCACAAATCCACTTATCCAAATAGTTAATCAAGCACAGATAAAGGTAGTTAATACATCTAGCTCGATTAAAAGCTTGTACATAAAACTCAGCGAGCTTAACTTATTAGACCAATCTAGACTCAGACCTACCTGGGACTCCTACTTCATGAGACTAGCGGATTTAGCAGCATTGAGATCAAACTGTATGAAAAGAAGAGTGGGGTGTGTTATTGCAAGAGAAAAAAGAGTTATTGCAACAGGATACAATGGCACTCCAAGACATTTGACGAATTGTAATGAAGGTGGTTGTGAAAGATGCAACAAGGGCCAAGGCAGCGGAGCCGCTTTATCAACATGCTTGTGTCTTCATGCTGAAGAAAATGCTCTTTTAGAAGCAGGCAGAGATAGAATAAGTAGTGATAAGAGTGTTTTATATTGCAATACCTGTCCCTGTTTGACATGTTCCATCAAAATCGTTCAAAGTGGTATAAAAGAAGTTGTGTACGCTCAGAGTTATTCGATGGACAAATTGAGCCATCAGGTTATGAGTGAAGCGGGCATTTTATTGAGACAGTTCAAACCCCCAACGGAAGGCATATTCATATAGAGTCTGCATCAACATATATATAGTTCTATGTTTCTTTGAATTCGTATGGACCGGGTTTTTCTTCGGCATTAAAGCTTATCTTTTCAAGGACTTTATTGTTCACAGATAATATAGCTTCAACTTTATCGCCTGGGACAACTTTGCCAACTCCCTTAGGAGTACCTGTAAGAATTAAATCATTCTTCTCCAAAGTCATTATAGCTGACATGTGGCTCAATATTTTATGAATTGGAAAGATCATAAGGTCAGTCTTGTCCTGTTGCTTGACTTCACCGTTGATACTCAATTGTAATTCCACATTATAAGGATCAGGGATTTCTGACTTTGGAATGAAGTTGGACACAGGCAAAAAAGTGTCAAAACCTTTACCTATGGTCCAAGGAAGGCCCTTCTTCTTCGCCTCGTCTTGAACATTTCTTGCCGTCATGTCAATTGTCAATGCATATCCCTCAATGTGTTCCAAAGCTTCAGCTGCAGTCAAGTTAGGTGACAAGTTAGACAACGTCTTATTTAAAACAATACCTAATTCAACTTCATGATGGACAACAACTCCCTTTGGCACCAAGAATGGCCCCACGTTAGGCTTCAACACGGAAGAAGAAGGTTTTAAGAAGAAGAATGGTTGTTGCGGAGCAACATTATTCAACTCCTTGATGTGAGCTGCATAGTTACGACCAATACAAAGAATCTTTCTAGCGTTATCAATGTATTTTGTAGACATCTTTAATGCTTTTAGGATATTTTAATAGATATTTTTTTTTATCGTACATCACCAGATCTAATATAGTAAATAATATACCGGAAATGGCGGAATTTTTCAACCCCCAAGAAACAATGAAACTTTCCTAACAAGCACTATTAACGCAAAAATAAAGTAAACCCGTTTTCTATTAATGATATATATAATGTAAAGAGATGATTCTATAAACCCAGTCATCTTGACACATGATGTCGGTGAACTAGCGACGTGAATGAAATGAAAATCGTAGGTGGTAAACGGGCGATACAGTCTTGTTGAGATGTAGATTATACGCGAATGCACATTAGCTTATTTGTATGAGTAGTAGGTATGATTTTGAGTTTGTGTGTTGTATGACATCCACTAAATATCTGATAGGTGGGGTCGGTTAGGTAATGATTTTGTTTCTTTCCAAGAAATTTATTTGGTTGTGAATATTAGTACAAATGTCAGACCTCTCTTGGCTTCCAAAGCTTGGAACACGTTGTAGATCAATATGCAAATCACAGAAACACCACTTGAGTTCCTTGTAAATGTTAAGTTCCAAGTCTGTCCCGACTTCATAGGCCATTTCCTTATTATATAGCCTTCTTCTTCGGCTACCAATCAATGGTCCTCTTCCAAATGAGTTCGAAATGAACATTTCGTGTAAATTGTATTTTGGCCAGTTGGCATGCAAAAACATTAAGTGTGAATTCTTGAATACATGGAAGTTGTAGTTGTTTTGGGTTGAATCAACGTCATTGTGAGCGTAAGTAGGCTCCTTTGTGTAATGATAATTAACTTGGGCCTCTCCTTCTATCAAATCTGGATCTTCATTGCTTTGAATATAATCAATAATTGGATCATACTGACCCATAGCATACATTTCGTGCATTTTGAAATTGTTCAAGGGCCCGAATTCTCTATTAAATTCCTTGACTTGGTAATAAGGTAAATTAAGTTTATGGGCAGCGGCAATGAACGTCTCTTTGTCTCCTTCTCCCGCAGCTCCCTGACTTAATAGAGGATAATAAAAATCAGGACCAAACCAATTATAGTACATTGCAAGAATTAAGGTCCTGTTGTGGACTTCCTTATCAATTAATAACTGACCAGTTTCACTGGAAGCCTCGGGAATAGCACCCTCGCAATCATGGAAAGAGTAACTAGACTCATCCTTTGAATTTCCTCTGGAGTCATCGCCAAAATAACTGTTACGTATTTTGTTCTTATCATTAACTTCAATGTCTGCAATATCATAGAAGCTTGGAGAAGTTGACCTTCTCCAGATGTCAGGCCAAAATACCAAGTGATGGTTAGTGAAAGGCTTATTATTAAATAAGACATCAGGGTTCGCTGTAACGAGATTATCTGCGTCCAAGTACAATACCCTCTTGAAAGAAGAAATCATAATGGCAACATTTTTATACTGGTAACCATGAATCTGCGTCAATAACAGATCAGGCAAGTAATCAGACATAATTTTGCATGATGCATCAAAACTTGGAAGAATGTTAACACAAAAATCAATATCGAAATCTTTTTTATGAGGAATTATAATTTCAACAGGCAATTTTGAACCTTGAGAACGTAAAAGCTTTAAAGACAAGAAAGCGAGCTGATTATATTGATCACCAGCCAAAATAACAATACCGTCTCCCTTCATGAAACTATTGTAGCTGGATAATTCTAAAAGTTCCCTGGGGAATTCTGAAGGCATATCTGTCAAAAACTTCGAGTGCGATGCTTTAAGAGCATTTAATTCTGCTTCAGATAATCTCAAGTAATTTGCTAACATCTCTTTTGTTCTCACAGGTTCTTGAAGATAGTTTTCTCTCATGTTACCTCCGTAAAGCATTACTCTACCTTCTCTATTAGGAAACGCATTTGTTTCTTTTGCAATTCTGTAGTGATCATCATCATTCAACTGGTCAATTTTTGGGTCGCAGTCACTGATTACATGCAATAAGTCTTCAAAAAACTTCATAAATCTTAACTTAAAATTTGATTCCAGATCGATCTTATCCATTCCTGAAGCTTTATATAAGCTTTGCACGTTATTTTCCATACTGTTCATTTGGTTGTTGTAATCGTAACCATCTATGAGCTTGAAATTATACTCGGATATCAAAGCAGAGTTTACCCCTAACAGCGTCCAAATTTCTTTAAGAGACTTGAAAGTTCCTTCTGCAAGTTCTTCCGCAGGGATGCGAGGCTCGTATTGTTGCAGAACCACCAAAAACTTATTTTCTGGATCATGATAGTACAACAGGTATGTCTTCATGCTATTGGAAGGAACAGTATTTGAATAGTCTGTCATTTTTCCCATGAATGACTTGGGGACGCTTATTCCCGTGTCCTTGCGGCTGCTAAGTAATAGCATGTTAACTATGACAAGGGCAATCACGATGATTCCACCAATTTTATAGCGGCTGTTCATGATCTCCTATAAACGTTCTTTTTCTTTTGATGTTATCTGCTTAGGATGTCGTATAAAACTTCTATTAATTTTTAGGTTGTTGTAACTTTAGCTCAATTGCTCACTTTTACCGTTATGCTTCCTATTTTTCTTTTTCCCTCACTATAAATCTTATCTATTAACTGATTTTCTCTTTGATGCACCTTTCAAATACACTCGCTTTCACAGTGCACCACCTTCTTTAGGTTAATAAGCTTGATATTCCAAGCAACCAGCTAGCAAATATATACTAAATATCAGTCCTTAATTGTTTTTTTTCTTTTCAAACCGTTGCAAGTTATTTATCATCCATGAAATGTTGACTTCATTCTATATACAGGTACAATAATTTAATTAGCACGTTTTCAAGAGCTTACTGAAATTCAATCATAACATTGCTATTTGATATACGATTGATGATAATGCAGATAGTCGTAAGAGTCTTATGAGTTCAAGTGCACGGCACCGGACCTATCCCTAAATGTGACACGCATTACTATTTTGATTAAAGAGAAGTAGTATTACATACTGTAGGTGGCAGATTTATATGAACGTATATCTCAAACTGCCAGGGGTACATACCGTATACGCTAGAGGGGCAGAATCTTGCTCCAACGTGGAACGAGAACGACGCACCAGTAGGGAAATGGAGACAGTGATGGTAAATAATCTCTAAGCCATGTTTTTTCTGACAGCTATCCTACATGTACGCGTTTTAATTATGTAGAAATACGTTTTCGGGTCAAAATAAGCATCATAGTGAGTAAATCGCTTATCAATTCAAAGACCAATTAAAATCTCAATATACTAAGCACAGTCAGTATGTCAAGAGAAACATTCAAACATGTGCACGATGCGATGAACATAGCACTTAAACATTCCTTTTTAAGGTGGCTGATAAAACATAAATTATCGTGATTCACGAGTGTCGTCCAAACATTTAGCAGTTATACAGGTAGAAATACAACATTCACAAAACGACTCATGAAGTGTGTCGATGCGTGTTTGTGGCAATTATTCCTTCAAATGTGCCCTAAATAATATTGTCTCTTTATTTTATTGGGTCTACTGCAGGGAGAGAATTCAGACTTCAAAAGGGAAGGTGATATCACTTACGGGGAGAAATTATTACGAGTTCTTGAAATCGAAGACGTAGATCCGACTCTCTGTCATATAGTGGCGGCAGTTACCTATATATCAATTATCTGGTTCGTAGGGTGTTTTAGAGAGTGTTCGCGCGCATTTATCGTTACCGTGGAATCTCTCCTTCTCACTGAGCAAGTTCCTTTATCAGTCACGAGGAAAAGAGTCTGACTCTCTATTACCTCACTAAATGCAGTCCGATAGTAGAATAAAATCAAACTTGACTAAGATTTTACTTTAATAGCAGCAACATCGGAGCTAAGCCGATAAGGCAATCATGAATTCAAACGATCCATTGTTTGAAGATATTGAGCAGGACAATAACCCGTCATTCTATGGCAATACGTCCATACTTAACGATCCGTATGGACATCTAGGAGGGATCAACAAGTACAATGGCAATAATAGTCACGCTACTAATAAAGCCAACACAACTAACGATGAGAGCGCTTCAGACAAAGCCAACAAGACAGAGCGGCCGCAAAGAAGCGAGGGGACAAAAGGAACTACCAATTCCAATCAGAAAGACTTTGACGCTCCACAAAAGAGCGATGTTTCGGATGGTTTTCTAGAGCGCAGCACAGTTATTGTCAACAACACAATTGGCCTCTCCAAAAAAATTCAAGAGTACGTTCATGATCCAAAGTTAATAGTGGAGGTTATTTCCAGTGAACGGTTAGTGAACTCTGCGGTAATAATTTATTCAATTTCGTTATCAGTAAATGAGGACGAGCCTATTATTGTCAAAAGAAGATATAGCGAGTTTGAATCTCTTCGCAACACGTTAACGAAGTTATTCCCGACAGTTGTCCTACCACCCGTTCCAGAGAAGCATTCTTTGATTACTTATTTGGTGAATAGCATTAACAACTCAAACGAGTTAACATTGATTGAGAGCAGAAAAAGATATTTTAAGCAATTCTTGACTGACATTATATCCATTGATCAAATTAAGAACTGTGAGCTACTATACAAGTTTCTTGATCCTAATTATGAAATGCACTGGCTGAATGCATTGAATGAGCCACCAGTGAACCTTCTCCCGAACAACATGCTATTGACAAATCCCGTGGACCCTACAGACAACAACGGTTTATACTACCTACTACCTATTGTCAGTGGCTTTGAGTATAATTCTGGTGTTGACAATGGATCGTCATTGAAAAAATTGAACGATGATATGATACGGCTAAGTGATCAGATCAGGACATTTGATAACACAACCAAATTTTCTTTCGAAGTTCCTACTCAATTAATATATTTCGAGAAGCTCTTCAATAGAAACATTAAAATTTTGAATGACCTCAATAAGCTTAACTCAAGATCTTCCAAAAACTTGAAATCAATTGTGAACACATTAATAGAATTGGGAGGTAACTTGAACAATTTCTCGTTACAGGTTTATGACAATAAGTCCACTGATTTAAGTATTTCAATTGAAAAGCTTGGGTCAACTTTCGATTCCAATTTTTTGAATTTCGAGTCTTTCCTTTTTGATGATTTTGTCCCCGAATGGCAGGAACCAATATACCAAGTGATTCAATACTATCTGTCTGCATTGCAGTTAATTAAATTCTACAAGTTTAAAATTATTCAGTTCAAATTGATTCATAGGTTGAGGTTCAATAAAATCAATGAGCTTTCAAGTTTCAATTCCAATTTCCAATCGCAAATGAAATTGGACAATTTAAAAGACCTTGAGACAACTAGTCCCACTATTAGTAGAGCACTAAAGAAAATAGAGGCCAGAAAACAAAAGGGAAAAGGTCTTAGAAAGAAAGCATCATTATACGGTTTATTTGGTGGAAATAAACAAACCCAGTTCACTCTTGAAGACCCAAGAGTGAACGAAGAAATGGACGTAAATAGCCAGTTCAAACACAAGATTGACCACATAGAGAAGGAACTCGCTAAACTAGAACAATTAGTGGAACTTTCAAACGGAGATATCTCCAATCTCTCCAATCTGCTTGAAGTTAACTTCAAGGAATTCTTATGCATGTTGGAGAAGAAATGGCTAACTATCATGTTAGAATTTATTCGTGGTGGCAAAGCCTTATTTGAGAAAAATTTAGGCAACTGGAGCGATTTTAAGGATTTTTTAGTTGACGCTAATGAGGGAATGTAGGGTCAAGTAGTTATATAGGTATCCTTGAGACGAGAGGAACACTAGACTACGACAGATTTAATGCATTATTTTCATGTTATTTCCTATTTAGGAAATCTACATTTGTAGTTCAGATTTATAGTTTTTGATTTCTCGCTTGAGTGGCAATATAAAGAACCCAAGCCAGTGCTGTAACACAATTATAAACTTTACATCATTCATACACAATGTCGGCAATGGAATTGGATAACGATGTATCTACCGTCATCGCAACGTTAAGGTCTGAGACTGAAAGTCCTGAATTGATTCAAATATTTTACGAATTAGAAGATTATTACGAACGTAAATTATGGCATCAATTGACATTAACTTTGGAGCAGTTCTATCTAAATCCAGAATCAAAAGACTTGAGAAATCATATTTTCACTTCCTTCATATCCAAGATTTTCCTGAAGCTTAATGCTGTCAAGGTTACAGATTTTCTTCTCGAGAGTTTTGCAGATAAATATCAAGATACTGTCGATAACTTACTAGAATTGAAGCAGTTTTATAGTAGGCAAATTAAAACAAGTCAATCAACGAAAATAGATAATTTAGAGGAACTACTTGACAATGATGAATCATTGATTTATATCAACTTGCAAATTACTCGCTACTATTTGTTATTGAATGAACTAGTAAAAGCCGAAGATATTTTAGATCATTTAAATTCTAAATTCAATAATGCTGACTTTGAAAGTAACTTCAGCTCTAAGATAAATGCAGCTTTCTATTTAACAAATTGCCAGTTGTACAAGATTAACAAAAATTATGACCAATTTTATTTGAATGGACTTTTATACCTTTCATCAGTTGAAAATTTACTGAGAGAAGAAGAAATAAAACTCTGTTACGATTTATGCATATCCGCTCTTTTGGGTAACAAGATCTATAATTTCGGAGAGTTAATTTTACACGATATATTGAATGTTATAAAAGATAACGAATATGGGTGGTTATACAATTTGATTGTTAATTTGAATTCCGGAAATTTATCAGAATTCAACAAGTGGTTTGCAGTTAGTATCAAAAAGTCGCCATTTTTGGGTGAATTCGAAAGATTCTTGAGACGCAAGATTGTAATCATGGCTTTATTGGAATTGGTCTCTCTTAAATCAACTGCGAACAAACAATTGTCTTTTAGGGAAATAAGTGAATTTACAAGTATCCCTGTCAATGATGTGGAACATTTGATAATTCAATGTTTCTCCCTCAATCTCATTCAAGGTCACATTAACCAGTTGGAAGAGATTTTGGTCGTTACTTGGCTTCAACCAAGAATCCTTAACTTGGACCAAATAAAAACATTATATGACCATTTAACCAACTGGACTAACAGTGTTAATCAATTAGGTGAGAATGTGAATAAGAGCGGTGGATCGGTATGGACAGAGGCTTAAAGATGTCTTCCAAAATACTTTATAGATGTCCTCTCCATAATATCTGTAGGTTTATAGATTACCAGAATATACTTATGTATGATGTCGGTTTAATAGAAGCGACATATTTTCTACTTATGTCTCCTATAATGTCGCGGTCGGAGCATGTAAATCAATCCTAAGAAATCTCATAAAATTACTGGGAATCAATCAAGATCATCAATTTGTACTTCAAAAGATAGCCAATGGTACTCCACATTCTGAATTTCTGTATCCTTACGGCGTTTTTATGGTTTGTACAGACCGCAATAGCAAACCAAATTGACTTTGATGACAATGTACATTCTCAAATATGTTCCGGAATGTATGCAAAAGACTCATGGGGTGGTCCGTATAAGCCTAGTATTGCAATTGAATTAATGGAGTTTGATAAAATGAAACACAATTCTAAAAGTAAGGAAGAAAATGATAAAGAGAAACATGTTGGTGTAAGCTATGTCATATTTGAATATGAGGATTTGGAACATATTGGACATAAAATTGATAACAATCATATCAAATATGTGTGTGATGATGAGGCGGTAAGCTCTGGATTATGTGAAAAGTCCCATATTGGTAAGTTTATAATTCATTCAACATCGAATTCGACAATTATGACATCCCAGTTAACTCACTTGGGAAAGGCTCATATCAGTTACAATGTGCTGAGAACTGGATATTACTGTATTGCAACCTACAGTTTGTCTAAAAAATCTTATAAAGGCATTGTCAACTTCCAAAACGCGTTTGGCCATTTGAGTGCAAGTGAAATTCCAAAGTTGCCAGCTTATGGAATATTGACTTTATGCTATGCAATTGCTTCAGCCTTATTTGGATTTGAGTTTTTCAAGAAAAGAAAGCAAAACCAAATTTTACCCCTACAAAAGTATTTACTTGCTATGCTTGGATTCTTGACTTTTGATACACTAGTTGTTTGGTCATATTATGATTTAATTAACAGGACCAAGAATTCTTCATCCAAATTCGTTACATTTTACATGTTTTTCCTTTCCCTCATGAATTCAGCCAAAATAACGTTTTCATTCTTTTTGCTTCTTTGTATTTCGTTGGGATACGGTGTTGTTCTGTTGAAATTGAAAAAATCAGTCATGTTTAAATGTAAAATTCTTGCTGGATTCCATTTTTTTGCTTCCGCTCTTTATCTTATTTCCACTTATTATAGTGGTTCGTCCAAGTCAAATGTAACTACCAACAGTTTCGAATCATCGACTAGTAATGGAATATTAGGATTGCTTCCGTTAATTCCTATTTACATCACGCTTACTATCTACTATATTAGCATTTTAGTATCTATCAGAAGAACAGCTGCAAGCTTACATCAACAGCGTCAGGTCATCAAACTTCAATTGTACACGAACTTATTCAGGATTATCTTTTTATCAGTGTTAATTACTATGGGAGGTTTAATATTGTCTTCTTTCATTTACTTGAGCATGTCCACTACTCAAATGATTGAAGAGCATTGGAAAGGTGCATTTTTCTTATTTGAGTTTTGGCCATCTGTTGTCTTCTTTGGCGTATTTATTTGCATTGCATGGTTATGGAGACCTACAGAGACGAGCTACATGCTTGCAATTTCACAACAATTATCTACCGATGAGAATGTTGAAGAAGAAAACAGCGCTGGTTATCATCAGGGACACGAATTTGAATTAGATGATTTATCCTTGATGAGCCATAGCGATCATGAGCACGACCATGCTGATAGCTTTGAATTAGGAGATGATGATGATGATGATGATGTGACTCCAAGGGCATCTCGTAAGGACGGTCACCCTCCAGATTACCTTGAACAGGAAAATACGAAGAGTGCACCTGTACTGTCCAATTCAAACTCCAACGGTACAACGCTTTTTAACGTAGGTGAAGAGGAAGAAGATGAAGAAATTGATTTCGAAGACGATGCAGATGATCGTTTAAACAGTAGGGATCACAACTAAGATTGCACGCTTAAATAAGCATCTAGTATAATTACCTATACTATCAAAAATTTTTCCAATGGAACCGATGGTTGCATTAACTTGTCTGGCGTAATCCCATAGGCACGACTATAGTAAATAGATATAGACTCAGGTCGAGTGAGAAAAAGAAGTTAGCGATTGTATTATTGTTCACAGAAAAGAAAACGTATAGATATGTCTTACCGGTGTTAACTAAAATAAGGTATGATGTGATTTCCTCAATATCTAGTAGCTCAATAAAATGATACATATTTATTCATTGCTACTTATTGCGTGTAAAGCTATGTACTTAATTCACTTAAACGTTTTGATAGTTTATCTTCTACAGCACTCCAATTGTTAATCAACCCACTGTACAAATTGATTTGTTCATCACAAAGTCCAAGCATTGCGCCCTTAAGTTCCTCCTTGTTGAATCTATCCCAGGCTGGATACTCTTCATTGATCACTTTATTAGTCAAATCTCCTACTAGCTTCGTTTGAATTTCGATTTCATTTTCTAACTGTTTGATCCGAGCCTCCAATTTCGCCGCTTTGACTTCATGAGACGATGATGCGATGTGAGGAGTAGCAGACGTAGACAAAGTGTCTCTTAGCAATTGAGTCGATTTATTAACAATGCTACCAGAATGAGCATGCATTACTGGAGTAGGGGCTGATCTTGCCGAGCCTGTCCCATTCAATACTGAAAGCTCTGTTTTAGCCTTATCAAGGTAATCTTCTAAAACTTGTAAATCAATGCGCTTGTTGTGTTGGAACTCTATTAAATGTGTTAAACCGATAATGTATCTTGAGCAATCTTTAAGAGAAACCAAGAATGATTCATCAACGTATTTATGAAGTTTAGCCCAATTGGTCAGAAAGTATGATAGAGAGTCGGCGAAAACTTTGAAATTAGTAGCCATGGCAGACGTTTCAGAAAAATCCAAGTTGGCTGACCCCTTAGCTGGTTTATCATTATCATTATGATCGTGCAGATCACCTTCATCTTTCTTATTAGTTGTGTCATCAGCGTTATCAATCAGCTTTTGACCTTTATCATTACCTTCATCATTATCCTGATTCTTTGTAGATCCCTCATTGGTGCTCTCGCCATTGGATGATGTACTACGGTTTTCTGAAAGTTCTGGGTTGTTTTGAACTATCAATTTACCAATCTGGATCAGAAATTGTTCATAGTCCGAGTGTAAGTCATTATTTCTTTTGTTTAATCTGGAAAATATTCTATCCAATTTAACCAAGTTTTCATAAAGCTTCTTTAATTTATCATTAATCTCAAGAATATCTTTGTTAGTTTCCTTTTTATGCTTAGAAGGAGTTAAGTAGTTCATAACAGTCTCTGTAATATCTTCATTTACCACCCGGTTCACAAATCCACCTGTTTCATCACTATCGAGCTTGTTGAGCTTCAAGTTCTTGACAAATGTGTTCCAATCTGGTGAATCACTAATAAATAAGTGGAATACTGACGCTTGGGAGAGCGCCTTATGTTGGACCACATATCTGACAAATCTACTGAGAGAATTCAACCTCTTATGAACAAATTCTGAACTGAAAGTGTCACCAGTCAAGTATTTCAAATTCAGCTTTGACGGTAAGGGAGGTACCAAATATTGTGGGTAGTCATTAATCAAACATTCATGCAAAAATCTGAAATCGTCATAACGTCTTCTCACTTTCACTGTTATCTCATCTTCGCTGTTGCAATCTGCCCCATTTAACTTCTTGATAGAAGGATTGTTGGTGAAAGTTGTCACTAGATACGAAATGTATGGTTTTGAAGAACTATCCATGTCCCTGTTCGGATTAGAGACGACACTGTCAACATGGTACTTCTCGAAAAGTCTTACCGCCTCCAGCTGTATTTGATAAAGCTGTTCAACATCTATTTGCGGCTTTGACAACCTAGGCGAAGCAACCGCATCCGGTTGCTCATACTGTGTGTGCTCCTCAGCTCCATTCTCAGATAATGATGTACCCTTTGCTGAATCTTCCGTACCACCTTGTAAAACTAAAGAGTCAGACGGATCTTCGGTTTCTTCTTGATTTGTGACTTCTTCGGGTGTGTCTTCGTGTTGGTTTTCTGCTGAACTGGACGCTTCTTGCTTTGGACTCTTCGTATCATCCACTTCTACGTTCTCTACATTTTCCTCCTCAATAATGGTGTCTTGTCTATTCGTGCTCTCGTTTCCAATACCATCATCTCTATCCCACTGAATAGACGTAAATTGATCCTCTGAACTCATAATTCACTGCTTATATATAGCCTTCTATAGCTGTATATCTCTTGTATTAGTGCCACCGCGTGTAAATTTAGGGAAATTTATATGCATTCATTATCAACCCCAACCATCTCAAAATCTTACAGGCAGATAAAGGAATTGTTGTAAACGTGCATTTTTTTCATATAAAAGAATAACGTAACTATTCATAATGATTCACGGAAATAGAGTCTAATGAAATTACTTATACGAATTTACTAATAGAAATAAAAGTAGAGCATATCTGCTGCAAAATTTTGAAAGTCACTAGAAATGTGGTAGTCTATCACATTGTGGAATAGTCATCAATGACTATTAAAGAATCAACCACACGCCACTTGCTACGATGATTACAGCGATAAGAGCAGTTATAATACCTGCACCAGCTTTGTCTTTTGTTCCTAACTTAAGAGGTGGAACTCCTTCGTTAACTGGTGCATATCCACCAGAGGGATTACCCTTTGAGGTTCCACCATCTTTAGCGGTGAAAGGGGGAGGGACATCATGTACTCTTAAATTGGTCATCACTTCTAATGCAGAAATCTGTTCACCAAGACCCCAAACGCCGTCCCAGCCAGTTTCGTTTAGCCAATTTAAACCACAAGTAACATCATCGGAACCACCAGAACAAGAACGAGCGGCTGCGTTTGCAGAACCCACTAACCAATCTCTGATAGGAGGGGCAGTATCTGGAGCCATAACAGAAGTTAAACCTAAAAATCTCGCGAAGTAACCTTTGAAGGATCTCTGGTCTTGGTTACAACTGTTCTTAGGTGAATTTTTAGGTTGACACGCTCTTTCATACATGATGGTGTTATCGTAGAAGAAAACCAGCGCACCATTAACCAAGTTCAAAGTACGGTTGAGCCACTTCATATCTGTAGTGTAGTTCCATAAGTAGGCAGCTCCTGCCATCATTAGACCCTGGTTATAAGTCCATTGATATTCAGTAATAGCTGAGCAGTTATCAATAGACATACCATCGTAAACAAACCAATAGTCTCCAGTAGTGAGAAGATTGGACTCTTCCATCCAGTCCCATACTTTTTCTGCCCAATCAACGTAACTGTCATTAGCAGTGTATCTTGCGAGTCTAGCAGCTATATGAAAAAGACATCCATTCGAAACAGAGTTTTTATAGTTATATCCTGAATTCCATTGAAAGATTTGCCATCTCAAACCACCTCCACAATGCTTTTCATCCCAACGTGCGGTCATGGTGTTGAAAACAGCCTGAGCTAAAGATAACCATGCCTTCTTTTCGTCCTTGGGATTGCTGAAGTTTCTCTCAGCTGCACCCATTACCGCAATGCCCCAAAATCCTTGATCGTCATTACCTTCAGTAACAGATTGATTTAAAGGAATATAATTATAATCGTCTCCAGTTTGGTATTCAAGAGCTTGCTTAATTAAAGGAACATACGTGTCGTTCTCCATGTAGTAAGTATAATCTATAAGCGCTCCGAAAGCTCCACCAGCTTCCCACCAGTAATATGGCCATGTGAACATACCAATGGTACCTCCATACTTGTCACCTTCATAATAATCAAGAAGACCTTTTGCAACTAGCGCGGTTGCTTCTTTAATGGTAGTATCGTTATTTGTATCAAGCCAAATTGCACTGGTAGAACAAATGAGCAGTATTAGTGCCCAAAAAAAGCCAAATCTCATTTTCCACCTCTTTTATGTATTGAATGGTCTTCCTTTTGGCCCTCAGATTAAAAAATCCCTTTTTGTTTCTCACAGGAATCAAATCAATTTTTGATGCCAATATTTTTTTGATTTTTCTGGCGTTTCTCACCAAATGCGGCTATTCTAAATATATCAGAAGTAAAAAGAAAGGGAAAATATACCGAGAAATTTAAACATACAATTATATCTATTTAGGGAAGAAGTGAGTTAAGCCTAAATATACTAGTGGTTGAAGACAGGATCTAAGTTTGTTCCAGAAACCAGGGAAGGCAGCTGCGAAGAAGTTGCAGATACCGAAACCCCTGAATCCAATTGACCATTTTGTGTGGAGGAGTGAAATTGAGAAGACAAAGTCTGGGGATGTGAAGTAGATGCAGTAGAATTGGCATCAATCGATGCCTTGTTATTGTTCAAAGAAGATACTGTAATACTAGGAGTACTGGTGTTTTCATCCTCTTCATCTTCTTCATCTTCGTCATCCTCTACATCAACATCATCATCGTCGTCATCCTCTTCTTCTTCTTCTTCATCTTCTTCATCGTCTTCCTCATCCATTTCCTCACCTTCATCTCTATCTCCATTCAATCTTGCGTTCTGCTCACTTGTAGAGCCATTTGCATCCGAGCTTGGTTCTCTCGATTGTTTCATGATATCAGACGTCTCCTTAGAAATATCTTGGATATTAATGCTCTTCTTTGCAGTATGCCCCTTTACTATATCTCTAAAGTTCATGAAATCATTTATAAAGTCCTCCTTATTTAAGGATTTAATGACGAACTGTAACTCTGGAGCATAATTGGTCACGTTAGACACCAACTTGTCGTAGACATGATGTAATGTAACAAAATTGTACTTTATATCTTTAAGTTGAGATTCCCCAGTGTTCTTTAAATTTTCTACTATCTTTTCTGTAGTCTTGATAAAGCTTTCAGGGTAATCTCTAGAAACCTCGTGTATCAGGTGATTAAATTTGACAACCACCAAATTATGATTCAAGTTGTAATTTACATACAAGTTCGAGTTGCATTTCAGTTGAGAGTCCTTGTAACATTTATACCAGCACTTGATAGATGTAGAGCCACGGAAATTACTTGCCAACAAATTTGGATCGTTGGTGTTAGTTGAAACTTGACTAAATTTTTGCACTAAGCATGCTATCACCGGATCTATGAAAATAATTTTAATGTTATCCAACACGAAATCACGGAATTGCTTTTCGTTGGAGATGTTCCTGTTATTCATGCTTAAGCTATTATGGAAGCCATCTTCCAACTGTTTTACGAAAACAAAGTTTTCGATATTCTGATGTCTGTTTGTTTGAATGGCTGAAAGAAATTCATCGAAATTACCAAAGACATTTTTTCCCTTGAATGGATCAGTATAGCAGGCTACACACAACCCGTAGCTCATGCTCAAGTCATCATTACGGTCCAACTTAGTCGAACATATTTCGCAATGCAACGGTGGCTTGTATGCCGCCGATAACTTATCAACAGGCATAGAAACGTTGTTAAGAGGACGTACTTGATTTTTCAATGGCCTTCCTGGCTGCGCTAAGTGTGAAGGACCAAAATTAAGATTCAGTTGAGCGTTAAGCGCATGATGCTGATTTTGAAGGTGTGGGTTCTGAGCTAGATGCTGATTATGTTCAGAAATAGGTACCGATTGACGTGGAGTTGAGCCCTCTGGAGCTGCAGTTGACTGAAACTTATATAAAGAGAACTGCTGCTGACTTGGGTTAGTTGTATCCTGTGATCTTGAATTTCTTTTCCCATCAAAAACATCATCATCCATGAAAAGATCATCTCCATGAATACTTTGCTGCTGAAATTGCTTCATTCCATAAATCATTGTCTCTTCTGCTAAAGGCTTCCTCAGCTTCTTCTTCTGACGCTCAATGATTCGGCACTTGGCACATGTCTTGTATAGTCTCACTTCTGGTGGTTCATCGTCCATTCTCTTTCGTTTACAACGACGACATCTTCTAACATCACTCATGCCGAAATCCACTTTTCTTTAACTTTTAGATGAGTTATGTTGCTTGAAAATTGTTCACCGACAGTCTGAATATGTCCTCCTGTGGCCTTTTGATCGTATTCTATCTCTTTGATCTATTGAAAAGCTCGTCTTTTAATGTTTGAAAGAAGCTTTAACCACTAGATTTTTCAGAAAACAAAAGATAGATATTCTATTTAACAAGCGTTTATATCCCCTTCTTCTACTGGCGTTGCCTTTTCTATTTTAACTTTGTCTCCGATGACTTCAGGAACAATGATCTGATAACCCTTTCTGAGAGACGTTATTAAGTAGTTCGCGGTGAATCTAGCGATATTGTTTTACCACTACTTTTTCTCCTTTCTTATGGTTTTTTTGAACTAATTGAAACTGGATTGGATTATCTAGTCAATTAACTTCTTATACTGTCGCTATAGAGTCCTCTATCTGAAAATAAACGTCGTTGTTCTTTGGACAGCCAAATTTACTAGTTACAAAGGCAAATTAAATTGTATTCTCTAAATTTCCGACCCATTTCCATTTCATTCGTCGACTAATTATGTAAGCTGCTACTTCACGTGTGTAATAGAAGAAGAGTTTAGACAAGGAAGAGTACAACTGATGTAGTCTACAAACTGTGTGGAAGTGCTATATACCCTCATCAGATACCAAGTAGCGAAGCTTTGCCGAAATGTTGCAATACGGGGCAAGTGAAAAATTGATAGTGAGAATCTGAGAAATCGTGAGACAGAAGGCTCAAACAGAGAAAAGATGTAAAAGACCACTATTGGGTAACAAATCTGTAGAGAGATCCACAGTAGCACCATTATGGTGCTTGTAAATGTTGCTAGTGTGTAGCGGTGAAGAATATATGTATCCTTCGGGGAGCTTGTGGGTCAGGTTTTTGGATCTTTGGATCGTATCACGTGTTATTTTCAAGTGAAGCAGCTAATAATTTACGCTGTCTCGGTTTATGTTAATACTGCATATATCCATAGCGATATGGGTGCTGTGTCGGGTCTAATTTCGACCTCCTTAAAAAATGGCTGCATTACAAAACTCTACTTAAATGGTGATTTCTCTTATCTCCCGCAAGAAAGAATAATATATACTTATTTTCTAATAATTTTAATGTTAATTTTGTGGACTATTGTTACTGCGTCGTACTTTATAGTTTTCTTGTAATGTTTCGGAGAAAGTGGCTTGTTCTTGGTTGTGGTCAGGCCTCCCTTTCCAAATTGTCAGCGTAATGAGCCTAGTTTGTACTGTATATAGACAGATCCTTAAGGTGCTCTGCCCACTAGAACATCACCCCGTCGGATATTCAGTGGCAGCAAGTTAGCCATTTATAATAGAAAATACAGACATTATAGAGTTAATCTGTGAGAAATAAAGAGGGTATAGGCATTAGGATTAGGCAAGATGTCGAAATCAATTGTTCGTACTATCAAAAATGTAGCGAATGGCTACTCCTCCGTACAGGTGATGGTGAGGAATGCAACGTCTAACGACCCCTCTGGACCTAGCGCTTTTGACATGGAAGAGATCGCTTCGTACACATACCTGAGTCAAACTGATTTCTTGGAGATTATGGATATGTTGGATAGGCGTCTCAATGATAAAGGTAAAAATTGGCGCCATATTGCCAAGTCTCTTACTGTGTTAGATTACTTGGTTCGTTATGGGTCAGAAAAGTGTGTTCTTTGGTCAAAGGACAATCTTTACATCATCAAGACATTACGTGAATTCATTCACATTGACGAGACAAACAATGATCAAGGGGCTATCATTCGTGTTAAAGCAAAGGAACTTGTATCATTGTTGAGAGATGACGAGAGATTAAGACATGAAAGAGAACTCGCTGCAAGATCCTTGAATGGAAAGCGTGGAGATGACGGAAGCAGGAGAAGGAGAAGAAGAAACTCACAACCCAGAAATGGCGATGATCCTTACGATGATGAGTTACAGAGAGCTTTGGAAATGTCACGGATTACTGCTGAGGAAGAAAAAAACCGCAAAAGAGTTGATGAACACGATCCAGATTTAGACGCCGCAATGAAGTTGTCTTTGGAAGAAGAAGAGATGAGAAGGCAGAAGCAAAATGAAAATTTACTTGACTTAAACGATGAGCCACAATATGTTCAACCACAATACTATATGGCTACCGGCTACTATCAACAGCCCCAATATTATGCTCAACAAGCTCAGCAATTTGACATGTTTGGCAATCCTATACAGAATCCTATGGCAACTGGCTTGTATCAGCAGTATCAGCAGCCCCAACAGACTTTCCAACAGCCAAATCAATTTACAGGTTTTAATTATGGTCAACCCCAACAAAATGCTGGATTGCAGCCTTTGAAGACTGGTAATAATAATCCTTTTGCTTTGCAGTCAGAGCAGGACTCTCGTCCTCAACAGACAACACCATCGCTCAATGACTTACATCAACAACAGCAGCAACAACAACAACAACAACAGCAACACCAGCCTGCCTTTTTCACACAACCAACATCTCAGCCACAGCAAGAACTCAGACCACAAACAACATCTTCTTCCAAGTTCAATGATTCTACTCATAGTGAATTAAACAACTTGTTGGCACAAGGAACTGGTATTGATACTTTTGGTAACACTGGTGATACTAGAGTACCACATCAACACACGAAGACCCAAACATTCATAAGCTCTAGTGGTACAGGGATTAAACAGCAAAATGATTCTTTAAGATTGAGTTCCAATGCTACAGGCAACCCGTTTTTAAACACAGGAATTGGTTATCAAGGCCAAAGTCAACCAAATCGTCAGGAACCAGCCCCTACTGGATATGGTTTTGGGAACGCCAACACCCAAACTCAGCAAAGACCAGGTTATGATGGACCAAGTTTGATAGATATTTGATAAAAAATTGTTTCGAGAAGAATTAATGCACTGAAAGATTTTTATTTAATTTTTTTTACTAAACGTCACTGCTTGACTTTTATATACTGTTGTTCATCTTTTTTTTTTCTTATGTCCACTTGTAAATTTATCAGATCACTTTCAGAAAAATGACCCTTTTCTATGTATCAAGATAGCGTACTTTTGTATAGCAAATTGAAATTTGAAAAACTTACATTTAAATGAAATTATTGTATGTACATTATTATAGTGAAGATCTGATATTGAAATGCCTTAGTTGGAAAAGTGGAGACACACTATAACTTATATTTATCAAAGTTTTCGAGTTTCATTTTAAATATAGATTTGACACACCATTCCCATTCAACTATTTTCCCATCGGGTAATAACTTTTTAAAACTGTTTATCATTTTTGAGTCCTTTGACTTGTGAGCGACAAGTATTATCATACCATCTTCCGACTTTGATAGAGACTTGATTGAAGTTGAGGTTATGTTCTTTACAGGTTTCAGGTCACTTGCACCATGGGAACTTAAAATTCTTGATATCACATCAGTACCACCATTTAAGCTTGTTGACAAATTGAAATGAATTCCCTTGAAAAGTTCTCCTTTATTATCACTGCTTATTAAATTATGAAATCCTACTTCAGACTTCACTGCGAGTCCTAAGTCTGCGTTTATCTCTTTTGCTGGAACAACCTTATCAAGAGAATAGTGATCAATATTGAATTCTTTAGATATGTCATCCCAGGTTAAATTATCAAGATTATCCTTCTTAAGAATGTCAAGTAAATAGTTTGGATGAATGATGTTGTTTGCTTCACCTAGACTTCTTAAGAATTTTTCAGTTCTTAAAATCCTAGGTGCAATTATGGTATTTATATGGAAATTGTCAGATAATTCTGAGAGTACCTTGATGCCAATTCCATTTAGTTTTGTTAAATCTGACCTAGATAATGTGATTTGTTGCTCGCATCCAGTTAGAATGGCAATGACATTGACTGCTTGTTCAGTTTGTGTATTTGTAGATTTTCTCTTCTTCTTCTTTGGCTCAGGTTGCAGTCCATCGGCTATGTTTTCTTTTCCGTACATCTCACTTGTCTCTATGTGAGCTGCTTCTGCATTGAGAGATCTCTTCTTTGGTGTCAACGAGTTCTCTAACTCTTCCATGTAAGATTTCATCTTCCTAGCACTTTTAGAGACTTCTTTGTAATTATTCAAGTCAGTCATATTAGAATGCAATTTCTCTACAGCCTTTTTTGCAGCAGATCTTCCCGGTCTTGCGAGAGATGATGAAGGAGTTTTCTGAGGAGTACTTGCAAAGGAGTTATCTTCCTCCTGAGATTTGGGGTTAGTGTTAGGCTCTTCTCTACTATTTTCAGGTATATTCGTATCTTTATAAGATTTCTCCTGCTCATCATCGTCTTTGCCTTCATCATCATTGTTATTACTAACATCGTCAATATTGACAATTGTTTCCAGGTTTTCTCTAGCTACTTCAGCAGCTTCCTTTACATTGTAATCTGGTTTATTTTTCCATTCATCTTCCTGTAGGTGCCACTGAGATAAAACACTCTCGTTTAGTTTGGTCTTTGCAAGTAAAGTTTCAACCCCATCTCCATTACCTAAGTATTGATACTGAGGCTTTTTGTAATCAAGTAACTTCCAGTTAGCATAGCATTCTTCGAGCCAAATATGGTTCACGACTTTGATTCCTCCTTTGTTGGATTTGCTTGTCCACTTGCTTGTTGCGGCTTCATACTTCTTTCCTACGGGTTTTGCTGCAATCAAATAGTCATTTTCCCTTGTTAACGTCTTCGTAAAAGTCCCTCCTAGAGCGGTTATAAGCATCGATAGGTATATCCTTGCGTCACCGCTGTAGTTGGTTATAGATATTTTCATCTTTTGGAAACTTGGTAGCGGATCTTTAGGAACTGGATAATGAAGAAGGTTCGAATTGATAGGTAAGATCCACTTGTTTGTTACTAAAATTGAATATAGCCATTGCAAATTCCCAACGATTATTCTATTGGAATTAGAGCTTTTGATGTAAGGCCCACCTGACCTATAGTTTCCTATGTATATGTCAGTGGATATTTCATCAAATATATCTAATACCTTACCACCATGCCTTTGAATCAAGCTCACGATTGCATTGCTTAAATGATCAGATAATCGGTAGTCCGAGCTTATGTAGAATGCCTTATTTTGAAAGAAGTTGGAATCAAATTGATTTAGAGGGACCTCTTGACCCTCCTGGTAGAATTTACTTGGTGTATTTGCTTGAGATAACTCTCCAGATTGACTCTCAGTTTGAGAAAGTATTGATTTGGTTTGACTCTTCGAATTATTCAACAAATAAGAACTTTCATCCAACTTTTTGCCCATCTTGAAGCTGTCGTCAATCCACTTTGGCGAAACAATTTTAATGTCAATGATCTCTCCTCCATTTTCTTGACCAGTAGCACTCAACGCAATAATACTCTTTTCATTAGCCAAATCAAGGGCAATTAAATGCGTGGTATATCTCGTCAAATCATCCAAATATTGGCCCCCAAATGCTCTCACACCTCCATATATAACTTCTTTGTCACCAGCTGGAATGTTATCTGCTACACATACAAAGCAGTCTTTCATGAAATACTTAGGATCTGGATTATATGACTTAGGGTTTACTAGCTTTCCCTCCTTTTCACATTCAGTCACCCATTCTGGAGTTGTGATTGGTATCATACTTTCCTTTGCATCTCCATATTCAATGAAATCAATACTTCTACAGATAATATGATGTATAATAGACGGCCTAGTATCACCGAAGTAATTTTCGTTATTATCGTGTTCTTCCTTCTTAACCACATTTCCACCATTTTTTTCTATCGTTGATACGATATTGCCAATATCATCTTCATTTTTAAGAGACTCTGATATCACTAACAAAAACGTTGTGTCTTTAAACATGTTTAATGGTTCGTGTTCTATATATATTTAGAGCTCTTACGGGTAAATCAATTAAACGGTAAATATTGATTACGCGCCTTTTTTAACTAGTATACCGTACATTATTTTGTCTAATATCATGTTACTATTTGTTATACAAAACAGTAAAGATGAAGATCTATATAATGAAAATAGGAAATAAAAAGCAAGATATGCAAACAAGTAATAATACCTGTTCTCTCATCTTTGAAGATTTTTGATAAAAAAAAAAGTGAGGGATAATAGTCATTGATATAGGGAGGATTTCATAGGATTAATTGCTTCATATTAGATGGATATGCACTGTAGTTTCCTTTAAGATCAAGGGGTGGGGGGTTTGTTGTACTGGGAGAGAAGCTCAATTCAAAGCGAGTCTCAGAGTAGACATGGTTTCATCGAATAAATCACCACCTTCAGAGTGGAACTTTTTGGCCCAGCTACGGCAGAGAATGCTGGCCTTCATAAACTTCCTAGTTGCGTATTTTTTGAAAAACTCGTCATGTTCAACAGGTGAAACGAGGAACTCAAACATAAGATCAACAGTGCGTCTCACGTCACTGATTCTATAACCTCCGGAGTAATGAATTAAGTTACCGTTCCAGACAGGTAATTTGCCTAAAATAAGTCTTGATAAATACATGGCAGATGCGCAACAAAGCGATGGCTTAATCCCAATAAATCTATAGTCAATAGCAGTAATCTCTAGTAAGTACTTTCCTAATGTTCTCAGTTGGATATCATAATCATCAGCCTTGGAAATTCTTCTCAAGAAATTCATTGGATTTGGGTAGCTCAAATCAAAGTTGAGGATCTTTAGTATATACTTCTCAGCTTGAAGAATTTCATCTTCGGTGTAAGAACCATCTGTAAAATAAGCATAGTTTTTAACCGAAGGTGAAAAGACCTCTTCATATTTGGCAGCAATAAAAAGCGAGCCAGTCGCTAGAAGTTGAAGCTTGTCAATCTGGATGGTTTCTATTGACATGAAACGATCCATGATGTTTATTGCTAAGAACAAGCTCTCTGGAAGTAGTCTGAACCTCAAATGCATTTCCACTAACCAGTCTACTAGAATTGATCTCATTTTTGGTTTAAGATGTTTTTGGTTGTGTAAGTAATTAGGATCCGGGAGAGTTTTTGATTCAAGGTCGCTAAAATAGTTGAAGATATCACCGACATACTCGCTCGCCATTAATGGATCATCCATGTCCTCCGCATCCAAATCTTGCCATTCGTAGTCAATAATTTTGGATTTTTTGTAGGATAATGAATTGTTAGAAACATGAAGCTTCTCAACCAAATTATTAGAAGATTCAGTGGCTTGTCTCTTTTGCGGCAATCTGGCCGGTACAGCCAATTCGTTAGTGCGACTGCCACTGCTGTTTTCAGTGATAGTTGATGCTGATGATGATGATGCTGATGCTGAAGACACATTTGATGCTTTGATATCGATTGATGCATGCAAGTTAGAATCTGATTTATTGTCAGAAGAAATGTTGTTGGAGTTAACAACTGAATGAGAATGAGTCGCATTTGAAGAATTAGTACCAGATATTCCACTAGCAATTGGCTTAACTGTCAAACGTTGCTGTTGAAGTGGAGCATTGTCGCCTCCTAAGGGTCGCCTCTTTGAATTCCCCGTCTTCATAGAAGTAGAACTTACTGTACCATATTGATTTGACACATCTCCCAAGTATTGGCGTCCGCTTCCCATCGCCTCATCCGAAGAACGCAGTTGTGGTGCGTACAAGCTGGATTCGGAGAGTACCTTAACCTGAACCTGCTGTGATGTTGAATCTATCGATTGTGCCTGTGGTTGTTGCTGTTGAGGCTGTTCCAGCTGCTGCTCTGAAATGGCTTTCGATCTGGTGACTCTGTACTCATTCTCTTGATTTATAGTCTGAGGCATTGTTGACGTTTTTTTTGATGTTGTTGTGCCCGGTGCGTCGTTCAACAATCCGGTGTGTAGAGAGCTAGTTGATGCTATCTGATGGCTCTGTTAGCTACTGCTTCCTCGTCTTATTATGTCTTTTCTGCGCTTTGCACGTTTCTGCCTACGTCTTTTCTGTAGCTTTTCTGCTTTTTTTTTATTTCCCGTCGTTTGCTCCAATAGCCACGTCTTGTGCTTTGTAACTTTTTTGATTTTTGTTTGTTTTAGCTTGAGTGAAAGTATCTTTCTCTCTAATTAGCAACTTCCGTAAGCTTTAACTAACAAAAACTTTGGTGTCTTTTTGTATTTATGTCAATTTGTCGATCTTCACCTAATTTCGCTGTTTTGTGGGTAGACAATTTTGATGATGTTTTTAAATATCCAAAACGGAACAATCGCGTGGAACCTTACACAAAAATCGCAGAGATCAATATAAACATACCGTTATAGGAAGTAATGAAAACTTATATAAAGAACAAAATAGAAATGATGTCAATTGAGGTACCAGATAACATAATGATACAGAGCAAGCACATTTCGGGCAACTGGAACAGATTTGCCCTATTATGGATGTCATAAATGCAGTTGTAGGTTGGATGCAAAATAGTGCGTTGATTGGTAGGAGGTATGAGGTGTGTAAAAAGCAGTTAAATCCCTTCTACCTCTTGGTTTGAGGGTTGGCGAGTTTGTTTATATAGTCCATTTATACTCTCCCATGAGGTTTACAGTATTATTTTTTTCCGGTGGTGTCTCGGCACCGGAACCTCCTCCAGAGCTTTCTCTGGAAGAAAGCGAGAGGCATCGTTTACACGAGCGCCTTTGTTGGTGTTGATGGTGCAGGCTATGATTAGGACAAGATACATAGCACTTCAATACTATGTCTCTGTCTTTCTCTCTATGACCAATAGACACCACACGGTCCGAAACTTCAGGATTGGGCTCCAGACCATTATTTAGGCTTGTATGAATATTAGAGCTTTTATCAGAACTATGCGAATCGCTACTACTCAAGCCACTTGAATTATTGCCTTCAATGTTACTATTCTCGAAAAGCTTAAGAACCTTTGAATAAAGTTCATTGTTTATGTCCATAGTGGTTAAAATTTTTCGGAGAACGCCTTGAGAGTCTCTTAGTTTAGGTGTATTTTCATCTGCAGAGAGCTCGCTATATTTTTCGTAATCCAATGTAGCTCGAGACAGAAGATTGGACTGATCCCGTTCGTCGCTTTTTTCGTTCATTTTTTGGCTATCACGACTCACGTTTCTGTCTTGTACCTGCTCTGGGCTATTATCGAATCTAATGTTGTCAAACAAATCTTCAAAAAGTTTCAAAAGTTTTAAATTCCTTTGACCATTAGATGTCAGATTTGCCATATGTGTTTCTTGTTGTTGCAAGGGTACCTCTGCTGCTGCTGATGTTGCTATATGTTCCATATGTGGCTTTATCTCTATCTTTTTCCGGTTAAACAAATTCGAAAGGTCATTATAAAGCTGTATCAATTTTTCACGAGCTACATTTTCATCATCATTGGATTCCTGGCTACTAGGAAGGGAAGGTGCAGTTTGAGGAGGGAAAGCAGTTTGGTGTTGTTGTTGTTGTTGTTGTGAAGGAGGAGGAGGAGGAGAAGTAGTGGTAGTGGTAGTAGTAGTAGCTTTTGGAGTTTGTTGATGCGGTGCTGCATTTTTTTGGGATTCGTCGTAGAGGTTTTTGTATTTTTGAAGCTTTTCACGGAGCAATTTGTTCTCATCTATCAAAGTGGGATCTCTTGGGGTTGTTTCATGAGTTTTTGATGTTAAGTTCTTATGTGACTCTGTTAATCTCTGGTTTTCTTGTTGTAATGACCTGTTTTTGGATTCTAATATACCCTTTTCGGATTCCAATCTTCTGTTTAAATCTTTCATGCGCTTGTTATCACCCTTCATGGATTCAAGCAATTTAATCAACTTGTTTGTCGATGTTCCCAACAAGTTGAGATAATGCTCATTCTCTTTGCTGCCTGAAATTGAATGAGGAACTGACTTGAACAAGCGATGGGTCTCTTTTATTATGAGTTCTGTTCTATCTTCATCATCTAGATTTATATCAGCTAGTTCAAGGTTGTTTGGGTTGGCGCTTTTTATTTTCATATCCAATTGCCTGATTAAGTCATTATCAAGTGACCCATCATTGAATGAGTCAATTTGAAAGCTATTTTCTTTGTCCTTTTCATTCCATCCCAGTTTCAATGGACTACTTTTAAAGTTGTTTTGTTTTTTGCTTCTAAAGATCAGATTCTGGTTGTCACGACTTGACGGCTTCAAAGGTGAAAGCTCGGGAAAGTAATTGTGACCTGCTAATGGTGAACTTTGTACGTTAGATCTCCCCAACTGAGACAGCCTATCTAACATGTTATTAATGTTGAATAACGAGTCGGCATCTGAATATACCGTTAAATCGTCATGCGATCTTTTATATCGGCCTTTTTGAAGATCTCCAGTAAATTCACCGGTGAGATAATCAAAATCCATGACCCTGTAGATTCAAATCACTTCTTAACTTGCTCTGATACCTTAATGATGCTTTAATTATGCCTAAATGCTGCTGGTATTCTTCACCCGTCTGTTTGTAAACAAAGAATTTACACGTAGTTTTGATGTATATGCAGTACATAAATGCTATAAGATGAATATAAGGGATAGTAGCCGTGTCTGGAATGAACTATCATTCTTCAACATTAACATGAACCAAATAGTCTAGAGATTTCGTAACAGCCGCAATATGCCAAGGAACTGTGCTCATCATTTCTACCTTCAAAAACTTTTCGGAATATGTATCTTCATTTGACACATCAGAATCAAGGTCCTTAAGACCTAAGATGTCATTTAAAACAATAAGCTTTTTGTAGTGATTAAGAAGAATCTTCATGAGCTGACTGCAACTCCAGCTATTTGAGCAGCTGAGCAAACTGACTTCAAAAACTAAAAATTCGCCTAATTGTAATTCCTTCAAAAGATACCCAATCTTCATTCCAAGTCTTGTAGGTGAATTGAAAGAAGGTAAGGGTACATCAGGGACCACTGCATGTATGTCACATCTAGGGTCATTTAGTACAAGGTTGGACCCAATATTATTACCGTTTTGGTTTGTAAGGTTTGTCAAATGATTCATTGAGCTATCCTGTGGTGATAGAAAGAGGCCCTGAGCATTAAGGAATTGCTGAGGAGAATGAAAGCCATTAGTTGGAGAAGTCATGAAGGCAGAATTTGTTGCAGGGGATGAATTAATAGAATGGTTCTTTATTGAAAGCAATTCACCTGTCTTTTCAATATCCGTAGATTGTTGCTGGTTTGATTGTGGCTGCAATTGTTGAGATGACATTACCTTATCACCTTGAAGTTCCATATCTGAATTCGGGGCGTTGGTTCTTTTAAATAGCAACTTCGGCGATTGGTTCACTGAGAGTACAACTAGCGAAACATCTTTTTGTTTCAGACTCAATCTCTTCCAATGTACTAATTCGTCGTCAGGAATGATACTATTTATCCTCGTCAATATGAGATATCTTCTTCCACTCAAACCAGATGATTTGTTTATGACGTCATCATTGAGTTTTTTGAATAATTCCACAGATAGAGCCCACATTTCATCACTTATTGACTCAAGCTCATTCGATCCTTTGTCAATGGGATTGTATGCATTATTTGCACACCATGATTTTGTATAAGTTACAACACCATGAGGATCCGACCAAGCAGCTGAAATCCAGTTTTTATCAATTGACCTTTCATAAGCAAGATGGAGGAATATATCGTCATTAGAGGAGTTCATGTTCAAGTTGTCTTTAAAACTTTGATTAAGGAATTTGAAATTTATAGTATTTGGTTTATCCCTCAGTAATTGTGTGAACAGGTTACTTGTTAAATGTCTCTTTTTGAGGTCATTTGGACATTGGTTGTATAGATTCATTGAAACTTTAGACAAGCTACTTGAAGACAAAATTCTAGGATAGCTTTGGATACCGTTTCTTTTCACTATGAACTTACCGGGTAACACTTTAGTGAACACTTGAACTAATGGAAGCTGATGGTCTTGTAATGAGGTCTCAAAATTCTTAAATATGTTTGAAATTTTAATGAGTGAATTTAAACTTTCATTGAAGTTCACAAATAGTAAAAGAAGTGGGCGATCGAATTCAAATCCATTAGTCTTGTTGATGAGATGTAATTTTATGAGCTCTACCAAGGATGTTAATCTGAAGTTCACTTGTTTATAGAAATCATTGTATGAGTGTTCATTTTTTTTAGTAAATAACAATAAACCGTCGTTAACACTTTCCAAGTTCCTGGTTACTTCCGTCGATTTCAAATTCACTTTCGATATGTCACCGAAGTTGCACTCCCTATAATTGTATATCAAAGAATTCAAAAACTCTCCATTGAAACCACCATTTTCACTAATTAATAAAACCTGGAAATTCTTCTTCCCATGTAAAGGAGAAAAATTCAAGTACTTCCAAAAGTTTATTCCTAGAGAATTTAGATTGACTATGGTGTTATTCTTATAGACTTTGATTTTCGATTGTGGAAGTTTAAAGTAAAAATCGCCATCCGAAGGTACACTGACTAAAATCTCGTTTACCAAGGTCTTATACTTTTCAAAGTTCTCGTTGTTTCTAGTGTTCAGATGAAAGGAGTTCCACTCAATTGCACTTAACCTCTTCATTTTCCCATTAGTATCTAATAAGGAGTCGTCAGCAACTCCCTCTAAGAAAGTTAATTGATCCTTCATCTCATCATCAGCTTCTTCGTGTAATAGTCCATTTGTAAACTCTTTCAAGCCAACTTTATAACTATTAGGAAACACTTTTTTGAATTGAGATTCAAATTCAGGGTCTGGCTTTTCGTAATCCACGATTGAAATCTTTGCTTCGGTGTTATTGACACTTTTGACATTTCGCTTGAGGTTATTGAGTCCATAATCAAAAATCAAGTTAGGAGCAAGAAATTTCAAAGATGCATTCAAACTACTAGATTTTAGTATCATTTCGTTATTCTTTGCGCTATCGAAGTCGCTCTCCATATCAACATCGTGGATACTAAAGTTTGGAATTAAGCTATTATCAACTAAATTGTTTAACAAGAAGAATGTTGGGATGGTCGAAACATTGATGCTTCTCAATATTAAAGGAAGGTAGTTAGAAGACTCGCTAGCTCCTTTTGAATTGTTGTCTTTTTCTGAGGTTAAGTTGAGAGGAGTCTGCGACGAAGGACGCTCGTACTCGAATGAAGGATAACTCAGGGTTACGTCATTAGATGGTAAAGGAGAATCTCCCTTTACATTGGGAAATTTTGAAAGTAATGGAACTGCGGGAGAAGCAAATCCTCCAGTATTCTGATTACTTGATATCATGTTGTGTCCTGGGAAAGTGTTTCCACCAGAGAAAGTGTTCACCTGATTGATAAAAGTTTCGTTTAAAGTGTTAAGTTTTAATGGCAGAGAATTTGACATTGTGACTTCATCTTCATCACTTTCTTCACTGGAATCAGAAGGCTCCGACATAGAAAGATTACGTGAAATATCAAAATCCCTTGTTGAAGGCTCATAGCCGCTTACGCTGGTGGCTCTGATTTGCTTTTTCTTTCCAGTTTCATCTCCAATCGACAGCTCTTTGTTGACATAGAACTTACCACCTCTACCGTATTTGGTGTCAATTCCACTCTTAATTATTGGATTAAATAAAATAGGTGAAAACACCGACTCTTTGACATTCTCTGTGTTTGAAGCAGGCACATTCATAGAATTGGGAGCTGATGAAACGGAAAAAGGAATGATTGGAGTTGGGGCTATTGGAAGTGGAGCACCAGGGTCATTATAACTTGGCGTTGAAGTCTTCTTTATTGTCATCTCATGTGGAGGAATATCAAGAAATGTGGGCTTTGTTTCATTGGCTTCCTTCATTTCTTCTTCAGTTCCAAAGAGCAAGTCATTTAAGGCTTTTTCTTGACCTTCTTTCATCTTCTCGGCATTTTCCTGGCTTATCATTTCGGTACCCTTTGCATCTTGCTCTTGCTCTAAAATCAAATCACCTTGAAATCCTTCGGGTTTCCCTTCCCTATCTGATTGTTGTGGGGAGCTCATTTGGTTCTCGGAGATATTTTTTGATACACTCTCTACAGGAGCATCGATTTCTTTATCTGAATTATCTTCCAAATCACTTCCGTCGCCAAATAAGTCGTCAATTCCAATATCATCTTTGGATTGATCACTCGACTCATCCTCTACCTTAGTTTCCTCGTCACGATTGACAGAGTCATTTAATTCTTCCGTCTCTAATTTACTATCAATAGATTTCTTTTCATCCGGTTGTTTTATATCCAACTCATTTTGAATACCATGTTTCTCTTCTGCAGTTTTACTGAATATCCCACTCTGATCTCCTGTATGCATATCAAACATTTCGCCAAGAGTAGGTCCACCGCTGTCATGTGTGTCCATAGCAACCAGATCCTTTGGCCCAATGCTTTGCATCACTGAGCTTAAACCAGTAGATGCTACACTTGAGATGCTCGTGGGGTTTGCTTGCAGAGGCTGGCCTTGATTATTGAATAAATTGAAGTCAATTAATTCTGAGATTAAATCAATTGGACTAAATTCATTAGGTTGTTGATCAGAGAGAAATGGAACTGTATCTTCATAATTTCCAAACTGCAATAAACAAAGATCCCATGGCCATAAGATATACTTTTTATTATCAACAGGATGAATAAATTTGGATATTTTTGAAGTTTGATTATTTAAATGCTTCAAGTTGGGTGTTAATTTGACCCACAATATTTCACCATTCGAATTATCTATCCCAGTGCAAAGTCTTATCAAATTCAACAAGTGCTCAACCTTTGGCTTTCTTTTGACAAAGTTTTTGCTGAAATTATCATTATCAAATAAATGGCATCTGATACCCGAGGGAATCAAATATATAACGAAATTCGAATCTGGGTTCAAGTTCAATGCAGACGTGTCATATAGCTCAAGTTTTGTTCTAATTGAGATAGAAATCAAAAGATCACCATTTTGGAGAAGAACTGGATCCAAATAAAGTAAATGGTTTATCCCATTTGAATTGACCACCGAGTAATTACCAAACATCCTAACAACTTGATTCTTGGATAAGTTGAACAAGATATTCTTCTTTACTGCCTTCAAGAAACTGATACTGGCTAACGCTAAATGTTCGTCTCCATTATTACCTTTTGGAGAGTTAGATAAGAGTTCTATGTCCACTTCATGCAATGCTTTCAACTCTAGATCATCATTATCTTTTGCGATGTCTATCTGATCTTCTTTATCGATACTGAAATAGTACAACCTTTTGTTGTAATAAGTAATTAATATATTTGGATTGTTGTATCTGATGCTTAATTCCAATTGTAGAAGTGATTGATCACGGTTGGTTGATGACGAATAGACACAGAATTTAATAGAATTTAAGTGTCCTATCTTATAGTAATGTGTTTCCACATTCATTGCACCTCTATCCGTCATCTCTGTCTTGAGTATTCCCCGGAGATTACTTCAATTTGCTAGATATTCAATTTGTAAAGCAATATCGTAAGTATTTATATATGGGTCCGGATTTAGTTATCTCGATAAAAGAAGAAAGTCATCTGAAAAATAGAGTATAAGCCCTTAAATTTGAGCTAGATAGAAGGAAAGTTCAAGATAAGACTTTGATTGAACAGAAGAAGCTACGTGTGCTGAACCTACAACTCAATTAGTCAATTCCTACTCGAGCATACTGGTATATGGCGGTTTTCAATTAGGAAAATGAACGGTACGAATCCTTGAGATTCAATGCAATCCATGGAATTGAAGAAATAATTAAGTAGGTATCAAATGTAAATACAATTTGAAAAATCACACAAGAGCTGGACTTCTTCTACGTTTCTATAATCATTTTATGTTTTCTTTTTTGAAAGTTCGTTTAAAGTGACATTCTTAGCTCTGTTATAGTCTATTCAGGTGAAGACCTTACAATTGTCAAATACCCCTGAAAACACAGTGCGCATTGTAAATATGGCAAGCCTTATTCTACGTTGTTATTGGTTGACTCTAATGCCACCTTTTATGTGTAGGGTCTTAATATTTAAAGTAGTTAGTTAATCCCTGTAGCGTATTTTCCAGGAAATCACAAGCTGCGCATTGATTTATTTAGTAAACAAATCATCTATTATGGGGACGATGCTTTTTTCAACATAATAACTCAAAAGCATAAATATTGGCAGCAAAGGATACTACAAGATGTCTGAGTTTCAAGATAAGACTCGTATGTTGAATGTGAGATTGTAGATGACATTTAAGTCGGCTCTTACTAACGTATTGACTAGCAATTTTGAAGGCTTCTGACCTTCCAGAAGATATGCAAACAAAGGTATTTGAAATCGCTTTGGAGACATTGAAGTCATATAAGATAGAAAAGGACATTGCCACTTATTTGAAGAAGGAAATGGATGCCATTTATGGCCCAACATGGCACGTAATTGTGGGTAAAAGTTTTGGAAGTTATGTCACACACGAGCAAGGCTCATTCATATACTTTTACGTTGGACAATTAGCATTTTTGATTTTTAAAAGTGGATGAAAACAATCACAAGAAAAACGTCAGTACATAAATAATATTCCAGCCTTAAATGTGCTACTACAATTATAGTTTCTTGGTCATTTCCTTTTTCTACTTTTATACTAATTAAGAGTATCTAATAATAAAGTATTTAACGTGAGTGGACATCATGATAAATATAGATAAATAATAAAGTATCTACCCTTTCAGAAGATTCAAACTCAGGTTTCCTGTTTCTATTTGCGTGTAGGATTAGTTTTTCAACTTTTCTTCCTGTCCACTTAATAAAGTAAAAACTGGAGCATTCAACTTGTCTCTACCGTGCAAGAAATCGAGTTCCATCACAAACAAGTATTGAATTACGTCTGCCTTACATTTACCCACCAACTCACCGGCAGCGAAGGCGCTACCTCCAGTAGCAAGAATGTCATCAACAACAACAACTTTAGAACCTTCAGGAATCACATCCTTTTGGAGCTCAAACTTGTCACTACCATACTCTTTTTGGAAAACAACATCGTAGACCGGACCTGGCAATTTACCTGGCTTTCTAACAGGGACAAAACCAGCATTCAATTCAAGAGCCAAAGTAGGACCGAACAAAAATCCTCTACTCTCTAAACCAACAACGTAGTCGACCTTATTGTCTCCAAGGAACAATTTGAAGGCACGGATTAATTTTTTAAACAGTTCCGGCTTACTGAAAATAGGTAAAAAGTCTTCAAACAAAATACCTTCACTAGGGAAATTTGGAAATTGTTTCAAATCCCTCTTGAGCTCTGTTGCTAACTTGTTAATCTCTTCTTTACTCATCCTGGATTTGTATGTGATGTTAATCGTTGTTCAGATGAAGAACACGATGCCTTATGAAGAAATCATAAATTCATGTTTATATACAGGTTATCACAAGTGAATTACGGCTATATGAGGAGAGAAGAGGCAATACAGCTGCCAAATCACCCATTCGAGCCATTGGGCACTGAATAAGTGTGCAACTCTCATACCTGTTACGTCAAATGGATTTGGTTGAATTGTGGGTTTCTCAATTGAAGTGCTACTTTTTGTCACTTATCTACCAGTATTTCAGTGATTTCGTCTCGCACATCATCCTAGACACCGAAAGGAAGAACTTTTACACAGTTTTACGCATAATATACTTTGTTATATTACGACCTACTTCGGAAGCCAAAACATGTGGGATGTTGACTGCCTCGTTTACATTTCTCAGCCTTCTCTCCCTTGAAGTCATCTTCACATAATGTATGCATCAGTATAGATCTTGGCGATATTGCTCTTATACCCCGTTTCTATCCGCTATATATTGGTCACTAGGTCATTTCTGATCCCTCAATTGTAAAGTTCTGGAACTTCATGTTATGTTCAGCTTTCTACTTAGTATGCCATACATAGTGTTATAACACTGGTTGGTGTTGTAGGGAACATTCAATGAACTTCACCTTAACTCTGGTAGATTATACAAAAGGTTCATCATTTAAAGAATTATCAGCCAGGGGCCATGAAGGTCGGGATAATTTTGTGACACCTCTTCGGAACCCAAGGCAAGTAGTGACCGGTAAACCGTTAATAATATATATAACATTGCCTCAAAATAAGCATATTATATAGAAGCAGGAAGGAATCGCAACAATCGTTCAGCTCAGGAAATCTATTCGTGGCATCAATAGTGTACTCTGTTGATATTTGTGTGTTTGGTTAAAAAGAAGAGTTTTAGTAAAAGTAAAAAACGGGGTAATTTTGCATTTCCTAAACTTGAACAAGTAATTGACGGTAACGATGGGACTTAACAATCCAGTACCAAGAAGCTTGAAAAGCGAGTCAAAGTGAGTATAATATAGATTCAAAAGATGTTTGTTTTGACCTAATTGAACTGAGTGGAGTACTAACACATTTAAACTAGAAAGGCAGCAAAAGTTCTTGCTTCCTTTATTAAGCCCAACCAACTTGTGGGACCAGATCAAGTGATTCCAGCAAGTGTGTTGAAGAATGCTAAAGGTTTAGCTGTGATAACAGTGTTGAAAGCAGGGTTCTTGTTCTCCGGAAGAGCAGGTTCTGGAGTCATTGTTGCAAGATTACCAGATGGATCTTGGTCTGCGCCCTCTGCAATAGTAACTGCTGGTGCAGGAGTTGGTGGTCAAATTGGAGCAGAAATTACTGATTTTGTCTTCATTTTGAACAGCAAAGCAGCAGTAGACTCTTTTGGTCAATTTGGTTCCCTTACTTTGGGTACTAACATCTCTGTTGCCGCTGGACCTTTGGGTAGAAATGCGGAAGCAGCGGGAACAGCGTCAATTAAAGGTGCTGCTGCTATTTTCTCTTATTCTAAGACAAAGGGATTGTTTGCTGGTGTTTCATTGGAGGGATCTGCCATTATTGAAAGAAGAGAAGCAAATAGAAAGTTTTATGGTACAAATTGTAAAGCTAGAACAATTTTGGCTGGAAAGATTGATCCACCTCCAGGTGCAGATCCTTTAATGAGAGTTTTGGAAAGCAGAGTGTTCAACAACAAGTTACCTTATGAAGGTGATGACTTCTATGATGACGGCTATTACGATGACGTCCCTGATGAATTTTCTGAAACTACCTCCGAGAGCTCTTATCCCAGAAGATCATCACGTAGCAGGGGCAATCCTAGAAGGCGTTCTGATGATTATGGCTACTCTGATGATGAAAACTATTCATCTGATTCTTCTGGTGAATACAGGAGACACGACAGAAGCAGAAGGAATAACTCCACCAGAAACACATCATTTAACAGCAGCAACGGCAGTGGTAGAAAATCTGCTTGGGAAGATGATATTTATGATAATCCTTCGCACAGAAGTAAAAGAAATACTGGAGAAGTGGAAAACCTAAGCCTGAGGTTCTCCAATACAAAAATATCAAATGCTGGACCCGTGAGGCCTTCATCAGCGTCTAAGCCAAACTTTGGAAATGCGCCTAAGTCTAATGCAAGTCAAGCCATTGCCTTATACACTTTCAGTGGACAGCAGAATGGAGATTTATCATTTAAGAAAGGTGATGTTATTGATATAGTCAAGAAAACAGAAACAACTGATGATTGGTGGACTGGCAAGAACAACGGTACTACTGGGATATTCCCGGCCAATTATGTTGAGTTGATTTGAAGCCAAGACTAAGTATGTATAAAATTAGAGAGAAAGACAAGATGGGATAATTCAATAGCACTAAGAGCCGGTCGTAAGGCAATCAACTATTTCACATCCTTTTATAGATTAGTTACTTTTTTAGGATGTTGATTTCTTTAAAAGAGAGACATTATTAAAATAAAATTAGCTTCTTCAAAGAGGAGTGAATGTATACATATATATATGTGTGTGTGTTTGTTTGTGTGTGTGTCTATTAGGGATACGCTTTTATATGTGTTCGGCTCTTAATGTCCTAAGTAAGAATAACACGAACCTGTATGGATTATCTCTTAGTATCTGTCTCCTTCTAATGAAAAAATGTGCAGTTATAATATGGCTAGGAATGTAAAACCGAAATGGCGAAATTTTGGGTACAAAAACAACCAAATTGATTTCTCTTAGTTTCATTGAACACACTACATAGTTACCAGGTATTAAGCTTCTTGAGTATTTGAGGAGTTCTATTGATCGCAAGTCTCGATAGTTTAGTAGACTTTCGACTTTAGATATTCTTCCAATGTAGCTGAATCTGCCAAATGCTCCAAAATCTCTCACGACATCACTCATAGAAAGTGTTGGGTTCCTTATGGATACTTTTATAGCGTTTACTAATAAACTGGGAGCTGCTATCTTGACAAGATTTATTTCTCCTTTTGGGTCAGCGCAACTGAGAACAGCAGATGGCTCCATTTCTGTTTCGTTCAATTCTCTATTCAAGTCGACCTCTTCCCTATTATTCTTAACTTCTCCAACTAATGAAATTCTGTCGTTGCTGTTATTTAATTCCTTTTGATGGTCATTAACTGCATATTGAGTCTTAATGTTCTTTATGAGTACTTTTATATCTTTAAAGAAAGTTCGGGTCCTTGATGGTGAAGATATTGCATCGACATTCTTTTCGAACCCAGCTGTCAAAGATGATACCGAGTGGTATTCCTTCGTCCTTAGTGTTTTCATGAGCCTGCTTTATATGCTGATAAAAGAACTTAATAATGGCTGCTAAAAAATTACGTTCAACAACCACGTACGAATTAGTTTGTGGCTGCGAAATTATTTTATATTTTTGCTAAATAAATATTAAAAGGACAAACTGCTATATACATCGAGCAATAATTAACTATATAAACCCTGATTCGAAAGTAAACACATTTTCTTTTATATATAAATATACACATACTTATATATTAATGATACTGAAAAACTACCTTTGCAAAATGCTTAACAACGGCTTTACCTTCTTCAAATTCCGGATTTTTAAACCTAACTATAGCCCCTGCATGCGTTAATTTAGTATTTCTGAGAATGATTGGGAATTTTTGCCATTTTAGCGAGTTGAGCTGCTCAATGATGAACAACTGGTCCTTATTCAAATTCAATTCGATGTCAAACGGAGGAACTGGAGAAAGTGACTCAGATTTGGAGTGAATTTCGTTCTCCTCAGCTTTATTGTTGATTGCTTCATAAACAGACTCCACTAATGTGTCAGTTTGTTCATTCATTTGATTAGTGATTTCTCTCTCCAAATTATTAAAATAAGCTTCATCATGTACTTGAGACGATGATTGTGAAATTTTACGTCCCTTTTCATCATCTTCATCATCTCCTGTATCATCTTCTGTATCAAGATACAAGTGTAGTAAGTCATTAGTAGATTTAAATGCACTCAATCTCTTGTTCATTTTGAAAGTCTCTAACGCGTAGACACCAACAAGCCAAAGGGAATACAATGGAGTTAATAGTAACAAGTTTAAAAAGACTTTAGACCAATATGTCACCCGGGTGAAGAAAGGAACTTTAACGTTCTTTTCCTGTTTTGAGTTAACATGATAATTTACAGGCTGGCTCACGTCAATCACAGTGGGTTCGTACCCTTTGTAATATCCCAATTTGAAAAGAGATGGATTTCTGTTTAAATAAGTATTGAAAGGATCAGCCTTTGCAATAAAAGAAGTAAAGTAAGATGTCCTCTTGTCATTTAAAATGTTAGCATACAATGCTCTTTGTCTAAAACCAACCAAGCTTTTATAAAAATACGATTTTGAGTCCGCCATCCATACCAATAACGGTAACTTGTTTTCTTTATCCACAAGATTAATAGACTTTTGCAAAAATAAGTGATTTCCAGTGTGTCCCAAAAATAAAGGCGATACTGTGTTGAATAAACGAATTGAAAACCCCTTACGTGGATCAAGCACCCCAACATGTGGAGTACAAAATGTAGTGAAGTTAACGGGCTCAATCTCTTGAAAATAGGATTGCGAATAGAGAACCCCTATAGCATAACGCGATATCAATCCTCCCAAACTGTATCCCACAATTGAGAACTGCGTCACTTTATCTTTTTCATTGGTAAGATTCTTAGTCACTTCTGTGATTTCGTCAGACACTCTTTTCCCATTTACATCAATTCCATCATGGGTCATATATCCACCATGAGATCCTGTTTTATAAATCACCAATTGGGTGCCTGAATCATTATTTTCCAAAGCTTCTGTTCGAAGTTGCGTTTCTACATAGTCCAACTGGCTTGAGTTTCCCCAGATGCTATTATTGGTTAGTATATTGTTTATGTCTGCATCGGCAACGAGCGGGTTACTTCAAAATATTTTCTCACTTACCCATGGACCAATACTACTAAATGATAATTTACCATCTTATAGACTCTTTTACTCTTCTCCCCTCACTTTATTAAGGTCAACGCCTAGCATCAATTGAAAATAAGCCTCAGGTCTCACTATAACACCTGTCTACTGCAACTATATTAGCGCCAATATGTTTTAAATACAGTAAATCTATCCTTACTTTAAAAAGGCTTCGTTATATACAATAACAATTTAACTTTTTGGGTTGTAACCAATTTAGTTGTGAATTATTTTTGGCAATCTTATGATAATGTTAATTAGACCTCTATATAAGATCATCAGTAACGATAATGAACTATGTACATGAATTTTACACGAAAACGTCCCAAAAGGCCAACAAGTTTAGCACGCGGCATCTTGGCCTAGTTTTGACCGAGGCATTGACTTATAAGCAAAGCGGTTGCTACACTGACATTCAAAGAGTCCACTATTTTAAGCTCATCGTGTCTTCGTTTGCCAAGCCCAACAAGAAAGTCTGACCTAAGTTTTATATGGGTCCTTACACCTTCGCCTTCACTTCCCATTACAAGAATAACAGGTGTATCTTGAAGCAATTCAGACAAAGCTGAGGTGTCAATGAACTTAGAATTTAAGTCTACTTCCACTTTTCTATGTTTAGAGCCGTGAGAAGTCAGTTCAGCCTCATTAGACTGAGCAGAGGTAGACACAATGGACCAGCCGTTTTTCTTGGAATCACTTACGAAGTTGAGAGAATGCTCAACTTGATATATATCAATCAATTCAAGAGCTCCAGCTGAGGCCTTGCTAGCAACAGGACCCAATCTTGCTGTTTCGTGGTCCGGAACCACTATGAAATCCGCACCTAAGTAATAAGCAGATCTTGCAATTGCACCCATATTCTGTGGATCAGTGATACCATCGAGATAAATACCCAAGGGGTACATTTTAGTGCCATTAGATATATCTCTTGCTACAGATCTGGGCCTAGTTATAGTAGTGTTATTGAGATCATTGTAAAGGTTAACTTCGTAGGTGGCTTCAGAACCGTTACATGCACCCAAACTCTGCAAAATAGGCAACTCCAATGGTCTTGTTTCCAACACAACTCCATTATGGATTCCGTTCTTGCACAATGTGTTCAAATCGCTCTTACTGCTTTCAACTATTTTCAACCCATACTTTTTGGCAAGCGATATTATTTCTCTATCCTTTTGATGTTGCACAAAAAGTTTCCCAAACAGATTTCTTTTGTTCACTTTAAGCGCTGCAAGCACAGAATGAGTTCCAAAGAGGTATTCTGCAAGAGGATTATTGAATGCTTCACTGAAAGATGGCTTTGGTTTCAGTGTTCTTTGATACTGGCTTTCTTCCGTTAATTTCCTCTGCTTTCTAGCTCTTTTTTGTCTCTCAACCTTCTCATCTAGCTTCTTCCTCTCCTCGATACTGATATTCCCGTATTTCTTCCTGAAAAACTCATCCTTGGTTATATTTGCCCTGTCCCAGGCCTTTATTTCATCTTTTTGATAGGGGAGATTTTTGTCAAATGATCTTTTCCCAGTGTTCAGGTAATGAGGCTTAAACAATGGCTGAACTCTATTACATGATCTTACAGAGACAGAAAACTGCCTTAATCCACTATTTAACATATTTTGGAAAAGTTTAGTAGATATTATATTGTATTTAACATTTTGAAAAATTAAGCGCCTAGATATTTAATATGGAGATGAGATGAGAGGTACTGAGAAATAAACAATTTAAGATAAAAATCCAAAAATAATGGTGATGTCCTTATTAAAAGAGATTAAGCAAATTGATACTTAAACAGGAAACTACTCTACTACAGTAGAATTGTGATGTTTATTTTAATCAATTGACAGTTTTTATTAAGTGTTACACTATACAGATAAATATTCTCAGATTGAATGGTTACTTCGCAGATACAATATATGGAGTTAGGGATGATGCTATGTTTAAGATAAAGCTGAATGTAGCCTTAGAAAAGAACTCCCTTTGTACTTGGAATCTCGTCGGTACCATTACTGGAAATTGCTTCCTTGATGGCAACTGCCAACGCCTTAAATGCACTTTCTGCTCTGTGATGGTCGTTAAATCCTCTCAAGCAATCTACATGGAGAGTAATATGGGCCGCCTGTGCAAAACTTTCAAGCACATGTGGAATCATCTCACAAGAGAGATCACCAATCTTTTCTCTCTTTAAGCCTAACTCAATAACAGCATATGGTCTGTTTGATAAGTCCACAACGGCACGGCTGAGTGCCTCATCAAGTGGAGCAAAACCTGTCCCAAACCTCTTGACACCTCGTACATGTCCCAAAGCCTGATGGAAAGCAGCTCCCAATGCTATAGCAACATCTTCTGCCGTGTGATGATCATCGATATGGATATCACCAATACACTCGATAATAAGAGACCAACCTGAGTGTTTAGCCAAAGCATGAAGCATATGATCAAGGAATCCTATACCCGTCTCTACCTGAATCTTCTGAGAGCCTGTAGCCTGAGTTGCATGGTCGTCGTTCTGTTGTATCTTTCTGTCTGTAAAGATCAGCTCCTCCAATTGTATTGCTCCTCCATCAAGAGAGAGGGCAATTTGGATTTTTGTTTCATTAGTTATCCTCTTTATTGTCGCTTCTCTAACCATATCGATGTCTTTGCTACTCTTCCCTTGGTCTCTGCTTCTTACTATTAACGCTATATTATTTTTCAGCAGTAACATTTCAAAACTCACTGATAGCTTTTCTATCAAAAGCACCAACCTGCATACAAACGGAATAAATTTATATATATATTTTCATAAAAATTAATTAGGGGAAACACACACACAGTCTAACTGATCTCATAGAAGTAACATTTATTTTGTTAATAGCTAACATCATTTGCTGAAATCAATGACAAGAACTTAATCTTAAAGAAAACAGAGCAGAAACATTATAATTTTAACAATAATTTTTTAGAGAAAAGGAGAATAGTTATGTATCATGACAGCGGCCAGTGTTATATATAGAAGGACTGAGGTGTTAGGGAGAGGAAAATTTGGAATAGTGTACAAGGGAATAAACAAACAAACAAAACAACTCGTGGCAATTAAAGTGTTAAATTTGGATACTCAGGAAGATGAAGTGAAGGAAGTACAACAAGAGATCCAATTTTTGGCAGATTTGAAGCATATCCCTAACGTAATTCATTATCATGGATCATTTCTTAACGATACAAGGCTTTGGATTATCATGGACTATTGCGCTGGAGGCTCAATAGGGACTTTACTCAAAGCTGGTGTTTTTGAAGAACGGCATGTAGCAATTGTGTTAAGGGAATTGGCGATGGCATTGCAGGCTGTGCATAACATGGGGGTGATTCATAGAGATTTAAAAGCGGCTAATGTGTTAGTGACAAATGAAGGTAGCGTGAAATTATGTGATTTTGGTGTTGCTGCAAGGCTTTCATCTAAAGCATCTAAGAGAACAACCATGGCAGGAACACCTTATTGGATGGCTCCTGAAGTGATTAGGGAAGGTGAATACTATAACCTGAAGGCGGATATATGGTCTCTTGGTATGACTATATATGAGATGGTAACAGGAAATCCGCCCTATTGCGATAAGGATGCTGCATGGGCGATGCAGATGATCTCAAAGCTGACACCTCCTCGTTTAGAAGGGAGAGAATATTCTGCACCGCTCAAAGAATGTATTGCATTGTGTTTGGATGAAAATCCTACTGAAAGACCTCTGGCAGAAGATCTTTTAAAGTGCAGACTTGTCAAGCTTTATAAGAATTTCCCCACACTGACGCTTAAAGAAGTCATATCTAGGTATTTGTTATGGAGGGACCATCATTATAAGGACTCTGGATATGCAAATAATATTGATGATGATGTGCAAAGTATTGCAGAAAGTAATCATATGCAAGTTAAATGGGACTTTGACTCTCTCAGTAGTAAGGAATACATAATAGAAAATGACATCAATTTCGAGGATGTCGATAGCAAGTACCAAGAGGACAATGAATTTGACGCATACCCAACACTTCAAGCTAATAATGGGCAGGGGACATACCAAAACACGACCATCAGTATGAACGAAGGATCTCAAGCTATAACATCTAGAGTTTCTTCCAAGACTTCAGAGATTCCTACGCCTAAGACGGATATACCCAAATCTCTCACCCTGTTATTTGAAGATACAGAGGCTTCTTCAAACCAAGATGAGGGTAACGGTACAGGATTGGGCATGCCACCACAGAAATTGAATTTTAACGAAACAGTGGAGTCTCCCACCATTGAGATTCCTGATATGGATAACCTTGTCAAATTTTCAAAGCATACGCCTGCCACTACCACGGGGACCTTACCGTCGCGACCACCATCAAACAAACCTCCTACTCTTTTCCACTCACAATCAGCTTCAGGGAATCTAGAAACCAGATTCGCATCAACTGCGGCGGGTCAGAATGCTAGACGGCCTAAAGCTACTCTGGATGCCCCTATGCATCCCTCCATTCATACTCCCCCAATCGCTAGCTCTACCCAGAGTATTAGGACCCCATCTCCAGGAACACTTTCTTCATCTGCAACATTAGCTTCTGCCCAGACTCAGGGTACTTTAAACTATTCGCCATCAAAATCAATGAAGGCATTGCATTCTAACAAAGATCCTCTTTTACAGCCGATCAATTATAAATCCAATGAATTGAATGCGAGTGGTAGCTTAAATCCTGGTCCTATTCACGCAGCTATTCCTGCTGTGAATGGAGGTGATGCAAATACGATTGGCGCAAATCTAAATAGCAGCTTAAGCAGGAATAATAGCACTGCAGCTGTATCTGGGACAGCCCAGATGCTGGGTCAGAATACGTCAATTGGTAAAAAGACTAGGCCTGGACTTTTTATTCAAATGCCTACTCCATCTAATGCCTACAATAATCTTTCTGCGTTGACAAACGAAAGTTTTGAGAACTCTGGCAAACCTGATAGTAACATTAACCAATTTGGTATTAATCCAGCACATATGGCCAACATCCCAATGACAATGACACCTGTTACAGAGGGAGATGGTTTAAATTTCCACCATCATCACCCATCAGATTCAACTGACGGCGAGACAGATAAGGAGACTAAACCTGTAACATCACATAAGAAAAACCTTTCTAACCCTTCTCTGAGCAGCTCTTCTGTGCCACAGCTAAAACAAGTTTCTGCTAATTATGCTAGTGCTCAGAGAGTGAAGTTCCCCGCCATTCCTATTATCAGCGGAGAATATTTCTCTGATGCTATCCCAAAGCAGAAGCTTATCAATGAATTAGATTCAATGATTAAGCTGTTTAACCAAGGTTTAGAAGCATTAGAAGAGATGATATAAAGCTAATAAATGTCACAAATATCCAATCAAGACTCCTCTATATATAGGTATCTATCAATAGGTTTTAATTTCATGGGCCTCATATTATTGTGCTATTCTAATGTGAGTTTTTTCTAGGCTTTAGAGACGTTTTACAAATTTGCATCAACTGTTTTGTGCGATTATCAGGATACGAGAAAATTCATATTTAAAATACCAAGCTGTTTAAATATCAAACATTAAGACAAGCTCGTTTATAAGCTAAGATGCCTCCTCGTATGAGACGACGTATTACGTCGGCCAAGAGGGAAGAAATTGAAAGGCAACAGGACAAACTTTCCAAAACAATAGTTCGACCGTTTGAAAATGTTTCTGGACTACCAGTTAGCTTTAATCCTCCACCTAATGGACATTATGAGGACGTGTTTAAACATCCTTTGACGATAAAAGACTCTGGTGTGCTCTATAGATCATTGATGAAGTCTAGATTAAACTACATAGCTGTTTGTCCTATGTTCAAGTTGTATTGGATGAAACAAAGCTCGTATGCTAAAAAGTTGGCAGAACAGGACAAACCATTGCCAAAATCCAACAAAGACGAGATTTTGAAGGAAAGAGTTCCTGTTTTAAGTACTGATGTCAGTGCTAGAGATGTAATGGTAAAGCTTTGTGATGCATCTATGGAATTAGGGCCTCATAACTTCGAGATTAGACTTTTCATTGCGAAGGATGAAAGATCAGAGAAGTCAAATAAAAAGAGCGATAAAGAAAAAGGCGAAAAAGGAAAGGAGAAGGAGAAGGAAGTAAGTGAAAATACTACTACGACTAATGAGGAAGCTGCTGATTCTTCCGAAAGCAACAATGCACGTTCAATTGAGTCCAAGCAACCCAATACCGATTCAGACAAGCAAAAAAACGATGGACAAATTGTTACAGAGATAAACAAAGAAGAAAAAGAAGAGGAAAATGTTCCCGCTAAAACGTCTAAACAATTATTACAAGAAACAAACGAGGAAGGAGAAAAACAAAGTGAGGAAGGAAAAGATTCTGTGGAAAGTAAAGAAGATAAAAATGAGTCTAATGTAACTAAGACTAATGTAAATACCGAAAAAGACGTTAACACAGATAAATCTCCTAAAAGAGGTACACAGAAATCACGAATCACCTCTGAAACCAAAAAAACAAAAGGAACTGGAGCCGAGATACCAAGTTCGAAAGAAAAATCTCAGTCTACAGATGGTCCTGCTTCCAAAAAGCCACTAAAGCCATCTGGTTCTAAGACCTCAATAAAATCATCACCATCTAATACAATAGCAGACACTCCAATGTTGCAGCCGACGTCAACACCGCCACAACTAGTACAGTCGCCACCTCCCCCACCACCACTGTCATCTACACTCAAATCTAGTCCTCCAGGCTCTAATCCTCCTCCTACAAGAGGTGATCTCAATAACATGCAATCCATCGAGAATACTATCATGATATCCAATTTGAATATGATTGCAAGAACTGATCAGTCTCTTAATGCATTAATGAAAGTAGTTGCTCTGGGGAATGCATCACCACAAGAAATTGTTAAGTTTCAAGGGTATATCAAAAGGGCTAGAGAAATGGGTCCTCAGGCTCACCATGCATATTTATTTGCACCTCCTAATTCAAATAATCAAAATGGGACAAAGAAAGAAAGAAAGCCTAGAGAAAGGAAGACACCAAAACCCAAGATTGCAAAAGATCAGAAATTGACTACATTTCAAGAAAAGTACTTGGAAAATGCGACTCTATTGTTCGAATTTGTTGAAAATGCCAATAGCAGATTCTTGCTTCCTAAAGATGCCATTTGTGAAGTATTACCTTCCTCATTTACAGAGGAAACTGATAGAGAAAAGTTACCTGAAGATAATACCGAGTACAGAGATGTTCTTGTGAGTTTTATTTGGGCACACAATCAATCAGAACTCGATGAATATAAGAAGAAGCTTGAAGAATACGAAAAGTATTTCACAGAAAAAGAAAAAGAAAAAGAAAAGGAACAAGAACAAGAGCAAGCGAAAGAAGAACCTGAAGAGAAAAATAATGAGCAACAAGACGATGGTGATAAAGAAAGCAACGATAACATAGAAGATACCAATGAGAATGAAGATAAGCTGAGTAAGGTTAAAGAGGAAAATGAAGAAAATGTTCCTAAGAAGCTGCTACCACCCCCTAGGAATTTAAGGAAAAAGAGAAGAGGGTTTGGGCGGAAAAAGACACCACAGAGCAAAGCTCCAACTAGACCAGAAGAACCAGAGATTAGATTTACGAGTTTATCATTTAAAATTATAGGTATTCCACTAAGATACTTACCAATAATCACAAACAGTTTTAGTCCTTTGGAAGAAGTACAGAAAAAAATGTCTCTGATTATAGAGAAGGGCAATAGAGTTGCCAACTTTTATTTATGGTATCAAGTGGATGGAAAACTTGATGAAGAGTTGGCTGAAAGTATAAGGCTGCAGCTAAACCAAGAAGAGAAAAAGATGCAAGGAATATTGAGCACCAGTAGTACTCTTTTGGCCAAGAAGAGAAAGTTGAAAGACAAAATTGAAACTAAAACCAAACGAACGAAAGCATCCAAAATCAAGGAGGAAGGTAATACTTCAAGCAAACCTGAAGATTCAGAACACCTTAATGTAAACGAACCCAAAGAGAACGAATCTCAAAGTTCAACCACTCAAGAAATACCAAGCGAACCCATAGAACCTGTTGCGACGCCAGGATCAGCTACCTAAGGCCGCCGATATTTCAGACATAGTAAATAAGGAGATATTGGTCACGTAACGTAGATTCATATTATAAGAATTATTGAATGACACTATATACATGTGGGTTGTAAAGTTGTCCATGACTAAAATGTCATGTTATGTAAAGTATGTACGATTAGTTGGATATGTTGATCAAATTCAATAAACTCTCTAAGTTTGCATTGTCTTTCTTGTTTCTTTCAGAAGCACTCCCGAAGTTTGGATTTGAAGCCTCGTAATTATTTCTATCAAATGACTCAACGTTTGAATTTGTTCTTTGCATCCATGAGCCAGTCTTGATACCATCAGCGTAAAGCTTGATTTTACCCTTGTCAGTAATCTCAGCTTCATTTATCTTAAATGGCATTCTGAATTGCCTAGAGTTCTTATTAGGGAAGTTCTTTGAGTAATTATTTTGTAACAAAGTAGTACGATCATTTACACTAGCGACAAAACCACCAATAGCAGCTTCACGATCACCGATCAACCTACCGTGTGCCACGGTTCCATATTTGACTCCATTTGGAGTGTTAGAAAGTCTACCCTTCTGTGCATAAGAGAAACCACCTGTACCTTGAATCTTGGGGGTCTGGGATGAAGCCGATGAGACGAAATCTTCCAAACCAACCTCTTTTCTTTTGAGTGAATTCTCTGAAATCAAGAATTGTTTAATAAACGTCAAAAGCTTTTTAGATCGGATATTGGAGACAAATGATTCAGGGTGGTTTTTCATTAACCAACTCTGAAATTTCAGGTAAAGCTTGGGATTTTCCTGAAGTAATTTTTTGACATCAGAAACATTTGCAGAGTCACTTAAATTGAAGCCATTCAATATACTATCGTTCTTTAAATCAACAACAGATTTTGTCGACTCTGATTGAAATAGAGGATTATTGTCATTGAAGTAATTCTTTAATACTAAGCCCATTTCCTGAAACTTTAGTCTGTTATAATAGCTTCCTGAATACTTCTCCACATCTGGCATGTTTCTAGCATTATCTATATCATTAAATACAACATGGGAGAAACCAATTTGTTTTGGCAAGGTTGTCTTGATACCAAAATTGGATCTAATGGCACTTGATTTTGGTGTATAGATAATCTGGTGAGTTGGAACAGGTGATGATTTCCTTAACCCCTTCTTTATGGGTTTTGCAACCTGAGCCAACCTGGAATTCTTCACCAAGTTATATAGCTCTTGATTCTGCATAACTCTAACCGAATACCTAATTATATTAACTAAAGTTAATGTAGCTGTTAGTATAACGCTGAAAAAATTTGGAAAGAGTTTTCTGAAAGTTTTGTGTAATTTTAGTATTATGACACAAAAGTAGCGTGATATACTCTCGTTATATATAACTATACATGTCTAAAGATAACTTTTTGTTACGATGTCCTGGCTAACAAGCATATGAAAGTGTGATACCAAAGCGGTTGAACTCAGGAGAATGACTAATGTGGTTAATTCCCAACTTAAAACCGGTACTTACAAGGAAATCCTTGAACTTACCTTCCCAAAGCACTTTAACCATTTGATCACTTAGACTTGTCGAAAGTTTGATCACTGACGAAAATTCACTCTCTTTGACTAAATTTTGAAATGTAGTCATTACTGTATCATTAGCCAAAGAAACATCACTCTTTTCTGCTTGCTTGGACAACAAGGTGGGATTGATATGATAGTAGTTATTCAAGTTTTGTATGGGATCTATAATCTGGTTATGGCCCGAATGTGATAAGTTGAGCTTAATATTTTCATTTTCCAGTGAACTTTTGGATGCTGTCGTATTCAGGAATACTTTGGGGTCTTTAGAATAATTGTACAACTCAAATCCTAATGATAAATTACTTGCATAAGAAAAGAAGTTGAAATCATATCTCGAACTAAATGTTGATGAAACAGAAGTCTTGACGGTATACGTTGATGAAAGGTGACCTAGAACTGGATTACATGCTAATGTCATTGTCAATGGTTTTCCTGTAGTTGTTGACCTCGTGGAGTATCTAAAAGCTGTAGAAAGTCCAGGGCTCATTGTTGCCGCAGCATACCAGATTTCTGTACCAACAGAGAAAACAGACTTATCAAAATTTGGTATCTTCAAGTTGTTCTGAAGCTTCAGTGTATTCAGATTTCCAAAATTATAGAGACAACGAAACCCAATTAACGCCTCATTTGTAGAATATATTAACTCCCTCAGAAACTTAGGGGCATTCTTTTGCAAATAAACTATCATAGTGCCATTCTTTTCTAACTGTGGATTATTTATACATTTTACAAGAAGTTGAGCTTGCTTAGACAATTTTTTTATCACCATTGCTTCTAATGTAGAACCCGGAAAATACATCCTTCCATAATATAAGGAATCACGTCTCTTGTGATTATATGGTATATTGGAGCTTGCTGATGAGAAATGTGGCTCAATTATTTTAAACCCTGCGATGGCTTCTTGTAAAGATATCTCCTTAGTTCCCATCGTATTTCGTAATGGCACCGAAGAATATAAATATGCTAAAGACCCGTTCATAGTGTGATAGTTAGATAATGTGAAGCTTGAAGCCAGGTATTCCGTTGACTTGGAAGATATGTCAAGCTTGCACCCATTAGGCACAGGAAACTCCAACATGGCTTGCGAAGTAGCCGTTATATTTGAGTAGATGTTATCTTCATTCCATTCTGTAGATTTGTTGAAACACTTTTGGAGATATTCCATATACGTATACATCGAGCAGTATTTTTAAGTGCTCTCAGACCCTTATTTATTTTTATTTCCTTAACCTACTTAGTTCTAAAATAATTAGTGGAGCATTAGATGTTTGTTTATATCGATTATCAACTATATACAGGATTCTTAAATTTTGAAGAGAATGGTGTTCAAGAAATAGAAAAAATGGCATTAGAGGTGTCATCAAGGTCTCAGTTATTCTGAAAATTACCTCATATAGTGAAACAGTCGTTACTTAAATTTCTCACCTAATATTGCAATTTTTTGAGACCGTTATCGTAGATTGTTGAAATTGTTATAGGCGTATCGGGTGCTCACAATGCTTTCAAATCATCTAAATTTTTTATAAGGTTGTTTATGTCAGTAAAATTATTTTCAAAGTATTTGGCCTTTTCCTGAACTGTTCTTGTTGGTACCAGAGAAGTAGGATCTGGGAGTTCTTCAACGAGATAGAAAATCAAAAATTCAATGATCTTGAAATTGAGATCTTGCTGGTTAGGATGCTGAGTGTCCTTCTTTTCAAGTAATGTGTCAGGTTGTTGTGTCATACGAAATGAAAGCTTAAGTTTTCGAATTATGATAGAACAGCCATTGCATTCCTCGAAAACACGCCAGTTTCTTAAATTTTTCAATAGAATATGGATAATTGTAGTGACAAATGAAATGCATAAAGTAAGAGAAGTAGGTGAATCATCATTTGTTGATTCTAGTGCATGTAAAACCAACTGCATTACAGTTCTCCTGCCGAAAAGGTTTCTTGACTCAGGGTGCAATAGTAACAAGCCTTGTAACAAACGATTACACGTCAAGATGAGCTCAGTACTTATGCTGTTAGCATTCCTATAGAAGTTAACCAAGCGTTGTGCGATGTTGTAGATGAAGTTACTCTGTAACAGAACGAATGTCTGCAAATGTGTACTGATTATTCCCTTTTGTCTAAAATTCATGATGTCGGGCACTAAATCACCCATAAACTCGTCTAGTTTGTGCATGCCACTTTCATTTTCAGAAGTATTTATTGACTCTAGAAGATCAATTATATCCGCAAGTCTCTCTTCCATTGTGCATATGTTGTGTTTATAGGGATCTTTCGTTATCTTTTGAATTTGCATACCAGATCTCGCTATTTTAAGTAAACAAACTGCACAGGAAAAAATTGGATCTAGGTCGAACATACACCAAAATAGTATTTTAGTGGTATCACCTTTTTAGCCAAAATACTAAAATACACAGAGGCTACATCTCGAATAGTATAGCATAGGTGGAGCGTCAGGTACGGCAATACATGTTATATCTGATGAACCGAATAAAAGAAGTTCTGGCGGTGGTTAAATCCCAGGACGCAAAGGCTATATTGCTAGGGTGTACAGTCGCTGTAGTTTCATCGGCTATACAATCATTTGGGATAACTCTTCAGCGTAAGTCTCACTTATTACATTTGCATCCCCAGAACCATCTTCACCGTCATACACAAAAGTACAAAAGAAACATGTGGTTATTTGGATTTATCTTGTTCATCATAGCCAACGTTTTTGGATCATTAATTCAAATTACAACATTGCCATTGATTATATTATCACCATTACAAAGTATTGGCTTAATATTCAATTCAATACTAAGCTGTTTGCTTTTACCAGGCGAATCATTCACAAGAAAACTAGGATGGGGGACGTTTTTCATAGCCATAGGCGCATTTATGATTGCGTACAATGGAAGAACGGCTCCTTCACCCCCTTCAGATAGACCAATCGAGGAGAACTTTCATGAAATTGTCACAAAGCTATTGACTGGCTCATTTTTATGTTGGTTTATATGGACGTTTGTCTTGATTGGTATTTTATTAGTTGCGAACTACATGATATCAAAAAGAAAATACATTATTAATCGTAAACTCAAAAAAAGAAGAACTAGAATATTGATGAAGGCTTTTCATAGACTACAGTTTATAAAAGGAGTAAATTTTGGAATCATAAGTGGAACTTTAACTGCTCATACATTTTTGTTTGCTAAATCATTAATCGACGTAATATTTCAAGTGATTTTGAATCAGAGCCATGAATTCAAGAAGATTTTCACATCAGCCAACTTCACGCCATATGTTTTATTACTTATTATGTTGGTGATAATAGGTTGTCAATTAACTGCATTTAATTTGGCTTTATCCCAGATATCTACTTCCATATTGTATCCATTATGCTTTTTAGTTTACAATTTGGTAAACTTAATCAATGATCTTATATTTAACTCATTGATTCATGATCATATAATGACGATTGCTCAACTATTTTTAGTTTTGGTGGGTCTTTCAGGAGTTTTGTTTGGTGTTGTATTGATAAGCTGGGATAGTGCTTTTGCTGCACACCAAATAAGAAACGGTTCATTCATTCTGGAAGAAGAGATGATAATTCATTCAAAGTTTCCCTATGAGCTGATCAATATAAATGAAAATGAAAATGTTGGATTATTAAATAAGAACTTTTCAACTTCAAGTCTTGAGAATTACGAGTCTCATGATTCGAGAGCGAATTCAAGCAGCAGTAGAATTGACCATAGTTTAGACGACGATAGAGAGAATCTTTCATTTGAACAAGTCCAGTTGCTCAGTATGTTGAAGAGGTGAATAGAGGTGAAAATCTTATGCGCCTTTATTTTGGCCCAAAAATAGGCAAAAGGATCCAAAGTCATAAAGATAACAGCAAAACTATTTGTAGCGTTAAATGTTAGTATCAATAACATGAAAGTGAATATGGTCCATCCTAACAAATGAAATCCGATGGCATTGGCCAATCGATCAGGCGTATCTTTATACGCGTCGGTAATTGGAAAACTCTTCACAAAAACAGCACACATCCAGAAGGAACCATAAATGCCAAAGGCAGTAGCAGCAAATTGGTTTCCAATAATGATTTCAAAAAATCCTGCTAACATCTGCACAGCTCACACCCCATAGAAAAAGGTTAGCGAAATCACAACATTAGGAACAGAAATTCCCAATGCTCCAGCATAATACAGACTGAGGATGAAAGTTGTTAACGAGAAGGTGCATAGACCTAAAGCTGAATAATTTCTAAATTTATGGACCGACCAAGTGGTGTATCTATCTGGATTGAAGTAATGAGAAACCTGCAACAACTCATGCCTATAGTACCATTTGTTACCAAAAACAATAAATTTGTCTCCTTCTACTCCATTATAAATTCTTCGGCGGCCTGACTCATGAGAAACAGTTGGATTCGCTAAGGACAAGGATGACATTGTGATAGTTTTTTTTTAGCTGGTTCTTCCCATTTTAGCGTAAAACGACTAATGATCTTTAGGGATCACCAACTTATACACTAATAAATAATATGACCAAAATGGCGCTAGTTTCGTCGGGTCTTCAAATTGTATTTGTATAACGTAAGATTTTTGACGAAATATATGTTGTAAATTTTGTAGATGATTGCTTGCCTTGGGTTTTTGACCCTTATACAAGCTGGACTTCATCATTTGCAACCTTAAATCGCCCAAAGTGTATACCTACTATATTAATTGATAAGCGCATATATCCGTCTTCGTCGAGACTGAGGCTGTTATTATTAATTTTCAACCGTATGGTGTTTTACCTTTTGCACCCGAGAGGTTGCAAATCTTTTTTTGATTTAACCCCGGCGACATGACTGCGGTATTGCAGCCGGGCCATTCCACAAATTTTCCAGTCGGCAGCTGGCTTTTATAAATATTGCTACTGGAGTCTTTTCGATAGTTCAATGTCTAAAGTGCTGCTTACAGCTAATAACTGCTAGTGTCTGATACTAATGCTCAATTTACGAAGATTATACAATAAAGGGAAGATAGCTAGAGAAACCCTCAAAAGCCAATTATCAAATCTTCAGAGGTTTCCCTGACATAGAATTTTTCTTTCAATCGATTTATTAACTAATAACTAATTCAGAATAATGTGAGGGTTGTACGCTACAACTAAGACCAAACCTTTCTCTTCCCACTTTTCACACCGAAAGGCTGAAAATAAAGAAAAGGCTAGAAACTCTGTCAACATGAGGGAGTATAATTTGAGAATGTTACGAAAGGATATAACAACTTGGAGCTAGTAACCCCCAGAACATTATGCACAGTCATTTTATTTGAATTTAGGACCAACTTAGAAACTCTACTAATTTAAGTTAGTTTCAGATATACTCAATCTAGGTTATCTGGAGTTACCTTTTTCAAAAAGTCACGAGGGGGTTGTAAACGCCTGCGTTATTGCTCATCGTTATATGTGCAGGTCATCAAGAAGATGCCAAAAATCAAACACAACACAGGTTTTTAAGAAACATACAAAGAAGAGAAGATATAAGAAAAAGAACAGAAGTGTCATCTCATTTAAATTTGCACAGAAGGAGGAAATTTGCGCCAGGAGTTTTTTTATAGGTAAATTAACTTTTGAAGATCTGAAAATTGCGTAGTTTTAATACAGAGGAAAGATAAGTGTAACAGCACTTGTTACATTAAAAAGTACTTGTCGAAGTTCATTTTTCGTTAAGGAACGAAGGATTTCAAGATATCTGGCTGAGTTAAACATTATCAAAGCAGATAAAATATATTTGTTTGACTAGGTTAGACTGTCTCAAGTGTGCAAGTAATTTACAACCAAATTAATAGTCGTACTAGAATTTAGACAAACCAGTACTTGACAGCCTTCTTAGAAAGACCTACTTAAAGAAAAAAGCTTAAGTGATTATGAGACAGCCAGCTGTTGTTTGTTATAAAACTATTGAAGAGCTCATGGAGCTCAAAGACTGGTTCTACAATTTTGATCCTCGTAATGATAATCGCTCCCGAGGAGTTCTGAGAGTCAAAGCCTACTGTTCTAGGGGAAAAGTTCCACACGCAGTAGAGTCAACATCGCTACTTACTTCCGTCTGCATATCAGACCCTGCTTTACCTTCATCTCATCTAAAACAAACAGATTCCAATACTTTGCAATTGTCATACACAATGGTTCTTGTTCGTTTTGTTAATGGGCTTCTTGATCCATTCCAACAATCAACATATGCAATTCCATTACATCAACTAGCACGGAATTTAAATCTTCCTGGATATTTTGTGGAATTGAGACATATGGGTACACACGAACAACTTCCTACACTTGAAATGCTAAGAATAGGTGCTAGAAGAGCCTTAAATTGGCTTTACGATAATTATTGGAGCAGAATAGAGGAAATAGAAAACACTTCATATAATGACGAAGAAGGAGAGGAAAAAGTAGCTATATCAACGGCCATAAATGAACTAAAAGTTTTCAAGAAAATTCGAAAGCAGAATCTAGACATGATATATAAGTTTGGAAACACTTCAGAAATTGGCCAAAAATATTGGAAGGCCTTAAAAGGAATCAAAACAACTAACAGTTCACTTTTGATTGATATACTTTTATTCAACAACTTCTTGATCTACAATCATGACAAACTTGCCTCTATGCAAAAATTCAAGTTTAACTCATTGTTATTTAAACTTTACCGTCCTCTCTTAGATGAGCTAGGAACCGAGTTTAAGATCAAGCTTTTTCTGGAAATCATCTCAACACTAGAAGAACAGGATCTGAGCAGGCTCAAACATCCCGATGAACTGATTCAAATGATAGAGTGGGTCAATTACTTAATAGAAGATTTGGCGGCATCCATACTAAAAAATTCAAAAAATTCACTGTTCAACAATAAATCATCGAACAACCACAATTTACAAGAAAGCAATAATCTTTTGCAACATATAACACTGGAAGTGTCTCGCTTACCCAATCCAAGCCAGCTCAAATGTCTCTCAAAGGTCGTAGAAGCTTTCCAGGAGAAAGTAGACACATCGGAAATCCTACAAGTTGAAGAGTTATTATCATCTTTACGTAATAATATTCATTTAGAATCACTTGCTGCACCTCCATCATTAGATGACTTACTCTCAAAAAAGAGGACTTCTTCCGATAACTTAGCAGATTTTTTAGCTGACGGGACGGAAAGAAATATCAAGAGACAAAGAAAGAGTCTTTCATCCAATAGTGGTGATGTTAACAAACTCTTTCTACTTGAACAGTGCTCCAATTGGAAACCAATCCCATTTGGAACTAACTTTTAGTGTTGCTAAAAAAGGAAAACTATGGCTAGACAACCAAGCACTATATACAGGACCAAAATAGAATTAGTATACTTATCGAATTGATAAGTATAGAAAACATATAGTCTATATTATCCATACATAAACCTTCAATAATCATAATTTTTTATTGTGTAAAGAATAAAAGTAGCATAAAAGTTGAAGAAATATCCAGGGATCTGAGAGAGCAAGTTTTAACTACCATATTAATTCAGGGAATCGCTAAATCTATATACTATGAGTCCCCAGTGGATTCCACAGAACATACAAAAGAGACTTCTTCTATATGTATTACAGCAACTTTCTCTCTTCTCAGAGATAGATTTGCCGAACCTAGAAGAAGTTTCTTTGAAGAATGTTGTACTCAAAGATATATCGATAGACCCCGAGAAGGTAGGAAAATTGCCTGGTTGTAATCTTAGATATGGCCAGGTTGGAGTATTAGAGTTGATGGGAGGCGTGATGGGCGGCATTAGCATAGACGCCCATAATGTTGAAATAGTGATTGCTCCAGATAGTGAGATAGATAACGAAACAAAGAATAACCTAAACTTCCTGTTAGCCCAAAGTACTGCTGATTTAGCGAACACAATAATGATAGAAAAAGATGATGAATCTGAAGAAGGCACAGAGAGTAGCAACAATGGCGATAAAGATGATGTGACAGAAGAAGGCAAGGGAAGCGATGCTGACACATCATCATCTTCGGCTGGATCAAAATCTAAACCATCTGCATTAAGTGGTGTCATGGCCAAGGCTGTAGAGATGGCGCTACTGAGATTAAAGATTAATGTGCATAACTTAAAGGTGAAGGTGATCTCAGAATCGATGGACTTACTCCTTGAAGTAGATGACATAACCTTTACTAACGTGAATGGATTAAGAAATATTGCTATTTCTGGTATCAGACTAAAGGTTCTCAAACCTGGTGTAAATCCAGGAGATCTGGACAATCCCGATGTAACTAAAACAGAGAAGAAAGGAAATAATGAGGGGGGTGTTAATGATAATGAAATTAATGATGATGATGATGATGATGAAGTAGAAGGAAGCGACGACGGTTATGGAGATGACTCTTTAATGGATAGCATGGTTTTCACTCATGAAGAGGCAAGCTCTATATATATGAGTGCCACCTCTCAATCTTTCAAACCAAACGTGTTCTCCCAGGAGAAAGAACAAGCTAAAGTTGATAATAAAGCTTTTGAACTGCAGAATAATGCACCAATAGTCATGCATTTAGATGAAATGGAAATTGTGTTTGAAGGACTCAATTCTATATTTAATTTACAAATTGATATTGGTGACCTTAAGATTGCATGGGTTCCCTTTATTCCGAATGTTATTACTATCTTGAATGAAATTTTAAAATCGTTAAAGGTTAAGAACCACGAAATAAAAAAGCGAAATCTAATTGCTCCTAAATTGCAACCAAGTAAAAGATTCCCACAGTACGATCAGAGTAGTTTAATTGAAGAAGATGAAAATGAAAGGGAAACTGGAGAGATTGACGAGAAATATGAAAAAGGAGACTCAAATCCTTTGATTAGTAAAATTCATGCCAATAATCTTATTTTGAGTCTAACCTCATCAATTCTTCCGGATGGAAGTTTTGGTTCAAAACTCAATAATTTTGAGATAATATTTCATAACTTGAATGTCAAGGGGAAAAGTGATTATTTAATTTATGGTGGAATAGAGGAGATTATCGTAAGCGTGAATGAAAATGGAAATAAGCGCAATGTTTTTGATTTTGAAAGATCTAAATCTGAAACACCTACATCTTCCAGAGACTCTTCATCAGAACCTATCGATGAAAGTACCCAAGATTCCAACCAAAAGGCAACACCACCTACTGGTAAAACTGATGTTAGATTCGAACTTTTCAAGAATTCAGATACATCCTTATCGGAGTTTACTGTACTCCTATCAAATCCAGCATTGCTTAGTGTTAATTTCAAAGATTTTAAGATTCTCTGTGATTTTGCAACCTCAATAAGAGCTATTATTGATCCATTTGTGCAACTACGGACAGCGCTTGACAGTATTCAAGCTTTGGAATCCAAAGTCAATAACATCATCCCTGAGAAAAAGCCAAGCTCCATATTTATTTTACAAACCGCACATATCACTATTGACATTGAAACATCAAAATCAGGCAGTATTAGATCGATTATTTTTCCTATAATGTACAATACTGATCAGGATGGATTATTTATACAAAAAGCCGTGATGTCATTAAAGTCTGAGAAGAAGGAAAATAAAATTGCAACCATTTCAAACATACGCTTTACAACAAAGCAAGAAGATTTCAAGCAATTCATTGGTAGACCTGGATCACACAATTCTTCCAACTTCATACCAAGAACAGCAAATCTAAGCTCATCTCTGAAACTACTCATATCTAAACTATCAATTGAGATTAGCTTGAAGGATGTTAAAGAGACTATGAAGGAAATTTCAGGTTTCTTGGAAAATCTGAGTCGATATTACCTGGTAAGTAATTTTTATCTCAGTAATATCAAAGACAACAAAAGGAGCAATTTTGATGGGTCACTCAATGTTCAAACATCTATTTATCGTAATCAGAGGAGACCACGTAGACAAGGGCAAAATTTCAACAACATACCTTTAATAAATTCGGGTAGGCAGTCCTTAGCAAGCTTCAGGTTCGTGTTAGAGGAGATAGATATAAAATTTGAAAATATCAAACCAGCATTTGGCGACATTCACATCAAAGTCAAGGATATATCCTTTTATCAACTCAGAGATAACTTCGAGGGAACTGTTATGTACTTAAAAGCTCAAAGGAAAAAGGATAATTTTGTTGAGGATTTTATACTGCATTTTAAGAGGGAGTCTCGAGTGAAAAGCCCTTTGATTTTCATGCATTTGAAGACTGGTGAAAAGATGAACGTGGTGGACGTGACCGTTCGCAACTTTTTGATTGAATACTATACGAACTGGCTCAAATTGCTAGAGGAAGATAGTTTTCCTTATGATGAAGTGTCAGAAATACAACATATCGAAAAGCGATACAAATCACAGAAGAATCTGCTGAAGAGGCTTGACATAAGGTTTAGTTTGCATGATTGTGTCGTGGGATTGAATCCAGGAAGACTTAAATGTAAAGGGATTCTAGTTATAGGGAAAGGCAATTCAGATGTTACATTTGGGCTCAATCAGTTTTATATCAAAAGTTCGTTTAGAAGTATTTCGTTGCTACTTATCGATGATACAAAGTACATGGGACCTAAAACCCACGCTTCCTCAGAAAATAAAAATTCCGAAAAGGAATTGACATATGTTTCACCTTTAAGTTACTTTTTATCGTTGGGATTCATTTCTGTCGGGAATATCAACTGTACTCATATTGGTGTTACTGTTAATACTGATATTGATAGCATTAAGTCAAGAAATAAAAAACTTGGCATAAATGAAAGTTTAGCACTTTTAGATATAAAGATCAACTCAGATGAACATAATATTGACCTTTGTGGAGACTCATATTACACTTTGACTCAACTAATAAGCGACTTAAAGTTGCCACTTAATTTCAAACCTGAAGACAAGATGAGATTAGAACCTAGGAAACCAGTAAATGTCACAAATGAAATTAGCGATATTTTTGATGGTTCAGCTGATAGTCTTAAAGATAATTCAGAAGATTATAGCTCTAAGAGTAATCAAAGAGAACTCTCGATTATTGAAGAATATGTTCAGAGCCGTAATTTGTCTGGAAGTCTTGTGAACAACTTGGGAGCTATGAGCATTGCAAGCGACTCGTCATCCAACAATGACGGTGGAGATAATTCAACGTTAGTTTTCGAGGAAGAGCATTTCGCCAACTTAAATGCTGTAAAGTCGAATACAGAGGAGCATCCAATTCATATGAATATCAATTTATCAAAAACTCAGATATACTTATATGATGGATATGACTGGAAATCAACAAGGAAGGCAATTAAAGCTGCAGTTAAGAGAATAGAAGCCCAGGCAATAGAATTAAACAGAAAAAGACAGGAACAAAGAAAGAAAAAGCAGGGTATCAAATTCGCCGATCACGATGAGGTGTTAGACTACGACCAAATGGAAGATGATGACGCCCCAGTTGACATTTATGACGATATCTCTCATGATAAGTTAAGGCATAAACAAGAGCCTGTATCTTTCAATAAAGATGGCGATGTCAGAGGTCCAAACGCAGAGGAGAAAAAGGATGATGAAGAGGATGATGATGATGATGATGATGAAGAAGAAGAAGAAGAAGAAGAAGAAGAAGAAGAGGATGAAGAAGAAGAAGGAGCGGATCTGGAACCTTTGATTGGAGAAACTCTATTTCAGTCTATCCATGTCACTCTTCCTCAGCTTACTGACCCGTCAGTTTTAACGAAAAACATCAATAACAATGTTCAAAGTGATGTTAAAGACAGCGAAGTAGTCGTCCCCATAGGAAAAAACTATAAGAACTTGAGATTACGAAGATCAAAGAAACATAAAATGATGATTGATTTGAAAAACCTTGAGATTAATGCAGCTATTTTAACAACGAGAGATCCTAGAAAGAATGAGACTGACGAGGAATTGGAGTATGAACTTTTAAATGTAATAGACATTAGACTTGAAAATATTGAAGTGCTAGATAATGTGCCTACCTCAACTTGGAATAAGTTCTTAAGTTATATGAGCATACTAGGTGAAAGAGAGATCGGTACAAATATGTTAAAGCTCACCATAAATAATGTAAGGCCTGATCCACACTTAGCTTCCAGTGAAGCTATAATTAAAGTTTCTATCTTACCATTGAGACTTTACATTGATCAGGATACTCTTGATTTTTTCACAAGATTTTTGGAATTTAAGGACTTGAGGTTTTTCTTATCACCTGATGAAATAATCTACATTCAGAAGTTTGAAATAAGTCCAGTAAAGTTAAAACTTGACTATAAGCCTAAGAAACTTGATTATTCTGGAATAAGGTCAGGGAAAACTGCGGAATTTATGAACTTTTTCATTTTAGATGGGTCAGAGATTGTTTTGCAACAAGCCAAGTTACATGGAATTTTAGGGTTTCCAAAACTATCAAATGAATTGAAAGATGTCTGGACTCCAAATATTCAGCAAACTCAGTTGGCTGGAATTCTTTCTGGCCTTTCTCCAATAAGATCAATTGTTAATATCGGCGGTGGAGTAAAAGACTTAGTGGCCATTCCAATAAAAGAGTACAAGAAGGATGGAAGGTTGATTAGAAGTCTTCAAAAGGGTACTTCTCTTTTCGCCAAAACAACAGGCTATGAGATTTTAAACTTGGGTGCAAAATTAGCCTCAGGAGCTCAAGTAATATTGGAGCAGGGAGAGGAGATGTTTGGAGGTGAAGGATCTAGTGCTAGATTGCAAAAAAGTAAAAACAAGCAAACACAGAGAAGAAAAGACAAGCAGAAATTTGATATCAAGACTGATGAAGTATCTTCGCTGACAATAAAGTATAATGAAGCTCATAATAGACTACAAGCGTCATCGAGGCTTTTACACCAAAGTGTTCCCCAACTAAAAGATCAATATGGTAGCAAAAAGCCTTATTCATACATGGATATAGATGACGCTGGTGGCATAGATAGCCAAGTATTGGGCCAGTCGATGTTGCTTTTGGATACAAAGAATAGTCAAATACTTGGGATCGCAGCTCCTAATTATGGTAGTGAAGATGAATATGATTTTAATAGCTCTAATGATGATGAAGAGCCAGATGAGAAATTAGTCAGTTTATATTCAAACCAACCAGAGAGTATTCAAGAAGGTATCAAGCATGCCTATAAGTCATTTGGGAAGAATTTAAGCTCAACAAAGCAGAAAATTATTGATTTGAGAGATGAATTAAATCACAGTGACAATATTCAAGAATCACTAGTTTCAGTACTCAAGTCTTCCCCAGTAATTCTAATCAGGCCAATCATTGGAACAACTGAGGCACTTTCGAAGACTCTCATGGGGTTGAGCAATGAGATTGACCCTAAGCATATCGTGGAGTCTAAGGATAAATATCGCTGGAATAAATCCAAAAGCGAGGAATGAATCAAAATTAGAATATGATGAAATTAGATTTATCATATCTATTTTAGTTTCATCTCCGCGCCAAAATCTTCTCCTCTTCTGTTTTTATACACTCAATAAAGCCAATCGCTACTGTATATATCTCCTGCAATAAAATAATGAAGTAATCGAAGGTATAGCTTTGACAGGTCATTGTTCATAGATTTAATAATTTATGATGTAAGGAATATAATCATGTCACATGGCTTTGTTATATGACATTCCTGTAATTTGACGGTTTTAAATTGTCGTTTGATATAAATGCGCCTTATCATATCAATATTTGGTGCCTTATCAATTGAGACAATGTCAAAAAAAAAAAAAAATGCGATGAACCCTTTTAGTGCCTTACGAGTTTTTCAGTTTTCGGTTTAAAAGCTAAGGCATTTTCTCTTCTGCGGAGTAACAAATATTTATTCTTTCAGAAGGCTAAATCTTATAGTTTATTGACATTCCCATAGTGTTCAAAGTTATAGAATCGAATTTATGGAGATATCGTACTCTTTGTTGAAACACAACCATAAGTCATATTTAAGATCGGTCTTTTAATATCACTTGGATTTTTTTAAAGAAAATAGTCACAAATGACATCTATCAAGCAGAAAGATGACGAATCTTCAGATTCTTATGGACCAGAGAAAGTTCCTGAGTTGCCAAACAATACCACTTACTCAGAACCTTCGGAGTATCAAGGGTCAGACGAGGACATTGTGAGCACCCACAGCACTGTCGGATTTTGGAGCAATTTGAAAAGAAGGTTTCCTTACTACAAAAAGGTGATTCAACTTATAGTAGGATGTTTATTCACTGCGTGGTGGCTTTCTATTGTCATACAGAAGAAGCACAGACACAAATGGTTAATTCCCACGATACTTTGGATGATGATTATGGTCAGATTGATCAGTTGGAACTGTAATATTTTGAATTTCTTATTCCGTAATGTGCAAAAAGTTTGGTACCACATAACAAAAATTTTGTACGAAAAAGTATTGACGACAAGAAAAATTAGACTTTCAGTTGGTGCAACAATCACTCTTGGTGTTGTACTCTTGGGTACCTTTGTCCCGTCAGAGACCTCATATTCACTTAGAAAAGACAGAGCGGTTTCATTCTTTGGATATATTATTGCATTGATATGTTTATATGCAACTTCCAATAACAGAACCAAAATTCAATGGAATACCGTCATTGGAGGTGTTTTAATGCAGTTTATAGTTGCTTTATTTGTCTTGAGAACCAAATGTGGTTATGATGTCTTTAACTTCATTTCTACTTTGGCTAGAGAACTTTTGAGTTTTGCCAAAGATGGTGTAGCATTCTTGACTGATGCTCAAGTATCTCAACTTGGTATGTTCTTATTTACAGTGTTACCATCAGTTGCATTCTTCGTTGCCTTTATTCACATCTGGTACTACTATGGTGTTGTCCAGTGGGGTGTTAAGAAGTTTGCATACTTCTTCTTCTGGTCATTAAGGGTCTCAGGTGCTGAAGCCGTCGCTGCTGCCGCATCTCCTTTCGTTGGTATTGGTGAATCTGCAATTTTGATTAAGGATTTCATGCCCTTTTTGACTAAGGCAGAGTTGCATCAAATTATGTGTTCTGGGTTCTCCACTATTTCTGGGGCTGTTTTGGGAGGATACATAGCTTTGGGTTTGAATGCACAAGCATTGGTTTCTTCCTGTGTTATGTCCATTCCCGCCTCCTTGGCTGTATCTAAAATGAGATATCCGGAAACTGAAGTACCATTAACAGAAGGCAAGGTAGAAATACCGAAACTGACAGAAGACGATGACCACAGACCACACAACGTGTTACAAGCTTTTTCTAATGGGGCCACATTAGGATTAAAGATTGCTCTCACAATGTTGATTCAATGTATGTGTATCATAGGTATTGTCGCTTTAGTCAATGCTCTCTTGAAATGGTTCGGTAACTTCTGGAATATCCATAACCTCTCGTTGGAGCTCATAGGATCTTATATACTTTACCCTGTGGCATTCTTTCTAGGAACACCAAGGAATGAAATCTTGCACGTTTCGAAATTGATCTCCATTAAGTTTATCCAAAACGAATATGTTGGATTTACTATGCTTACCACTCAATCTCCATACAAAGAGATGTCTAAGAGAGGTACCCTTATTGCTACATATGCACTTTGCGGATTCTCTAATTTGGGATCTATGGGTATCACCATAGGTGTGTTGAACACCTTATCGGACAGCAAGAGAGGTAAGGACATATCTTCCTGTATTGTATCTTCATTACTCACTGGCTGTCTTGCAACATTACTCTCAGCTGCAATTGCTGGTATGGTTATTCATGACATCAAATCCTTTTAAGAATTCCCACGATTTTATAGAATTTCCACTTTCAGGAATGATGTTGTTCCGTATATTTACTTTAGTGACCAACCAACCTCTATTTATATACAAAGCTCACTTCGGTTAGCTCCTTTAATACTTGTTACAATTGAGTATGAGTTTTTAAAGGTTAAGTAAAGATAATGAAACTTATATTTGTTGATTCCTTTGAACAATTGAACATCTATTTGTATTTATACCCTTGTGAGTGTTTTTGCTGCCAAAAATTTGTACCAAAAGTGTGATCTATCACAAAATAAAAATATTACTGTTCGGTAATACGAGTGCTTATATACAATATTCATGAATATAAGGTCATAGATTTAAATAGGAATCGAATCTAATTAGATAAAAATCTTTCTCTGGTAATCATATAAAGCATTTACATGAACATGGCTATCACGCCTAACAACCAGAAAACATTGCTTGAAGCAAGCTTGCACAGCATCAATCAGCAATCAGGATTGATGAAGCAATGTTTGGCAGAGAACAATATCCTTCAAGCACTCAAGCACTGCTCCAACTTTTTAAACGAGCTCAGGACTAGTCAATTGACACCTAAACAGTACTATGAGATGTACATAGCTGTCTTTGAGACATTAGAGACTCTTTCAAGCCATTTGATTGCATCACATAATTCAAAGCAGAAGAGGAGACCCACCACAACACCATTCCTTGGCGATTTGTATGAATTGGTGCAATATTCAGGGAATATCATCCCCAGACTTTACATGATGGTGGTAATTGGGACCACTTATATGTCTACAAATGAAGCACCAGTAAAGGAGATAATGAAAGACATGATAGAGATGTGTCGAGGTGTACAACACCCCATAAGGGGATTATTTCTCAGATACTATCTCTCTCAGAGAACCAAGGACTTATTACCTATATCGAATGAGGCAAACTTCAATGAGACAGTACAATTTTTGGTTTCAAATTTCATTGAAATGAACAAGTTGTGGGTCAGATTGCAACATCAGGGTCATTCCTCCGAGAGAGAACTCAGATATATGGAAAGAAAAGAACTTAAGATTTTGGTTGGGTCCAATTTAGTGAGGTTATCTCAAGTAATTGATGACTATGATGGCGAGGAGAACTATTCTAACGTTAGTTATTACCAAGAAAAGATATTTCCTGTAATTACTGAACAGATTATCCAATGCAGGGACCATTTAGCACAGTCTTATTTGGTGGATGTTTTAATTCAAATATTCCCTGATGATTTTCATTTTGTCACATTGGAAAACTTGCTCAATAAAGTGTTTCTTAACTTGAATCCCTTATTACAAAAGAGTGGATTAGTATCAACTTTGATTGACAGGTTTTTGACTTTCCACAAGTTTGAAAATGACACCAAAGAGCAATTCAAGAAATTAAGTGTTTCAAATGGAGAAGTTAATGACGATCGAACCAAATTTTCTATACAGAGTCTATTTGATACCTTTTGGAACTTCTATACGCATTTACATAAGCAAGACCCCAACCTCCCACCTGAAGAACACTCTTTGATTCTTCAATCATACATCAAACTCACATTAACTTATGACCCAAACAACTATGATAACTTGGATAGAATCTATAAATTCGCTATTGAAAAGTTGACAGATAATGAGGACGAGGAGAAGTTGTGGCTTCAGTTGCTCATTTCTCCCATACGCCACTTCAATTCTATAAAAAGTTTATTAAAGTTACCATTTTTCCATGAGTTTTACTTGAAGTTATCTAAAAAAAATCTACAGAAGCAAATTTCTTTAGAAATATTGGACAAAATATTATCTGTTGACCAGGAACAAGAATTGTATTCTACCACTGACGAAATTGATGATGCGTTCAAATATTTGTTGGTACTCATTAAGGATTCAGACAATCAAGTCAACACTGCCAAGTCTCTTGGTGTGGTGAAGACATTCAAGATTAGGAATGGTGAGGCAATGATCACCCAGGAATTTTTGACTACCCAAGAGAAAATCTGTAAATTGATTCACTTGGTTGATAACAAGAACCCGTATAAAAGTTTATCAAATTTAATTTACCTAAGAAAGAGATACCTCAATAGGAACTTGCAGAATATCATTTACACATATCCAACATTAATCCATAGGATATTGTACAAGTTGAAACTTGTGGGGTATCTAAACTTAAAGAGAAAAAATTCAAACTCTAACAAAGATTTAGTCGTAACAAGTTACTGGAAGAATTTATCTGTTATATTAGACGAACTTTATCAAAATCATCAGCAGTTCAGCTCAGAGCTAATCTTAAAAATACATCTTAATTGTGCATCTTTAGCGGATCAGCTACAACAAGAATCAATAAGTTACGAATTATACACCCAATGCTTTGTTATATATGAAGAAAACTGGACAATGGCATCAGGTCATCAACAGTTCAATACTCACGATCCAATGAGTGGCTCTGTGGGCTACCAATCGATCGTGCTCATTGCAAATAAGTTACTCACACTGAGATATTTCACCAGAGAGAACTACGAGAACCTCATTACGAAAGTCACTCTTTACGGGTCCAAGCTTTTAAAGAAACAAGACCAGTGCAGATCAGTGTACTATTGTTCACATCTTTGGTGGTGGAGCGATTTATATGTTGAAAAATCTCCAACAGTATCATTCGGAAAAGATGCAAAGGAATCCGACGAAGAAACCAGCAAAGAAAACGATGAAGAAAAGGAAGAAATTCAAAAAGGGTCAAAGGAAAACAGAACAAATAAGTCGGATAATGGGCAAACCGAACAGGAGCTTTTCAGAGACCCAAAGAGAGTATTGGAATGTTTACAGAAAGCCCTCCGTATCGCAGATTCTTGCATGGACCCATATTTATCCCTCAAGCTCTTTGTTGAAATCTTGAACCGTTGCCTCATTTTCAATGTCTACGGCAATCCTTTGATAGATTCACGCTACATCAATGGCCTTATCGATCTAATCAAAACCAACATAGATAACTTAAAAGGTAATAACACAATCAAGGACGTTGATGATAACGAATACAAGCTATTCACTCACCTTTCCAGCACTTTCAACCGCACCTTACTGTACATTGAAGAGCAACAAGAATCCGAGGGTAGATTCGAGGGTATAGTCGTATAGTTTCTATAGACCCTCCTCCAATTACATGAATAAATAACTAGAGCCAGTGTGTATCAGATTCCCTCCCATAATCTCTACATAGACTCTAGCGAAGTGGCACTAAGCAGATTTTCCAAATGCGGAAATTTGGGCGATTTCCTTAATACATAAACATTATATACACAGAGGTAAGCTACATACAAATATATGTACAGTGAAGATAAGGCTCCAATTCTACTACTATAACAATACAAACGAGTCATGTAGACATTACAACAAATCAAATCTAGAACTCTTTTAGAAGTCAATTGAACTGAATTAAGCTTTAAATCTCTTCTTAAATTTAACAAAGGCGGTACAATATAGATATGCCATATATAAGCAGAAGTTATAGTAGTTATCGCGAATATGAAAAAGAGCCTCTCAACTGATAGGCGAGGAAAATCACATATTAAAGCAGCTGGAGACTCCATTAAGAAAGTGGAAAACTCTTTGGCAAGCTTTTAAAATCATTCAAGAATGTTTCAAGTATTAATCTTTGGAGCTCTTTATATTTTATCGGTAGCATCTACAGCTATCCCCAGATTGGAACATGGATTGAAGGCAAATAGTGTTGCAATTAGGGAAACAATATTGGATGAAAGAGGTAATCCTATGTATTATGAAGCCATTAACTCTAATCCTACAAGCAAAAATGTAATTGAAGTATCTTATCCATTTGTACCTAAAAAGTCATATGGTGATTCTGTTTATTCTACCCTTTTGTTTGAACACACGTTTGGAAACTCTTATGGCACCCCTTATACAGGTAGTTATTCTCCTCCTGAAGGAATTGATTTCAATAGAGTTGTACTCACATTAAATACTACTGTTTCTGGTAATCAGTTTGATAGACTATGTCACTTCATTATTGGTGGAATTGAAGTATGGAGAACATCTACTATGGAACCAGGGAGACTCAATGCTTTTTCTTCGTTTAAAAAGGATGTTTCTGATTACATAACTTTATTTCAGGAAGAGTCAGACATTGCTTTTGACTTGGGAAATATTGTGAATAACATTTATACTGGGTCATTTGACCTTAAGTTATACGCAGACTTCTACAATGAGCCTGAAGTAAATGATAACACAAGTAATGGTGGGGGTGAATCTGATAATGAGAGTCTCTTTACTATCGATAGATCAGCTGATAGGGCTTTCCCATTAACTTTCAATGGAAGTGCTCCTCAAGTCCCTGTAAAGCAGCTTCCTGGAGACACACTTTCCACTCCCTTACCACCGTTATCACAAAATACATCCAGATTAATTTTGTCTGTGAAGAGCTCCGGTGCTTCTGATGAAGAGTTTTGGTATACTAATGTCATAGACAAATATGTCGATGTGTTTGAGGACAAAGGGACTGACTTCTTTGGTCATGGCCCCATAAGATTTATCAATGTTTTCCTTAATGGGAAGAAGATTGGGACTCAGGCGGTTGAGCCAGTGGTTTTCACAGGAGGAATTTCCCCAGTTTTTTGGCTGGCAACTGTTTGTGATGATGCATTTGACTTGCCATCTTACAATTTTGATATTACTGGGCTTTTACCTTTAGTTTGGGAGAACCAGTATGATTCTGATAACGTTATTATATCTGTTGAAGTTACTAATGGTCTCACAGAAACTGGCTACGAAGGAGCTCCTTACACAGGAAACGGCTGGATAACTTCTGCAACATTGTTAGCATATGAAAACAGCGAAATTGTTAATGCTTCAGGTAAAGTTATCGATGTAAATGATGATAAGCTGGCTGATGTGTTCGGATTTACACCTCCTTACACCGGAACTTTGCAGCAAATTGTTCATGCTAAACAAGACGTTAATATTGTTGGAAACTTGGAATTTGGATTGAAAGATGGCTCTACTTTAAACGCTAAAGTAACTTCTAAGACCACTGCAACGACATCCAATGTTCAAACATATAGTGAATATGGTAATTCGTCTCAATTGGTTCATTTTGGCAGAAGTATACATAACGTGGACATAGTTAATGCTGATGATGGCTTGAAGCTTTTTAGTGACATCAGTGATTACGGTCACCCATTCATTTTAAATCTGCAAGAGCAAAACTCATCCAATGCTAATACAACAACCTACAAATACGATATTGCTTTATCCAAGGAGGTAAAGTTGAATATGAACGATAAAACTAACGTTCAAATCAACAGACCGCAAAACGGAACGACTTACTTCCTGACGTCACCAAATGGAAACTATGGCTATGGAGGTATTCAGACAAAGTATGACCTTAAAATAAATTCACCTTCTGAACAAGTAGACTATTACAGAGTAGTCAAAACTGAAAACAGTACAATCATTGAAGACGAAGTAAATAATAATAATAATAATAATAATTTACAAAACAATGGTCGTATTGGTGATAATATTACAACACAGGCACAACAGGAGATTGATAATGTATTCCAAAAGTATCATATCAACGGTGCACTAACGCTTCTTAGCAATGGAAACGGTGACCTGATCCAAAACTCTTCTCAGCCATTTGAATTTCATTCAGGTGATAAGAAGTTCAGAAGATTAATTTCCAGATTAGCTTATTGATAAGCTGCTTGAACATGGAATTATATCTATCTATGTCAAAATTACAGTTTAAAATTATTTTCAATACTTGAATAGATTTGAAGTATGTATTCGTATAGATGTATTTATTAATTTGATGCATAAGAGTTTTTAATGTTGATATTTCAACCAAAACCAGCCCATTCAACAGAAAATGCTCTCATTGATGGATTTTCTGTGAACATATCAACTATAGGATGATTCTCGTTCGGGTTCTGATTCTGGTTTTGGCTGTGTTCATGTTCTTTTTCGTTTTCCTGATCCAAGTATTTTTCTTCATTGTCTATAAGAACCCATAATTTCTTCACACCTGTTGCAAGACGACCGCCAGCTACTAGCTCTGCGTCTTTAACCTTGTTAGTGACGTTTATAATGAGATGGCTATGATAGCGGAGTGGATCGCCAGGATAGCACAAAAATTGGCCGCCAAATTTGAGTCCCAGAGCCAAGAAGAAACCCTGAGACTTGATATGCTTAAAACGGTGGTAGGTAACCACCAATCTAGCGAGTTCCAGCTCGCTATTGTAGTTTCTTCTGATAAATTCATCTGTGCTTATTATGTGTCTGAGTGCGATGGCCCTATTCTCTGTTTGAGTATCCCATGTTACTACCTGATTTCCCAAAATATTGCTTTTAACAGACTCGCTTCCTTCTGACGACAGCAGCAGCATCAAGAGCTCGTTGTTGTAACGTAGACTGTCCACTAATTTGCCCCTTCCTGTCTCCACAAGCCACATTGTTTCGTAAAAGCTCAACTGCAATGGTTTTGACAAGAACAAGTTCTGTTGGGGGTATTTAGGTAGTGTTCCCCGGAGAATTCCCACGATACCAAAGTCCCTGAGCCTTTTGATATCATCGAGCTCGAAAATGAGAACTCTGTCTCCCACTACTGGTAGTAGCACAGGGTCCATTGAATTGATTGAAAATAAATAGAATATGATTTTAATCAAATTTTTGATGAAAATAAAATTGTTGCGTTCTTGTACATAATTACATCAAGCCGTAAACTTAACAAATTACATCAAAAAAAAAAAAGTTTTTTTTCTTTGAAAAGCCGTTAGCTTGTGCATATCTACATCAACCCAATTGAGTCTCGAGGAAAAAGGTCATTGCACCCCCTTTTACCAAAGTTTCAAATAGACACATATAAATAGACACATATAAATAGATACATATATACGAAGATATATATATAGAGAATTGTATATGGATGTATCATTGGTATGGAAAACAGACTGTGGGAAATGTAGTATCAAAGACATACATAGCTACAAAGATCCTGAGAATGTGTCCAACGTCTAGTATGCATTAATCGATAAGACTGGAAACGGAAATCTTGACATCTTTCTTATCTGAGGTGTTGGAGGTGGTGGCATCATTATTAGCATTAGCATTAGCAATAGTAGCATGGTTATTGTAATTATTAGTATTATTAGTATTATTAGTAGTTGTGTTAATGCCAGTGGAGTTCGTTGAAAAACCAGCAGCATTGCCACTTGGGGCTGCAGGTTTCGTATAGTCGTCGGACCTTGTGGCCTTTGATGGTTCACTTTCGGCTTTCAAGGTGGTCCTTGTAAGTGTCAGTGGCGATGTATTCGCTGTTAAAACATGGTTCAAAGGATTAGTTCCTGATCCACTTGAAATACTAAATCTATTAGAAGGCGTCAGGAAGGTAGAATTGAATGAGTTCTGGGAGATAGTTCTCTTGTGGGTCGAGTCCTTTAACGGATTAGGGAAGAAGTCCGGAGCGATAGAGGACCTTCTGGATGATCCAGATGAGTTATGGATATCGTAGTGACTGATAGAATTGTTTCTACTCAGTGTTAGCGGGCTTCCACCATATGGCAGAGTCGTAGAAGACGAAGGAAGTGTTGCTGAGAGATTGGGGTGTGATCTTGTAAACAAATTGATGTTATTTTGTTGCTGGTAGGTCAGATTCGATGTAGAATGTCTTCTACCCACCAGAGTCTCATCCAACAACCGTCTCTTTGCAGAACTTATCGGTGGAAGAATGTTCTGTGACGTCACATCAAAACTAGATGATCTGCTTATTCTGCTGAGAATGGGTGACATTAACCCATTGGATGCTGGGGGTGTCGTATTGGCAGACTTATCGTTACTAGAACTGAACATGGACGTATTGAATGAAATCTGTGGAATATGCGGTGGGGGGAACTTTGTGGAAGTATCTGCGAGAGGGGCTAACGGAGGAAGTTGCTGGACAGTCGAGGAAGCCAAAGTAGCAGATGACGGTAATGCAGAAGACGAATGAAGAACAGGTTGATGATTAATGGGGGGATTTTGAGGGGGCAATGTACCACCAGAAATGACTTGTGATGGTTGCTGTTGTGTTTGATGCGGTTGGTTCTTCTGACCCTGCTGCAGTTGGTAATTCTGTAGTTGATTCTGATCATTTTGCAGTTGTTGCTGAAGTTGTTGTTGTTGTTGTTGTTGTTGTTGTTGTTGCTGCGGTTGTTGAACCTCTTCCACATTCAGATTTCTTCGGTATTCATTACTGGATAGACTGGCCTTTCTTCTCCTGTTAGCTCCACCATTCCACCAGTTCTTGATTGCGTTATCACTACGACCATTAAGATGCCTCGATATTTCTGCCCATTTCTTACCATACTTGGACACTAACTTCTCTATCAATTCTCCCTCTTCAACACTAATTGGTGTACGATTAAGTGATGGCTTCAAATTTTGATGATATCTCTCTCTGCACTGTTTTGGTGTTCTGGTACCCAAATTACTGGAGATTCGTACCCAATTAGAGGGACCAAAGATTGATATAAGTTCCATTAACTTTCTATCCTCGTCCGGTGACCATGGTCCTCTCCTAGTCAGGGCAAGAGCAACGTTGTGTATGGTTATAGGCTGATCGGTATTGTTGTAATAGCCTTGATAATTCATCGTGGCCTTTGGTAGCGGAAGATGTCGTTTAGTTAAAGAATGAAGAAAGAATTCTATCTGAATTAAAGAAGGTGGTTTGAGAAAGGTGGTGGTGATTGTAACTGAAATAACGAAAAGCGAAAAGAAATGTCGGATTTTCGAGATGCAGTTTGAATGCTACATGCAGTACAATGCCATAAACACATATCACCGACAGAAAGCTGCAGGCTTGCGTTAGCAAGGAACCGGGCAACGGAAAACCAGGCGGTCTTATTTCCGACGGACAAGGGTCTTGGCGGAAAGCTGGAGTACGGTAGCGATTGGATTGAGAATAACCGTCTCTGAGAGGACGCATGAGCCACGCTATACGAGGTAACAAAGGGGAGAGATGCATCTAAGCACAGGTTGTAGGACGAAGGTGGGTTGTCAGGGAGAGATAGAAACTAGGAGTGAAACGGTGCTGGTGAATCTAGAAATGAACAGTAACCGCGTCAAGAGTGGCTCAAAAATAGGGAGAGAAGCGGAAGTAATAGGGAGAAAATGGTAGTGGCCGCGGAATTTAGACTGGAACGGTAGCAAAGAATCAGCAGTAGAGGCACAGTAGTAACAGCTGTAGAATAGTAGGAGTAGCAGGATTGGTGGCTCGTTAGTCTCACACAGCTGAGATGGGAAAGAATGTAAGCTAGGGAAAGAAGGAGAAACCGAGGAAGCGCCTCACCGTCGGAAAAGTGGTGAGTTAGCTCGTAACGTACAACGGCAAACAATAGTGACACTATAGATGAATCAAGATGGGAAAGGAATGTAAAATGAGGCCGTAGCTTGTGGGGGATAGTGAGAAAGAGAAAATCAGAGATAGTAAGTGGAACAGTGAATAATAATGGTGCATAACAAACGAATGGTCTGCGAGAAAGGTTAGGAAGAAAGAAAATACCGGTTCACGATAATAGACGCTGGTACGTTCGGCAGTGCCTTAGCCGTAGGCTTGAAAGTGCGCAGCACTAGGGCAGATAAATGAAGTAATAAGGAAACAAAAATAGCATAACAAGTACCACGAGCACAACAGCGATCATGAATGGCAACTAAGTAAGACTCTACTAACTGCAAGAACGGTGAGTAAGACCCGCAAAACAGGCAAGGCCAGCAAGATCGGCAAGATCGGCAACTTAAAAAATTGAGTAGAAAGGAATGGCAAAAAAGACAGGAGCGATGGGTGGTGTGAAGCTGAATTAGAGACGAGGAGATAAGACAAAAACCAAGCAGCTCAATGAAGTTAGAAGGTATAAAGGAAGGGGAGGGGAGGGACGAGCATAAACGAAATGAGAAAGAAATAGAGATTGATAAGTCAAACTTGTAGTGGAAGAGAATTAACAAGACGTGTAGAAAATTGAATTGGAATGTATATATAGCAACAGTTATAGAATTTTCAATTTAGTTGTATCCGTTGCAAACGACGAGTTTGTTGCAGTAAGTTGAGCCGTTAATATCACTGAAATAGAATAACCGTTGACCATGCAGAGAGATGGTCTCTGTGCATCCTCTGTTGCCAACTATTTTCTGCTATCATGAGCCCTGATAGGAGACCAAAGAACGCGAATTGTAAGCAGCCTGCTGTAAACCTTTCAACTCTGGCCTAGGATGAATCGACAAGAAGCCATACAGTTACAGGTTTGGTTTTAGCCTTGCAGAGGTCTACATCTGTGAAATAAAGGAAAAAAAAAATCTTTTCCATGAAGTCCTAGCATAGTGATTGCGGCCCGAAAAAAGATGTAGCGTTGACATCGCCGACGCAGCTTTTGCCGCTGTTGCTGTTGCTGCTGTTGCTGCTGTTGCTGCTGTTGCTGCTGTTGCTACAGCGACATCTACTAAAATTACTGATACATATGCGCGCAGGCGGCTGTAATTTATCCTTACTACCGTAGAGAATGTTTCTTTTCCATGAATCTATTGTGCTTGATAGTAGTAGTAGCCTCAGTAAATTCTAATTTGTCTGTCACTATTGCAACGATTCATTTTTGTAAAGCCTGAATTGTGTTTGTCACTGAGTTTGGTAAGTTCGTTGCTATCTCTTATTGTTTCCTTTTTTTTTTACCTGAAAGGGATAACACTTGTAATAACGACACTGGACATTGTGTTCCAAAAAAATATTTTGCCACGTCTTTTAATAATTGAATCTTTCATTAACATCTTATCTAAATATCTATCTATCTATCTATCTTTCAATCAATCGTTATTCTTGGGAAGCTGTACCTAACCAATACCGTTTTATTATCGCGCTGAGGTTCACCAGCAAAGGACTTCCCAAATTTTTAAACTTGGGCACAATGTAACGACATAGATAATTGACGCTATGCATAGACTGCACAGTAACTATTCTGGCACTCCCAGAGCTTTAACTTCAATGCAACTAGTGAAACGCACCTCGAAGGTAAAAGATGCCCCTTCGCCCCCACCAATGAAACAAGGTGAGCACCTCTCATTTAAGAAGCTTAACCTCAATATGATACTAGAGGCACGTTGTTGAATGTAGGAAATTCAAATAAAATGGGTTTACAACAACCTAAAATAAAATAAAAAGTTTGAAATTGCTCGTCTGTATAGTAGTACGTGGTGATTGGATCTAGAAATAGCAGCACTTGCGTAGTAATTAATGTCAATTCTAACTGAAAATTGGTTGTTATACACTTGTATTAATTGTTGTCAGGAAGACCACCCTCCAAAATAATCTACAGGTTCAATAGTGTCAAAAAACCTAACACATTTTCAGAAAAATGCAGTTTCTACCCATTCTTGTTCACGGTGCTTTATGCTACAACACTTGTGTCAAAGCTAAACACTTCAATTTCATCTTATAGCAGTAGAATTCGGCACATGTTGGGGCTACATGCAAACTTATTAATTATACAAACAAGCTAAACAAATATAGGGCAAGGCAGGGCTCGCCAAAATTCGCGGTATGTCTTCCCCAGCAGCTGGCTGCCTAGAATGTGCTAAGGACCCAACGTACAATCTTAAAAGTATCGTTGCTGGGGGGGGAGCACGCGATACGATATTCGATACAAAGGAGACATTTTATCGTTTCCCAACCTCTAACTCCCCCCACTGTCAACAAATAATATCTTAAAAACAGCCACAGTAAAGGGTATTAGTACCATTCCCTCTTCGGTGATTGAAAGATGCTCCGATACACAACGTATCAAAACCTGTAAAAACCAGTAAAAAGCTACGTTAGGCTAAGTTAAGCTAAGTTGCGATATACTGAAGTATATTAGAAAAAGCTATTTTGTATTGATAAGCTTACAATTTATCCACCCAAAAAAAAGTCTCTCTATTTACACACATTTACATAATTACAGTACTGATAATGGGAGCCATTTTGGAGACACCTTCTCTCACTCCCCCATTGTAAAGAGTGATGCCTGCAGCCTATCACCAATTGAGTGGGGGTTACACCTCTCATCGTCACATTGCGTGTCGAAGTGATCGTCAATTTATTGCTGTACACGCGGCTGATATCCATTCTTCTCCCATATGTTCTTCAGCTTTTGTTTTTGCTGTTATCGTTGGCATCATTGTTATCGTTGTTATCGTTGTTATCGTTGTTGTTATCGTATAATTCAAATCCACAGAATTACCATTACCTAATTTAGTCACAATAGATAATGAGCATGTCGTAAGTAACCCAACGTTGAAGTTTAATGCATCTAATTGAGCCATTTATTTTGCTCACCAAACCTATAATGAAGTCCCCATGCTAAGTATTCTCGGTCACTTTTACGTTTCATGAGACATTATGTACATTAATCTTCTCTTCTCTCCTCTTCTCTCCACTTCTCTTCTCCTACTCCCCACCCTACCAGCATGGTACATCTTTAGTACCTGTGTTAATAATTGGCAGCTGACATGTATTACTTTGCCTGCTCACTTTAGTATAAGATTTAGGAGCTTAGATCACTGAGAAACATATACTGTGCTTTTCCTCTCTTTGATTTCGTTAAAAAGAGCCAAGACGAAAGCCATTATGATTATGATCATGACTATGATTATGACTATGATTAGTAGAGTCGTTATTATTTATAATGATTTTTTCTTGTTCTTCCTTAGGGGGAGATATTAACAAGTAGTAATAATGGAATTTATTCTGTTTTTACTCGATTGACTTCTATAAGTTTCTCCATTCTATTTACACTAGTACTTGGCTACCGTCTGTCTCCACGTATTATTATTGTCATGTTATTTTTCATAGTTCATGATATTTGCTCGTAATACTCGTCTAGATCCTCCTTTTCAAAGATCACTTTTACCTGTAAAGAGCAGCTTGGGCAAATGGCTATGTCTTCCCCATCAGCCAAGTCGTCAATTCCAATGGCAAATCTGTCTCCACAAGGACATGGATATTGAAAGAGCTGAGTAACGGGGTCAAAAGTGAAGTCTTCGATCTCTATCTCATCATATACATCCATGGTAAGGGAATCCAAAAGTGGTGAATCAAATAGTGTCTATCATACTAATGAAAAATTATATTGTGATGAGCTACAGTAAGTCTCAGTACGACATTGCGACATTTAATCGATAAAAAGCGTTGAAGTTAAATATAAAAGGGTTCTGTATATGGTAATACACCCAAACATCGCGATGATATCGTTAACGATCGAGTGTCAGTCGGATGTCGGTGTAACTGCAGAAAATCCATAGGAGAAGGACATGTTCGCGCCAATAACCTTCTAGTCTGTCCACTCCACCTCGTTTATATCACATAGGATAAATGTAGCTGTGAATAGCAATATTTACGCACGGACAAACAGACAGCGAGACATGCGGGCCCAACACTATCCTCTTTCTAATTCTACCCTACAACGACATTCGGATTTAAGTACAAAAGTAGAAATAGCATCGTATGCAGAAGTAAATAAGGAAAAGGTGCTGCTTATTTTAATATCACATAGTAAAATATTGGGCCCAAATAAGGAGAAAATACCGATACACCGACAATACAATAGTCTAAACAGAGCAGTTCGTAAGCCATGTTAAAATTCCTAACTGGTCCCAGGTCTAAACTTATCTAATCTTTTATAACACAAGCTTATTGTGATTTAATTAGCTGTTAAGGTTAAACCTTAACCAGTGTTACCTCTATCATCAAAAAACTGTTAGTTCTTGTTCCTTTTTTTGGTTGCTTAAGTCAGGAATGATGTCAGGGAATTTGCATGTGTACGTTATTTAGTTCTTTGTTCTTCGTTTGTTTTGTTTGTCTCATAACTAATATAATAATAACGAGAATGGTTCCAAAAGGCAAGACGAATATTGCTCTCTAATATCTATATACAGACAGATATTATGGTGTAACGGGTTTAAATGGTGTATTGAACTTACCTGGTGCACCAAAGTCTAGATCACGTGTGGATATTTTGATTTTTGTGTAATGAGGTCTAGTGCCCCTAGAGGTCTCGTGCAAATTGAGTAGCGTGACAGCTGGACGGTGAATATGTTTTGTGTAACGTTTCTGCATCTTGCCTCAAAATTTTTCACCTTCTCCCTTAGAGTAAGATTCTTATAATATTGAAAACTGTTTTCCACACTGAAGAGAATTAGTTGTTTTCTTGTAAAGTAAAGCAAAGTAAGTATAGATAGACTTAAAATAAGAATATAGGGACTATACGATAGATACAAGAGCTACGAAGCATAATCAGAAGTGAAGAGATGGAAGAGTTTGAATAAGAGCATCGTTGGTGATGGTGTAAATTTCAAAGGTTATGTGTTATAAGTACATAAAGAATTTACCCACCGAAAGAAAAAGCATACAGATAGAGTCGTCTATACTATCAATGTATATGTGGTTACAGTATAACAGCCAAATATAACTATAACATAGTGTGAAAAGTCTTGTACGAAGATTTTAAACCAAAAAAAGACAGATGTTGTGCTCCATGTGATATTCGATCCGTTAAAAACTTTTCCCAGCATCAATAACGCTACGTGGAAAAAGTTAAAAGAGATGGTTGTATCTTGATTCCTATCCCTTTTCCTTTATAATTTCATCATGACATAATATACTAACAATACTTTTTAGAATGGGTATTTCAAGAGATTCTCGTCACAAGCGTGCTGCTTCTGGTGCTAAAAGAGCTCAGTTCAGAAAGAAGAGAAAGTTTGAGTTAGGAAGACAATCTGCTAACACTAGAATTGGTGCTAAGAGAATTCACACTGTTAGAACCAGAGGTGGTAACAAGAAGTTCAGAGCTTTGAGGGTTGAATCTGGTAACTTCTCATGGGGTTCTGAAGGTGTCTCAAGAAAGACCAGAATCGCCGGTGTTGTTTACCATCCTTCTAACAATGAATTGGTCAGAACCAACACTTTGACCAAGTCTGCTATTGTTCAAATTGATGCTACTCCATTCAGACAATGGTACGAGACCCACTACGGTCAACAATTGGGTAAGAAGAAGAACCAACCAGTTGAAGAAACCAAGAAATCTAGAAAGGTCGAAAGAAAGTTGGCTTCTAGATCTTCTTCTGCTTCTCTTGAACAAGGTGTTGAATCCCAATTCGGTGCTGGTAGATTATACGCTGCCGTTTCTTCCAGACCAGGTCAATCCGGTAGATGTGATGGTTACATCTTGGAAGGTGAAGAATTGGCCTTCTACTTGAGAAGATTGACCGCTAAGAAGTAATCTTTGTGTGGTCTTTACTTGTAAGTGCTAGTATATAATCATCATAATAAATACAAAAGATACAGATAAAAGAAGAAAGGGAGCAGGTTAGTGTAGGTATTATTGTAACAGAATTTAAGGTAGAGGTAGAAGTAAAAGTAGCTGCTAGAAGAAATGCTTTGCCTAAGTGTAGCTCCAGATCCCTAAAGCTGAGAATAGCTAAAATGATTGTGACTGTTCATTACTATCATTTACTAGATACCCTCCCTTTAGTTGAAGTCAAATCATTGTCTAAATCAATAACTACTACATTGTTCTACATCGCTTACTGTTCTTTTACGCATCTTTGAATAAAAGCCAAAAAGAAACAGTACTTGCTTTACACCTTCAATTTTGCAAAATCCTAATATATCCAAACTTTCTGTTAGTATAAGCTCAAGTCTAATTACTCAGTTAATGCAAAAGTTATCCTCAATTCTTGAAAGTTTTCAAGCCAAACAAGAATCAGTACAGGTCTGTGTAATTTTATCATCATTATAATTAGAAAATTTTACTTACTGTTTTAAATGCACCAATAGGCATTTCATAGACTTTGTTTTGCTTGTTGAAAGACACAATTAGTGTTTATTTGTAGGTTATTCCATAAAATCCAAATAATTCCTATTCCACTTAGTGTCTTATTACTCGTTAGAATTTATTTCTTTAACAAATGTTGTAAGAAATAGTGAAAATTTTTTTATTTCGAGTAAGCCCTGGTTAACAGAATTAAATCAGGTCAAAAAAAAAAAAAAAAAATTTTGAAAAGAATCAGCTAAATTCACTGATCAAACAGAAAAGAAATTATGGCAAATATTTTTCTACTAAAAGCTCTCATTAAGAGTCTAATGACTTATTCTTTCTATTGTAGATACCCTAATTTAATTCACATAAAGTGAAAAATAATTTTAAGATTGCAACATTAAACATCATCTCTGCATTAATGCATATATGTTCTCTTAATTCAAAATCGTATTTGTCTATTCAAATCTATACGAGCAAATTAATTCACTCAATAGTCTCTACAAAGGTTTAACTACTCAAATTTAATGAATTGGCCAGTAGCCTGGAAACAAATAGTGCATCTTTTCCAAAAGTTCTTTCTTGACACCATTTGGATTGGTGGAAACAGCAAATTTCATTGATCCCTTTATGTCCTCACCTAAGGAAGAGCCATTCTGGAATTCCTCACTAATGATATCAATCAAATGAGCTGCTAATTTACACGCATTGGCAGAATTGGCTTTTAAATTACCCACAACAGTTTCCACTGTAACAGGTTCTTCATTTTCATTCCATGAATCATAATCTGTAGACATACATATCATCTGGTAGGCAATTTCAGCTTCACGGGCCAATTTAGCTTCTGGTAGAACAGACATATTGATCACTGATCCGCCCCAAGTTCTGTACAACTTGGATTCTGCTCTGGTACTGAATTGAGGTCCCTCCATACATATAACAGTTAAATCATCACCTTTATTGGTGCCAGACTTTGTGTGAAAAGTAGGAGAAGGGTTTTTTTCAGCTCCGTCCAAGAATCCAACAGAAGGCACAGATTTAGAAATCAATTCGTTCAATTTCAAATCAAATGGTTCACCAAACATAGCATGGGCAACGAATCCCTTTTCAAAGAAAGTAGAAGGTCTGATTCCCTTGGTTCTATCGATCACTTGAGTTGGCAAAACGAAGTCTCTTGGCTTAATTTCTTGTTGCAATGACCCGACAGCAGAGAATGCTACAATGGCCTTAACTCCAATCTTTTTCAAAGCAGCAATGTTGGCCCTAGATGGAACATCAGATGGGAGTAAATCGTGATGAGCTCCATGTCTTGCTAAAAAAGCTACTGGAAAACCAGTTTCTGTGATAGAAATGGTGATTGGAGATGAAGGGAATCCCCATGGTGTAGAAATTGTCAATCTGGCCACTGGTTTCAAGTTGGGCAAATCATACAATCCTGTTCCACCAATAACAGCTAAACTAACCTCTCCTTCGTAAGTATGTGGCAAGCTTTTCAATTCTATCTTATCTCTATGTAAAGACATATTCAACAATTTCCTAACCCTTGGACCAACTAATCTATTCATTCGGCAGTGGCAGCCAATTTATTAAATCATCTCGCCTTTTATACCGTAAGCAGCCGCTGATAGCGGTGTGGCTTTCCGAATTGCAACGTTGACCTAATCTGTAAAACATCATTAAAAGTCCATACCGTCTCACCATACACACCATTTGTTTTACAGGTTAATGGAAGACACTTCTTTTGGTATATTAAAATGGCAACAATAGATCTTTATATATTTACTAGGAAGTGACAACACACTAACTTTAGACTCGTAAAAAAACTGAGCTCTTCCATACGAGTAAATATAGTTCACCGTGTATTTTGCTTATTCAAAAAGATTTTTGTCTAACCAAGCTCATGAGACCATATCTTGCCAAAAAGGTGCTATGACAAATCTTTCTGTGAAAGAAAAGATGATTGGAGATAAAGGGGAACTAAGTGGGTAAAGAAGTGTCATTATCGCCACTAGCTTCGAAGTTAGCAAATCAAATTAGCCTATCCCACCGATACTGCCCAACCGAATCTTACCTTCGTAGGTATGTAGTAATGTTTTTAATTCCGCATTTGCACATAAAGACACTCTCCTTTCTAATTCATTAATCAGCTAGCTAGCTTACACCAACAATACAACCTCATTTACCAATCCTACTTGCCTTCCTTTATAATCAAAAGCAGGTTATGTGAAGAGATGCTTAAAGGTTGCAATGTCGATCTAACTTGCAAAATGGATACAGTTCGCTTGTTCTTATGCGCACGAAACTTTTACAGGTTAGTGAAGGCTTTGCGGGACTTCATCTGACACATCAAAATTAGCAAAATAAAAGACCGTATTGTATATACTCGTTAATAAGTGACCATACTAAAAACTATAAACTACGTTAACTTGTCATAAACAAGATGCTTTACGGAGCGGGCAGAGCACAGGTTAGGTGTACTGGAGTAGTGAGACGAGCAGGCGTGCAATTTTGGCGAAGCTATGCATCAAAGCCTCCAGCACCATCTGCAGAGTTAGAGAAGCCTGAGGTAAGCCAAAGAAGGTTGATGCCGAAGAAAATAGCCAAGACCAGGATAAAAAAGGAAGAGAATATGATATCAGGTGGTGGATCTGTATTGTCCCAAGCATCCACTGAACCAACTAGGTTTATCTCGTTTAAGGATTTCCCTAGGGCTCCTCAAGAGGTACTTGATCAAAGTGTCGAGCAGTTGTACACTTCTATCAACCTTAAGCCCTGGATAAATACAAATATTGTATCTGAACCATCGCAAGAGGACATTCTAGGTGAAAGATCAAAGAAATACGTGGATTTTAACATTCCAGACAAGTATTTAAAATCGCATGCCAAGGAGGAGATCACCAACAGAGATAGAGCTCTTGTAGAAGAGCTTGACAACTTTCTCAAAGCTGAGGATATGAACGAAATGATGCCCTCTCAGTTAAACCTCATTAAGTTATACTATGATCAAAACACCAACTCTTTTCAGTCTTATCCCGAGCACACACTTAAGAGATCTTTACTGGGAATGGTCAATTTGAATCCATGTCTAGATGATATTGATGACCAATATCTTTGGAAGCTTTTTCCAGAACACAAACTCTTTGGCGTTCGCCCCTTTGAGAAAGAAAACCATGGTTTTAAAAAGTGGGAGCAAGAAATGTTAGAGAAAGAGAGAAAAGAGAAGGACGAAAAGGATATCGGTCAAAGGGAGTTTAAGGAATTTGAGAATGCATTGAAAGAGTCAAAGTCTTTCTTTAACAAGCCCAGAACGGGTGGTAGAAGAAAGTTGGACCGTAAATTATTGAAACAATATAAGAAATTGAAGGAAGAAGGAAAGATACCTGAAAACTTCGTCATTAGTGATTTCAAGTTGCTAATATAGTTAAATACAATTGTGCATTTTATTCATAGATGATAATGATTATAACATGATAATTAAAAGGAATGTCTTTGTAAAATCGTTTAAAGTGTCTCTAAATAAGGAATGTCCTATTTTGATAGCGAATGTCTTGCATTGCGTTATGCGAGTATGGAAGAAACAATAAGAAATGTCTAATAACTTCTTTGGCTAGATCATTCAATAATGTTAAGTCGGACGTCACCGTAACCAAATCTAGCCTTGTTTTCTTCAAATACTCTCTTAAGCTCATCGACGTAAAGTTTATGATAATGATCAAGTAAATCTGGAGGAACCTTTACCTTTGCTGGTGCGGCTCGTTTCCTTTGGTTATTAGATAGAAAGAGACTTGTAAAGGAGTCGGTTCTCTTGTTAGAAGACAACTTAGGTGGAGGACTACTGTTCTCCTCGAATTCGGGGTGCTTCAACTTATATTCTGCCATGGCTCCTTCAGGTACATGAATAGGCTTTCCGATAACAATGTTAATAGGATTTCTGTAAGGCAAAAACCCAAAATCGTAGATAAATACACCACGAGCACGGAAGAAAGGCAAAGTAAACAGAAAGGTCTTTTTCATCCACTGCTGAAAGGCACTACCTAGTGATCCTGGTTTGGGAACAGTTAACTTGAAAATATCTGCTTCACCAAATGCAAAGGTTGGAACAAGAGAAACATTGCCTAATTCTATTGCTAATTTAACAAATCCCTTTCTTTTATTCAATACAAGTCTAATTTCCTTTTGTGGACTCTCTTCAGTGCTTGCTTTGTCTCGTTTTGGTTCTTTTGGTGAACCATTCCCATATTCAATACCAGTGGCCCTTGCTTCTTCAGTCTCCTCGCCCACATCAGATTCTGGTCCCTCGTCTTTCTCGCTAACTTCAGTTCCATGTTTGTTCCCGTCATATCTTTTCACTGGAGCAACCATCTGGTTCAACAAAGACTCCTGTGCTCCTCCGACAACCAAACACACAGAATTGTCACCATTATTGATAAGGCTTTTGATATTTTTCGCAGATGCACTAGTTAATCCCAATCCTAAGAGGTAATCTCTATAATAGGGCAATGTAAATTGGGTGGTCAATGTTAATGGAAATACTTTACCTATTCCAGGAAGAATTCTCTCACCCTTTGAAGAATCGTGAAACAATGGCTTCAACCATTTGAGTATTGGTTTAAATGGTTCATTTCTCAAAGAGTTAGTTGCGAAAAGCCCCATAACTCCCATGGAAATAACTCCATGTGGGTGATAGCCGAAAATATACCGAGGACCGGTAGTAACTTTTTTGAGGTGGTATTTGCTCTGTTTTTTCCCGTTTGTGTTGGTTTCAGCTCTCAGAGAACCGTCGGTGTCATTAAGACGTTTACTGAGACCCAACTTCTTAAAAAACTTATCGATAAGCGTACGAGAATGTTCGGAAACTAAGTCCTCTTCGTCATCTGGCAAGCTTTCAGATGTCATTGGCATATAAGTGAAAGTAGCCTCCAATTCACAAGACTTATGTACTCTAATCGGGAAATAATCCACAAACCAATCCCACACGATAAGGTTCTTCATCCAATCCTTGACTCTGTAGACCACCATTCCATTTGAAGGTGTATGCAAATCGAACCCATACCACCAAATGAAGTATGGAAAAACAATCAAAATCCATCCAGGAATCCCCAATGATAACGTAAAAAGAAATATCAAAACGAAAGTTGGTATGGAGATTACATGCCAAAGGATTCCTACCATCTCCAACCTGTTAGACAAAGGAGTGTTCAAAGGAGCAATATGCAACAAACTATTTCTCTTACCTTCACCATTACTACCTTTTTTACGTCCTAACACTCCCCTTCTTTTCCGAACTTCCGTTTCCATGGTAGTTGCGCTAAGTTCCACACTTCGCTATTTGTGACAAAAGAGTCTTATTAAGGGGTTTTTTTTATCCCAAGATAAGATAAGTAGAGATTTTGTACGTCCAATACCTCCTTATTTGCACGAATTGGTCGTAAATCTCTCCTAGAGTCGCCCAAATTGATATTTTGCTGATGTGTGAAGAAAATCTAAATTATGTTGCCAAATTTGATTAAGATTTAAATAAATGTGATAGAAATCTCAATGAGGAAATTTTACACCAAATAGGTATGAGGAGATACCTTTATTAGTGTACACGTTATAAAGGCTTTTTAAAGACAGTCATGGTGAAAAGAGGTGAATCAGAGTTGGACAATGATAGTCAAAAGACCCATTACTGGATACATCCAAAGAAACGAACGAAAAAAGGCTATTTGGCGTCACTTGCTGGACTATTTGGAAGTCAGAACAAACACGGCAGTCCTTTCATCAAGCTTCTCAATGGCAAGGAAAGCGATATAGCGGTACGTACGAGGTATGAATTATACCAGCAGATTCATCTGCAGCAGGAGAAGAAGGCACAATCCATTTTAAATCAGACAAATGTAGCGATGTTTGAAAGCTTGTTACTGTTTATAGATAACAAGTACAATAGACTTCCAGTAGGATTGCTACTGCTCACTTCTAATAGTGCCAACAACATGCGGATTCTTCAAGAGCTCAGGAAGTTTCTTGAACAGTATTCAAGTAACATAAAGGTAGCAAGTTTAAGTTCTAAGAGCTGTGCCAACATAAAATCGACACTTCGTGAAGTCGTGAAGCAGTTTATCAATTCAGATAATCATGCAGTGCGTACTGATGAAACTATGAATGATTACCAGGAACAAGCTGATGAGGAGGAGGATAACGAAGGGAGGGTTAGCTATGACTTTGATCTCGTGGAAGATTGGTTCCGCAGTCAACGTGACAAAACAGGCAATGCTCAGCTCGTAGTGATCATTGAAGATACAGATTCGGTGGGCAGTCAAGTACTTAACCAGTTAATCAAGCTTCTTCATTCATACTATCACAAACTCCCAGTTAAAATCATCATGGGATTATCTACAGGGAATGTGAGTAGCTGGGTTAATTCTCATTTGAGCAATGATGTTAGACTTTTAATAGAAGGATTTAAGTTTAAAAGTAACGACAACAAGGACTTGGCGTATACAATTATGGATGAGCTTTTCTTGAACATTGATACGCCTCTAGCTTTGGACTCTACTTTGTCATCGATTTTGTTGTCTCGTTATGAGAACTCCAACAACTCCGTAGACATTTTGCTCTCAGAGATAAAATTATGCTACATGATCCATTTCTTCCAATCACCTCTTTCTGTGCTTACGGAGGAAACTTTTAACATTGACAAAACATACGTGAATGCATTGAGAATGCTTCCAACCTTTAAAGCACACATCGAGCTCAAAATAAATGAATTACATCTTTTAAAGAAGGATTTTGAAAAAAATGAGTTACTTCCCGTCGGTGTTAAAATTAAGGCCAACATTGAGTCGTTGAAGTCTCATATCAAAGGACTTCTAAAATCTAATGAGCAGGTTGTTACTCTCTTTCAGCAGTCTCGACTCGACTTTCAAGCATACAAATTATCCGTGATAAATACGGTAAACGTGATTCAGATCTTGCAACCAACAAAAAGTAAGTGGGAAATCTACAAGCTCGTTGTGCAAAACCAATTCTTTAACTCTGTGCATTCAAACCGGTTTTTCAAGCATCTTCATGGACTAAATACGCCCCAAGCCGTGTCAGATTTGTTACAATCAAAGAATCTAATTGAAAAAATCAATAGTACAACGGATTTTCAGCTTTTGTCACTCAAAGGGGAGCTCAAAGGACTCACGTCAATGAGTTCAGTGTCGACCTTTATCACAACCATCCAGAAATACTTCAATAACCTGTTCTTATCCAAACCCATCAACCTGCTTCTATTTAGTGAAGTGTTTACCATGAATGGTGGCTCTTTAGAGTTCAATAGTGTGAAGATAATCGAAGAAAACAACGAGAACCTAATGATTAACCTCATAAGGCCAAAGCTTCGTACTATTTTGGAGCTAAGCTTAGAAGATTCCAGCTCCTATTTGAATAATGACTTGGTATTAAACGAAGTTAAAAGAGTTAGTGATGTGTCAGTACCTCCAATTTCCCAACTCTTTGCTATTTATAAGGACGCGCCAGCATCCATCAATATCTACGATTTTTACGCGGCATTCAAGCATACTCTAGACAAAGACAAGATTCTTGAAGACGTAAAGCTTAGTTTAGAGAAAAGTTCACACGGAAATAAGAATCAATTGCAGCAGATTGAAACTGACTGGGATAAATTCGCATATTCCATGTTCATCCAATGTTGCTTTGAGTTTGTCATGATAGGTATCATGAAAGAGAAACCCCGAGCAGATTTCTTCGAGAAGTCAATCTGGAAGGGTCTATGAACATAAATGATGGCTCTTCTCTTTATGTTCATCGCATACTACGATCACAATATCAGTAAGTCACAGACCATATTGCATTGTTAGCTATACACAACATATCATCACAGTGTACGCCTTCTCTCTGCAGCATAACCACGTCATTTTCTATAATAAATATTAAAAATATCCTTATATAAAGACTCCATCACTCAGATTGTTTCCCTCATTGAAGTAGTCTTCTCATTCCAATAAATAGTCCTATTAATCGGCCAAAACTTCGCTATCTTTCAATATTTTCTAGTTGTTTTCCAGGCCCGCCTGATTGTTTTCCAGATCTGCTTTTTCATTTTCTAAGACCTCCTTTATCTTCTCCTTCAGTGCTCCAAGAAGATTGTCCAGATTCTTTGCTGCCTCCTTTGCCGCCTCCTCCTTTGCAAATTCTGCCTCCTCTTTTTCGGCATTAGCTTCCATCTCGTATTCCGGCCTGTCCCCATAGAAACTGTTAGTTACAGATTCGAGCATTCCCTTGAGTTTCAGGCTATTTTGCTCGTACAACTCAGGATTGTTTTTCTTGATATGAGAGTGAGCAGAGATAGAAACAATCAATAAAATCACGACAAATGACACGGTAGTGAGCAAAGTCACCAATCTCCTTGTCTTAAAGATTCTCTTGTTTAGAACTGTTGTGTTAGCGTGCATCTTATATATTTACTTCTCAAAATATAAAAAGCCTTGAAATAGCACGATCTAATGCTTCTACTATGTTGAACTTTATGTAATTTGGCGTTATTTTAGTGTATTCTTGCTAATTTTTATATATACCATATGCAGTCTGCTTTAAATATGAAAATTCCATTTGCAATGAGCCCCCAAAATGTGCTAAGTTAAATGCATCAGAGCACTGATGAGCAAGCGTAGACTTTTGGGGATCCCGGTGTGTTTAGTATGGTCAACTATACATGACGAAATTCGTAGAAATGCTCACTATGAAGAGAAGATGCTGATTATGAATGGAAAAAGTCGGAAATAGGACGTAATATGGTTGCGAAAATACTGGAGTTAGAATGTGGATCGCTTTTGGTGGTTTTGGAACCTTTTGCTGCATTTTGAGCAGCTAACCTCAAAGCAGCATGCTCCTGTGCCTTTTTCTTAGATTCCTGTTTGAGCCGAGCCATGTGTACATTTTGCTCGGCTTTAAACTTGGCAATGGTCTTTGCAAGTTCCTTCCTGTCCTTAGTGATCTGGCCATAGCTTCTAAAGTCAAAAGAACTAGCCCACACATCACCCAAGTCATTAAATCTCTGTCTTTCTGCGTCATTGAACACAATTAAATGACCCTTGGCGATATTGGACTCGATTTTTCCATCTTCGTTTGTCTGTTCAGCTCCGATTTGGGAGTATCCACACCAAGTGTATCCGCTGCAATATTCTCTCATGTTTATCCATGCTTTATCCGATTCTCCCTTGTTATTGGAGGCCTCTAATCTCTCTGCTGGAGGGATCACAGCATGCTTAATAATGACTTTATCGTCAAAAAATGCCCTGAAACTCTCTAGTGTTTCTAACTTTCTGTATCTTCTTTTAGATCCAAACTCCTTCTCAAAATTTACCATGTGGTTATTACCACAATGCCTGAAACCAGAGTTAAACCATAGAAGTGTGTGGTTATCTACATCGTTGATATGCGCTGGATGATTGGAGCAAACTTCCTTAGATTGCAACTTTTCCCCTTGTTCTGCATCACTGAGTCTCTCGCTACCCGGTGTAACCTCACCGATGGCAGCAGAAAAATGGTCGTTGAACGAGTAGTTCTCGTCACCGGAAAACGCCAATGATAACCAGAACAATTCCTTGTCACCGTAGACTCTCGCTTGAACAGGAAGGAAAAAATTCAACAAGGCCATGATCAATGGCTGATGGAAATGCCTTGCCCTATTAATTACAACCAAACCAGACTCCATATAGTGGTTCGATCCCAGAAAAAATTTTCTGTCAAGTGTATAGTCAGAAAGCTGCTTAATGCCAAAAATAGTGTTGTCCATAACTGACGGCATCAACTTTTTGAAAAACGTCACATCTGTGTCTGGACGATATTCTACAGCAAGTCTGTCCTTATAGAACATTGTTCCATTGCTAACGTATTTGGGAAGTTTGAAGAAGAACTCTGGATTCTCCAAGATCACTGTGTCGGCGTCCATCAAAATCATTTCTTCAAACGAGTTGAATAAAGTTGCTAAAATCTTATTTCCAAACCCTTCAAACTTGCTCTTGTATTCTCCCTTAATTGAATCACTGACATCCACGAACCAAAGATCTTGTATAGGGTAGTCTTCGAACTGCGTGACACTGGCTGCCACCAACTGATATCTTAACTCGTCAGAAATATTAGAAAAGTAGACAATTTCAATCGGTAATTGGTTACCAAGTTTACGCAACAAACGAATAAGTCTTATGGTCAGATCAACATGCTTATCGGCTATACTCAATACAATACCCTTTGCATTCAACTTTCTTCTGTAGCTGTCAAGAAAGCATCCATCTTTTCTAGCTTTTTTTCCAGTCTTCTCAAATACAGGGAATTTATGAGTTTTTCCATCCCATCTTTCGAACTTGGGCAATTTAAATGTGAGCCAAGGATACACACGCTCCTCAAGTTCCAAACATGAAAATTTCTCAGCTGAAGGCAATTTGGACGAGCCCATCACCAAGGACCTGAATGTATTCTGTTGCTTTTCTACAAAAGCATCGTTTTCCCGTGGTTCAGTTAAAAAGCACCGGTTAAAAACCTTCGTATGTGTCACGTAGTCGTGAATTGCCTGCTCATCTTCCTTGATCTTATCCCAATTCAGGTGGTATAAATACTCTATTTCGTCAATCACTCTTTGATCTACTGGTGCATCAACCCTGATGTTATTTGCCTTGTTATACTCTGTTATTTTTGTTGATTTAAAATCATCAAACTTGGCAAATTTGCCCTTCTTAAACTCAAAATGTCTATGAGGATCAACGAACCAACTGCTGTCTTTCTTACCCAACTGGCTGAAGTATAAGTTGCATCTTTTGTTGAAATCTAAGCTTTTCAACACATCTACCAAGTTTGCTGATCCAAGATAATCATCGTAAACGGTAGATTTAATTTCTAATGTCGCAAGGTGACGAGATTTTGGATATAACCTGGATAACAAGTCTTCCAATGACTTATTATCAATGAAAGACAAGTTCTTTGTCTTCAGCCATTCGTATTGGGTCCAAATCCAAAGTATTAATACCCATATTGCTACGATACATCGTACTGCAATAGTTTTATATCTGACGTTCCACATTTTGACCCTGTTAAAGTGTATGCAGCTGAAATGTTATTTAGAGTACTTTGGTTGGTCACTTAAAAAGTGGATCCAAATGCTGCTTTAAATGCAATAAACCTGAAAACTTTACTCGTCCACTTCCAGAAATACTGTAAACGATCTTCAATATCGTATAAAATACCTCAAGTGTTGAAAACTTACCCTAAACCACCTGCTTATGGTGCCGTCCGTAACCGTCGAACGTACTTTTGTCGTATCAATCAGAATTGTTAAGCTGATTCGATGCTGTTTGGGCCCTTTATTATTGTTCCACTCTGATATATTAAAAAACTCCTTATCTACTCTAACTGTTGATCAGATTTAGGTTTTAGCTCGTTCTATTAATGGCTACTTTTTTTTTCGGCAGTGCGATGACACTGCTAAAGATCTCACTTAGAGGGCAAGGATATATAGGGAAGTTATCAATAAACTCTGATATTGACAGATCTTACTGTCGTGTGTGTTTGCGGAAACGGTATTTACTATTGGGACGGCTTCTGATCTACATTGTGCAATATTGTTATGCCAAATTCTAATCTCCCTAATGTTCAATAGGAGATCATTCTATCCACGTGGCCCCATCGATCTTCTAATTTGGGACCGTTAGGCATATCAGCAATTCAGGGACATACAATACTAAGAGGAGACAATAGAGAATACCGAGACAAGTAGGACCCTAGAGTGCGTTATGTACAGAGTCGAGCATTGATAATAGAATTTCAGTCTACGGCTGATATTGAGCGGTGGTCCTTATAGTATATGCTGAATCTATGGTATTGCGCACTGGCCCACTTATGATGTCGTCGTTGAGTATTGCGACATCGTCACCAAGTTGCAAACTTCCCCAAAAAACTCTTGAAGATAAAATACTTAGAGGAAGGATACAATGCTGTGAAGAAAAGAATAAACTACGAGTACTTTCTTTGCTGATACTGAATTATGTTAACCACCTTGATGCACCAATCAAAGCGTATTGAAGGAATTTACTGAAAGTATACCTTCCTTTAGTACTACAATATGTTAATTTCCTATTCTGTATATAATGAATATATTTGTTGAACCCTTTCTAACCACTTACAGCAGGGCGACACCCGGTAAGAATACCTGTAACACAACAATGACAATGACAATTACAACAACATGACATCACTTCGCCATGTCTTTCATGCCTTTTATGCAGCTGAAGCTTACTTCGGTGCCTTATCTTCCTGCTTAAACTTGTTAAACATGTATGTGCTAAATATTCGTGGGACCAACTTTAACCGTTAAGAAGCTGGATATAATAAACGAAAAAAAATCGAACGTATTGGTTCCGTTGCAAGTATAATAGCATTCAGGTTTAGTCCCGGTAATTCATTCCAGAATGTCAGTAAAACCTTGAATTACCATGCTCAGCTGTCCAGGGCACGAAGGGAAATGCTAATACACACTACTAGAGAATATCCATATCAGTAGACGATTAGCAGGACCAATAGCACCCAACGAATATCCCTGGTGACATATTTCGGTATATGTTCTATATGCCGTCCAGGATCTCATGTCCGTGTTTGAGACCTAAACCGGAGTATAGTAGTTCGTGTAATGCCGTATTCACGGCTCAGGTGCTAACAGTGGCTCATCTCCCCTCCATCTCTTATTTTATATGCTTCTACGTACGTAATCAGGATAAGAAACGCACACTATACGAAACGTCGGGTACGGCTACACTGGTGCTGAAAGCAGGGACGGGAAGGTAAGCTTCCCTCAGGAATATGATTCTTCGCCGCGAAGAAAGTTCTCTTGAATGGTGATGTGCTTTTCAACAGGCGATGAGCTCTCATTGGGAGCTCCTCCATTGAAAATTCCGGAAGTCGTCCATATTAACTGCTCAACTTCCGGTAGCATGACGGTGAAATCTTATCAGAGCATAATTAATCTCTTGGCTATAGAGCGATATCATGGGGTCGCCCTCCGAAAGCACTCACCATCTAGAAATACCATTACCCGATGTGGCAGGATATACGTAGATCACTGATAACATACAAGGCAAAGATCTTTTCTTTCTCTCAAAAACCCTTTCTCTCGCTTGTATACCCACAATTTCTACGCTGCCTTTGTTCTCGTACTCTCTACTTCTACAGGCACTCGCTCAAGACTCATTTCATAGCCTTGGTAACTCTTGCCTCTATCCTGTTTCCTTTGTTTGAGTGAATAACCCGTTTTGGCCGTCATAATACTAGCGAAACCGCCCTATGGCGACGCATTTCTGGTACGGCAATTTCAAATTTCTTTATGCTTGAGTATCCGGGTAAGCATCCCTTGATAACGATAAGATGTTCCCGCATTTGGAACTCTGTATATATATATATTCGACAATTCGAAGACGTGAAAAAGAATTACAGAGTAATTTTGACTGTCCCATCGAGCATCATTACAACATAATTTAAGATGCCTGAGAAGGAGTTGGAGTACATCAGATCCAGAGAGGCTGCAGATGGCTCTTCGGACGAAAAAGGAGGTGTTTACATTGATGCTTTTGATGATGCCGACAACAAAAAGCAATTAACAGGTTTCGCTAAGATAGCGGATTCCTTTAAGAGATTTGATGATAGAGATTTGGGTATTGATCCTAGTCTTTCTGAAGTTGAGAAAATTGCCGTTAGAACTGCAAACTCTCCATTATCTAGATCCTTAAAGGGTAGACACATGCAGATGATTGCCATTGGTGGTTCCATTGGTACTGGTTTGTTCGTTGGTTCAGGTTCTGCTTTGGCAAGTGCTGGTCCAGGTGGTTTGGTTTTGGATTATTGTTTGATTTCTACTATGATGTGGTGTACCACTCAGTCTCTTGGTGAATTGGCTGTTACATTCCCTGTTTCTGGAGCTTTCGTTACTTATAATTCAAGATTTATCGATCCATCATGGGGTTTTTCCATGGCTTGGAACTATGCGATCCAATGGTTGGTTGTTATGCCATTAGAATTGGTAGCTGCTGCATTGACTCTTCAATATTGGAATGATAAGATTAATCCCGCAGCTTGGGTTGCGATCTTTTTCGTATTTATTGTCCTGATTAACTTGTTTGGTGTCAGAGGTTATGGTGAAGCTGAATTTATCTTCGCTTTGTTTAAGATTGCTACAGTCGTCGGCTTTATCATTTTAGGTATTGTTCTTGCTGCAGGTGGTGGTCCAACCCATCAATATATTGGTGGAAAGTACTGGCACCATCCAAAGCCGTTTGCTCATGGTTTTAAGGGTGTCTGTACTGTCTTCGTTAACGCAGCTTTTGCCTTCTCTGGTACTGAGTTGGTTGGTTTGGCTGCCGCCGAATCAGCTAACCCAAGAAAATCTGTTCCAAGAGCCACTAAACAAGTCGTCTGGAGAATTGTCTTATTCTATGTTATTTCGTTGATTTTAGTTGGTACATTAGTTCCTTGGAATGACCCCCGTTTATTGTCAGGGTCATCCTCTGCTGATGTCAAGGCATCTCCATTTGTTATTGCCATCAAGAATGCTAAAATTAATGGTTTACCAAGTGTGATGAATGCAGTTATCTTGATTGCCGTCTTATCTGTTGGTAATTCTTCCGTTTATGCATCTTCAAGAACCTTGGCTGCTTTGGCTGCTTCTAATCAAGCACCTAAGATTCTTGGATACATTGATAAGACAGGTCGTCCAATTGTTGGTATTCTTGTACACTGTGTTATTGGATTATTGTGCTTCCTTGCTGCCTCTAGTAAGAGAACTGAAGTTTTCAACTGGTTGATGGCTCTTTCTGGTCTTTCTTCCATTTTCACCTGGGGATCTATCAACTTGTGTCTCATTCGTTTCAGACGCGCTTTGACCGCTCAAGGAAGAGACACTTCAGAGCTTACTTTCGTCTCACAAGGTGGTCTTTACGGAGCTTATTGGGGTTTCATATTTAATGTCCTTGTATTGATTGCTCAATTCTACACTGCTTTGTTCCCTATTGGAGGCTCTCCAAATGCAAGCACTTTCTTCCAGGCATATTTGTCATTCCCAATTGTTATTGTCTTCTACGTGGCACATAAAATCTATAGGAAAAACTGGGTTCTTTTTATTAGAGCAAAGGATATTGATATCGACACTGGTAGAAGAGAACTAGACTTGGATTTGGTTAAGCAAGAAATTGTTGAAGATAAGGCTCGTCTTGCTGCTAAACCATTCTACTACAGAGTTTACCGTTTCTGGTGTTAAGTTCTTTATCTACCTAGATTCTTTTAATTACGCTCAAAAAAAAAGTTTTGTTCTAAGGTAATAGTAAACGCTTGGCTACATGTTGCCTTGAAATAGTCAAACTTAATGGTAATAATAGTTTTACAATCGTTGTTAATTTCGTTTTATAGAAATTTTTACAGTATGACAATATGCAATAATGTAAATGATGATACTAATTGAAAATAACTATTATGTAGATGTTTCCCAGAACACATGTTTATAGAGCTTAAACTCTTCTAATAATAATTTTTATCCTTGACTTCCAAAAGTAGCTGACGTTTGAAGTAAATCTTTCTTGCGTAGACTACTACTGAAGTTAGTAATAAAAAGCCAATGAAGTAGTAGTATTTAGATGTTGAATCGATTATAAGAGGAACCTCTTTATGCATTCTCGTCATTTCGTCTGCACTAAACCTGTAATCATCGAATTTCAAACTGGCGTCGAAGTTGAAATTCACCTTTTTGACTGTAGCGCTTGTTATAACGACGCGTTGATTTGGCCTGTCCGCTTCTCCCGTTTCCACTTCATTTAGTTCCTGTAGTGTATCAAACCCGGTCAACAACTGTCCAAAAACAACATGCTTTCCGTCTAAATATGAGAGCTCTTCAGTTGTAGAAATGAAAAATTGGGCGCCATTAGTGTTAGCTCCTGCGTTTGCCATAGATAACCTTCCGAGCTTACTGTGCTTCAAAGTAAAGTTTTCATCATCAAATGGGAGTTTGTTGTATATGGAATATCCTCCTGTACCATCACCCAGCTTGAAATCACCTCCTTGAATCATAAAATCTTTGATAATACGATGGAAACTACTGCCAACGTAGCCATACCCGTAAGTCATATTTGCCAAATGTAAAAAATTGTTAGTTGTTTTGGGGACTACTGTACCAAACAAACCTAATTCGAGTTCCCCTATTTCTTCAAAATGCTTTTTATTCCCATTTTTGTCCAATATTTCTCTAGATATGGTAAAATACACCTTGTCTGTCACAGCAGGATCACTTGCAAGTTCACTGGGAAGAGGAATAGACATTCCCATAGAAGTTGTGATCCAAATGAGCAACAAAATTACTCCAAAAGCTGTTTTGTTACTTGACATATGGTATGGTTTTCTTATGCTGCCTTGTCAGTTTTTGGCCAATTAACAGAACAGCGAAAAAGCAACCTTTTAGATAGATATGTACGATTAAGTGATTCAATTATATTATATCTATGTCCCTAAGCGATTAATATAAGGTCACGTGAATTAATTTCGCTACATCTCGACAGCTTTTTAGTATGATTTTATAGTGGCAACAAGTGTAAAACGAGAGTTCATTTTATAATTGCAAGGTATTTGGACCATTATTTGTCCTATAATATATCCGAACTAGTAATTGGTCGATATATCGTTTCGAAAAGAAGACCCTTGTGAATACAATTAAACATCTTTAACTTGTTTTTCTGGTAATATTTAGTTTCACTAGGTCCACATCAAATGAACGGGGTTTCAGTTGATATCACCCACTTGAAAAAGGGGGAAGTAAATTTGGGAACTTCTATTATGGCAGTCAAGTTTAAACATGGTGTCATATTGGGTGCAGATTCAAGAACGACCACAGGATCTTACATTGCAAATAGAGTAACAGATAAATTGACCCAGATTCATGATACGATATATTGTTGTCGTTCAGGTTCTGCTGCAGATACACAGGCAGTTGCTGACATCGTGAAATACCACTTGCAGATGTATGCTTCCCAGTTACCACCAGGTGAAAATCCTACAACTGAAGTTGCGGCCAACGTTTTCCAAGAGATTTGCTACAATAACAAGGATAACTTGACGGCAGGTATAATTTGCGCTGGATACGATCATAAATCAAAGGGAAGTGTCTATCTGATACCTATTGGGGGTTCTATCCACAAGCAGAACTATGCAATTGCGGGATCTGGATCCACATTTGTCTATGGTTGGTGTAACGAGCACTTTAAGCCGGAGATGGAAAAAGAGGATTGCATAGACTTTATCAAGACTGCATTATCTGAAGCAATTAAGTGGGATGGTTCGTCAGGTGGTGTCATTAGAATGGTGATTTTGACAGAAAATGGTGTTGAAAGACTCATTTTCTATCCTGATGAATACCAGAAATGAACTAGACGAAGATTTAACATGTTCATATACACCCTTAAGTATATTGTTACAAACCAATAAAACTTAGTTTTAGAAACTGTATAGGACTTTGTAAAGAAGGAAGCGGAGAAACTCTATAAAAAGAGGAGTATCATCGAAAGTAACATGGTTCTAATTTTGTTTTCATATTGTCTTTAATAGAGATTTCTAAAATCGTATATGTTAATTAAGTGTAAATGTGAATTCTCTGAGTTGTAATTTCTTGGATTATGATGACACCACTTCCATTTACAGATTTTTTTTCGCCGTTACTTGGTTTTTATGCTACAGTGTGTCTGACTCATAGATTAACAATTTACATAAAAGGTTGACATACTTTCTTTAAAAGAACAATACATGCTTGTGGAGCTATAAAAATTCACTAGTTGAAAATCATGTCGCCTTCTTTCAAACAAGTCGATGTCTTCACTGACAAAAAATTCAAGGGGAATCCTGTGGCTGTTTTCTTAGATGCGGACCATCTTACAAACGAAGAAATGCAACAAATCGCGGTATGGACCAACTTATCAGAAACCACATTTGTTTTGAAACCAACTGACCATGAATCTAACTATCAAGTTCGTATTTTCACTACAAAAGGTGAATTGCCCTTTGCTGGCCACCCTTCTATTGGGACATGTCATGCTCTACTTGAAAGTGGCGTTATAACTCCAACAGATGGAAAGATCTACCAACAATGTAAGGCGGGCATCATAGAGCTCACTGTCGAACAGCAAACATTGACTGTTACAATACCATACTATCGATTCATCCATATCTCACTGCTGTCCATTTCGAGCATAGAGCAGTCTCTTAATTTGCAGCCAGGTACAGTGGTCGGAACTCCTGTAGTTGTAGATGATGGTCCAACTTGGCTTATTGTGGAGCTTTCTAGTGGAAGAGAAGTTGTAGATATTAATTACGATGAAAGTAAGGTTACTAAAGTTTGTGAAAAAGTAGGTGCCATCGGTATAGGGGTATTTGGAAAGCATTCGGAGAACCATTACGAACAAAGAAATCTTGTCGCAGGGGGATTTGAGGACCCTGCTTGTGGTAGTGGTGCTGGAGCAGTGGGAGCTTACTTGGGAGTTTATTACAAAAAGCAGCTTCAGCTGTTCACGTTGAGTCAAGGGATTAGGGTAGGAAGAGATGCAAAGCTCAAAGTCAGCTATCAGAATGCCGGAAACTCCTTAAATATTAAAGTAGGTGGAAGTGCCGTCACCTGTATCAGTGGTACTTATTGATATCAATGCGTTAACGGTTATCTTAGCAGCGGTTTTAATTATTCAATAGTCTAGCAAGCATTTATATTATTATCTCACCTTCGTTTTCATCGTTATACTGTATTAAAGCGAAGAGCGCAGTTTAGATAAAAGAAATTTATTTATTCTTTTGCTGTTTCTTCTGAAGCTTTTACTCAAAATACTGATGTCATCGCTGAAACCCGCAGACTTCCCTATTGTGTTGGTAAAGAATCTTCCCTTTAATGTTTCCTCTGATTCTCTTTATCAACTCTTTGATAAGTTTGGAAGCATTCATCAAATTCGCATACCTGATGAGCAGTCTGAAGAGGGTCAACCTGGTACATGTTATATAATTTTTCAGAATGTCCTGAGTGCATTGACTGCAGCAAAAGGCTTGAATGGTATCAACTACCAAGGAAGGTACATAGTAGCTTCATTATATCGTGTTGATCGCACAAAATTATCTAAGGAGGATTTCATTGTACGTCAAGATCAGATACAGAAATTGAAAGAAGAATATGGAATAGAGTAAGTAATTAACAATGGTTTAACTTTTTTCAAAAAATCATGATGTGTGTTATAGTTCTTAATAAAACGGCAAGTAAATTTAGTGAATTTCTATATAACCAACAAACCTAACTAAAGACGTTTTTCATTCTTTTTCAGCTGAGGTTAACTTTTGCTTTCTGGTTTCAATTGAAAAGTCTACCAAATTCAATAGGTAATAACTTATTAAGCCAATGAAGATGAATCCTGCAACCTTTAATATCCTATAAACATATCCAGAAGCGGAGTTCTTGTACAATATAAAAGCGTCAAGGTTGCTAACATCGTCAAAAAGATTCTTAAAGTGTAAAGTCACTTTAGTGTGACCTGATTCAACATCTAAATAAGAATGTTCTTTGCTAATGTCCATCAGCTCATATTTTATTGGTGACGAAACGTTTAAAAATTCAGCATTTTCAGGTAAATAGAAATTGAGGTCAACGTTATCATACGTAATGTCTCTAATAGAATTTAATAGTGGAATTCTTGCAATATAGGTGTCCTCATCCTCATTAAGCTTGTGTACGAAATCAGCGATCATGTAGTTCCAGCCTAAAGTGAAGTTGAAGTGCCATCCTCCAAAAAGAGGGAATCTTGGTTGTAAAAGCAAGTGTTCTTGGACGAATTTGAAAGTAGAAACGACACCTACTAAATCAGAATAGTAAAAATCATGGAGCATCCCATTCACTTTTAAAGGAACGTCCAAGTGGGACAATGCCCAGTGGTTTCTGGTGGTATCATAACGGCCCTTCATCCAGTCAACTCTCAGGAATCCTGTATTAAGTACAGCGGCATCGTTAATTAATTCGTAACTTTCTTCGACTGGTAACTTGGCAACATCGGATGCTGGTATCCAGACAGATCTGTTCAAATTTACAACCCTAGACAATGGTCTGTTATGATCATACAATAAGCCCATTGGTTTGATTGTGTACGGTTCAAGGGTGAAATCCAAAGGTCCATATACAAGAGCGCTATCCACCACTGTTGGTTTCACTAGTGGCACGTTTGGAGTGACAATGTCTTCATCGATGTAATTCAACTCCATCTCTTGTCCCTTAGAGACACCAGTAAACAGCAACGTGTATTGTTCTGTAGGATAAGGAGAGTAAGCGAACATATTCAATTTCAATAACAAAGTTTGAACGTCATCCATTGCAAGTTCAGAAGGGAAGGGAGAAGATGCTCCACTGTACACATATTGGGCCTTTAAAGTAACTTCATTATTAGGAGCAACAGGGAAGGCTAATTTCACGTTGTAAACCTTGGGAGCTACCTCCGTGGCTTCCAAAGCTATGCCACGCTCTGTATCTAAGAATGAAATTACCGAAATTGCGCCAACTGCGTCGAATCCATCATCTACTGTGAAAGTATACTCATCCACTGGTTCCTCAGCGTAGTTTACTGCAGAGATCTGAAACGATTCCTTGGTGTACGATCTTGAAAGATCTACCACTCTCTGATACTTCGTGTTTGTCCACTTTCCTGACTCATTCAACGCCAATGCGCCTACTATCATAATAAGCGTAGTGATCAATCGAATCCACAGCTTCATTCTTGATCTTATTCTTATATTAATGTTTTTAATGAATGACTATTTTTGTAGATGAAACAGTTTGTAACAAGTATTCACAACTGAAAAATCTGGCAACCTCAAAAACCCTCGCTATGGGCAAAATAGGTAGGAAAAAAAAACAAAAAACTTCATTTCGCCGTTGATTTATTTAAATAGCAATAATAAGGCACGTCACTATATATAAAAGTCACTGACCTAGAGTATTCAGATACAATAGTTCTGGTAAATATTTGACGGCAAAATTGAGGAAAAGATTCTGGATTGGGAAGGTTGGAATTAAACGTAAACTGAGGAAAAATCTGGGCACAGATAAACGAAGAATTAGATAAGAACGTTAAAAGGACGTGAATATCGTAGAAATAACAACAACAGAAGGTATATAAACTATCAAAGTAGGTAGTCATCTCATTATAACGTGCTGCAATTAGTGATATTTACGAAATAGAAAATGTCCCTTGAAGATCTTATCCCCGTGGTTAATAAGTTGCAGGATATTGTGACAACTACACAGTTGTCTGAACTAGACTTGCCTGTATTAGCAGTAGTGGGATCTCAGTCATGTGGTAAATCTTCCGTACTAGAAAACATCGTTGGTAGAGATTTCTTACCCAGAGGCACTGGAATCGTGACAAGAAGACCTCTTGTTTTGCAGTTGATAAACATCCAAGAAGGAGAATTTGATGATGAATCTACTAGGGAATCCACCCCCATTGGGGAGCAAGAGATCAACTTAGAGGATCACTTGCGTAAGCGCTTCACAGGTAGAGGTGCTACTGAGTGGGGTGAATTTTTACATCTCCCTAAGAAGAAATTTTATGATTTTAATGAAATCAGAAGAGAGATCGAAAATGAAACCGCTAGAATTGCTGGATCTAACAAGGGAATCAGCAGATTACCGATCAATTTGAAGATTTATTCTACTAGAGTTCTCAACTTGACTATGGTTGATTTGCCTGGTTTGACTAAGATTCCTATCGGGGATCAGCCTACTGACATTGAAAGACAAACTAGATCCTTAATCTTAGAGTATATTTCCAAGCCTAATTCGATTATCTTGGCAGTTTCACCGGCCAATGTTGATTTAGTTAATTCTGAGTCCTTAAAATTGGCCAGGCAGGTTGATCCTACTGGTAAAAGAACAGTAGGTATTTTGACCAAATTGGATTTGATGGATCAAGGTACACATGCTTTAGATATTTTGAAAGGACATGTCTACCCCTTGAAATTGGGATTTATTGGAATTGTCAACAGATCTCAAAGAGACATCACTGAACACAAGAGTTTGGAAGATTCTTTAAATGCGGAACAAGAGTTTTTTGAAAACCATTCTGCCTATAGAACTTTGGCTAAGAAGTGCGGTACCCGCTATTTAGCTCAGACTTTGAACAAGATTCTTATGAATCATATCAGGGATAGATTACCTGACATGAAAGCTAAGTTAAATACTCTTATTGGTCTGTGTGAACAAGAATTAGCAAATTATGGTGAACTTCCATCCGGATTTACTGAGTCCAAAGAAGGAAGGGGTGCGTTGGTGTTAAGTTTAATGACCAAGTTTGCATCCAGCTTCATTAATTCTATTGAAGGTACCCAGATGTCTGATATCTCCACCAAAGAATTATGTGGAGGTGCTAGAATTTACTTCATCTATAACGAGGTTTTTGGGTCTCAATTGGCTTCGATTAATCCAACTCATAATTTATCGATACACGACATCAGAACTGCCATAAGAAATTCTACTGGTCCAAGACCATCTTTATTTGTACCTGAATTGGCATTTGATCTTTTAGTTAAACCTCAAATAAAATTATTGGAGGATCCATCAAAAAGATGTGTTGAGCTTGTTTATGAAGAATTGATGAAGATAGTTCATAGCGTGTGTTCAGTTGGGGTGGGACTTGAACTTAATAGGTATCCAAAGTTACAATCTAAGCTTATTGAAGTTGTTTCTAATTTATTAAGGGAAAGGTTGGGACCAACTATTAAATATGTCGATTCATTGATTGATATTCACAAGGCATATATTAATACGAATCACCCTAACTTCATAGGTGCTGCTAAGGCTATGAAGATGGTTGTTGAAGACCGTCAGAAGCAAAAGGAGGCTGAGCTGAGGTCGAGATTAAGACTTGCAAGTGAAAGGATCTTGAATGGAAAACACCATGAAAGTGAAAATGCATTGCAGGAGGCTGATGATGAAAAAGATAGTGACGAAATCGATGATATTAATCAGGTTGATGATGAAATAAAACCACCAAAGCACAGGAGATCGGATTCTATCAAAACTAATATTTCAGTTAAGTCAGACTCTAATAACAATGTTTCCTCAAGTACTAGTTACCAACACGAATCGTACTTAAACTATTTCTTTGGAAAGGACCCTATCACTCACCAACAGCATCTACAGGCTCAAGCACAATTGCACCCAACTCCTTTCAAATTCCCTCAACTGCAGGAAGCTTTGCAGTTTAACAGTTCTGTCATGAACGGACATTCTAACTCTCTGGGTTCTTTAGATATGATGAAGTTAAACATAAACGAGGAGTCGTTTGAGAGTGACGATACGATTAATGAGCTTAGTGAAAAAGAACAACTTGAATGTGAATTAATCAGACGCTTGATTATTTCATATTTTGGCATTGTTAGAGAAATGATCCAGGATCAAGTTCCAAAACTGATCATGTGTTTACTTGTTAACTATATCAAGCAGAACATTCAAAACAGATTGGTTGTAAAATTGTACAATGAAGACCTCTTTGAAGATTTATTGCTTGAAGATGAAACTATTCAAATAGAAAGAGAGAAATGCATCAATTTGTTGGAAACCTATAAGTTGGCCTCGCAGGTTATTAGTGATGTTGTTTGAATGTATATTGGTAGTTCTGTTGTAAATAGTAAAAATAGATATATGTTTATATATATTTATATATTAAAGATATGTATGCAATTTGAATGTCTTGACTAAAATCACCTTGTTGGAATTTTGTTCACATATATGCACAAGCAACTGTTTACGTTATTAAGTAATGTTGTTCTTTTTATCTTATAGGCGACAGTTTTCTTATCCCATTCGCCTTCATTATCTTCCAGAAACGAAAACTTCAGTTCTTTATTTAATAAGCTAATGTCTCTGCTGATAGGACGAGCTAGTTTCATTTTCTTGGATTCTATCAATTCAATGTCTTTGACTGTTAATAAATTGACATGGTTCCGAACGTTTAATATATAGCTTAATGATATAATCAAATTACACTTCCAACTATGAGATGAATCAACACTTATTCTCCCTCTGTCGCTGATGTCGAAAATAGACTGGAGTGGTTTTTCTAAAAGCCAGTGGAGTGCGTCATTCTTAACGTCTTCTATCAACGAGTTTAGATCCTTACCTGAAAGCTTTAAGTAGTTTATTTGGTTTAACTTTATTATCGATTTTTGATTTATTGCAACTTCTGCTGAAGCATTCGATGAGCTTGTGATTCTTTTTCTATTTATGAATACCTTGACTGGTATAGAGACGTCATCATTTACCCTTACGAACGATATCTGAGGCATGGCTTCCCTTTAGAAGAAGGGTAAAAGAGTCTCAAATATAAATTATAATCTTTATCACTCCAAATTCGCATCTCGATATACTACACAGAATAGTGGGCCCTTTAATATTTCAAATTAGATCTACAGCATATATCACAGTGATAAGTCAACTTAGATTTATTACAATAACTAATCAAAGCGACACTCGTACAAAATTATGTAAAAATCTATTATACACCTTTAAAATTAGTCCACTAAGCCACTAAAGTCTAGCTTCTTTGGTTTTATGCGCTGTTGTTTAGCTGAAAGCTTAACCATCTTTCTCTCACCTGTTGTTTGGTTGATGTATTCGACATGGTCTCTTAAAATTTCTGATTTGTCGCCTGAAGATGTATCAAATGGATTAGTTGATATTGTTTCTTTGGAAGTGCTAGAAAAATTCCCTATAAAAGGATTAGCGATTTCCCCCTTCTTTATTGGGACTGGATTTCTTTCGCTAGAAATTTCATCCTCTTCATCAGATGAATAGTTGTTGTTGAAAGATTTATTATGCCAATGCTTGACAAGGTCTTCGTTGATAACTTGAAATGACGGAGTCTTAGGCTCGTCGATGGCATCTTCTTCAAAGAGCAAATTATCGTTGAGTTTTGATAAGGTGTCAAGTGGTAATCTAGATTGGGCCTTATAACCTAAGTTATGCGATCTCCTTCCAGTACCAATCGTGGAGGGAGTTGGGAGAAAAATTCCGAATTGACTGTTTCCGTTCTCTGCCTGCAAAGAATCGATCCCACTAACTTCCCTCGTAAACAAATTACCTGTACTAGCTTTGATTTTTCTGGGTGACTTCCTAGGTGTAAATGCTGGTGAAATGGGCAACAGTCTATCCTTTGAGCTTGAGCCTAAGCCCATGTCCACATCCAAGAAGCCATTTGATGACACAGACCCAGATGTTTTAGACGATATTGGAGTACATTGCTTTTTTCTGCTTGTGGTTGAAGGTGTTAATAACCATTCCCTCTTTCTAGGTGTACTTGGTGTTTGGAAAGTCGGTGGTGACCTTGTTGGACTAATTGCCCTCGCCTTCGAGTGTGAAGCTCTAGGAGGTGTCAGAGGATTTGTGAATTGCTCTGACATATCTAGCGCTAGAATAATGTATTAGTTTTATTTCAGCCAGAGTACAATATTGTTAAGCTTTTTTTCGGACAAGCTACCTGTTTATCCTGTCTGTTTTTAGTTTTTTTTTTTAACACGTCTGGTGCAAATAGAGGTTTTAGATGGCTGGTAAATTTCGTAAAATATTAATTATTCCGTATTTGGAAATCGAGCATTAAATGGCTGCGTTTTATTAAATTTAAAATATAACACGATAGGGGACCCCTATCGCGACTACATCTGTTAGGAGGACTAAATAAATGCTGTATACGCTCTATTGTACATTCAAAATGTATGTAAACTATTTACATTGAATTTCCTCTTCGTTACGTTTACTCCCAAATGAACCTCCAAATCTGAGTAGAATTGGTCAACTTTCTTATTTATGTCTCCCGTTGAACGGTCTTTAAGAATGTTGTTTCCTGTTAGATTGAGTTCACGTAATCCAGACCTGATACTTCGAACTTTACATCTATTATTTCTCAGCATATCTAGAACTTCAATGTTATTCTTGCTTAAGTCAAGTCGAGTGAGAGATTCATTGAGCCTGAAGAGCTTAAAGATACTAGGCAACTGATTGCTGCTCAAAGAAAGCACGCGGAGTGAGCTTGGAAGTACAATATCTTCTAATGAAGATATTTTGTTCTCACTTAAAAGAAGAACCTCTAGATGATTACTGAAAAACTCCTGACTAAGCCTGAGAATGTTATTAAGTCTAAGGTCTAATGTTTTGAGACTTGAAGGCATGGCCCATCCATGAATATGTTCAACTCTATTATAGTATAGCTCAAGCTCTTTGAGATTTATCAATTTTTCCCAGTTGTAAACACTATTACCGTTAATGTTTAAGTTGTAGGTAGTAAGATCTGTAATCTTATTTCCTGCTAGAGAAAGTCTGGAAAGTGATTCAGGAAACTCAAAATGACTCAAGTCTGTTATATTACAATCACTTAAATTTAGCTCTTTCAAAGCTGGAAATTTTACTCTTTTGAATGGATCGTTCAAATAATGGGACAAGGTAAGATTTTGGCTGTTAAACAAATTTAATTCTCTCAAGTAGGGAGGAAACTTGAAAAGATTGCCATCTCCTATCTCAAAGCTCTGTATTTTGTTGCTTGATAAGTCAAGAAAATCAAGGTTTATGGGCAAGTTTGAAAGGTCATTCAATTCGGTAAATGGGTTGTTATCTAACCTTAGCACCTGCAAAAACTCTGGCCATATTGACTGTGAAAGTGACTTTAATGCATTATTATCAATAAGGTTACTTGATAGTAGAATTGATTTAAGATTTGGGGGCCATTCTGCATTAGACAGACAGTCATTGATTAAATTGTAAGATAAATCAATTGTCTCCAAAGTTCTTGGTAGTGACGAAATGTTTAGAAATGAAATGTTATTGTAGGTGAGCATGAGCGTTGACAATGAATTTGGAAATGATATTATTTCTAATTCCTTGTTGGTGATATTTGCTTGGTTCCAGTAAACATTTGTGACATTATCTGGAAGCATAATTGTATGAACAGCTGTATGCTCATTCCAAGATATATCCAATTGCCTTAAAGACAGTGGTAGGGGTATTCCAGACCAATCCTCAATTCTATGTCCCAAAAAAACTACTTGTTCTAGATTACTTGCATGAATAGACTTCAATGCATTGACACATTTATTTAGCTTAGCCCTTGCAAATTGAAGCTTCTTTAGATTGGGAAAAGAAAGCAATAAAAGTAGATCATCATTTGAGGGTTCATATCTTTCTATTAAAATTTCTAATGCACCAACTTGTAAAATTCTCTCTTTAAAGTTGTTAAGTAATGACCTCAAAGACTCAAAGTCAGCACCCGTACTTACTACTAGTTTATTTGGAGTGACATCTGGATTTGTAAGCAAAAATTCTTCGATCTCAAAATAGTTTTCAATACAAGCCAACCGTCTTATTTCCTCAGGTAAGCTGATGTGATGGGGCCTTTTTGTAGGAGCAAGAATGAAATGTAACTCTTTCAGAAAAAATATGCTCACTATTGACAGCCTTAACTCAGGTATCTTCAATAAAACTTCAATATGTTCTTGAGGCAACTGATCCACAATTTGTGAAATCAAATCTATGGGTGCCTGCCATAAGTATTCATTTATAAATTTCTCAATCACTTCTCCCATCTGGAGACTAACAGCTAAAAGTTTCAGATACTTCTCTGTTCTTTAGCTATCTCTAACGGAAGATGAATCACAAGTTGTGTTGTATGCAGTATTTACTTTCTTCGGATAGCGTATCTGGATAACGTTTATGGTGCGTATAACTTCGAGCAACTATCGAAAAGACAAGGTGCAAGAACACCAGATGCTTTTGTCCTTTTTAATTGCTCGTTTCTTTTATAATAATCTGCGGTTTTATTATTGGGTTGCTACTATATGCTATCCGATATACCCATAATAATTATAATATGAAATACTAAATTATATGCTGGCCCTATTATAGAATTTAAGTGTTCTTTGGAAAGGAACAAATTCCCAAGGAGATTGAAGACTTCTATTTTTCTATTGGGTCACTGTAGAGCCTTCCTCTATCCAGCTACAATTACAATAGAAGTACCTCTCTTTGTCTCCTGCACCAAGTATGTCGTTATGAAAGAATACAATGTCGCATAAACGATGTCGTAGTAACTACTTCAATTTTTTCTCACAAACTGACATCTAACCACAAAGGGCAACAACGTTATTCTAAACTAAAGCGAAGGGATACTTTCATAGGCTGAGGGGGCATTATTTTGTTGTAATAGAGCAATAGCGCAGAACCAAGTAGAAAGTAGCTTTGGTATTAGTATTATCATTATTTCAATAGCGAAAGCACTTATAATCTACTCGGCTTCGTATGGCAAAGGAGACACTCGTATAAGGGATTATTCGGAGAAACATAAATTTATAAGCCAACCCTAGGAAAGGCACATATACAAAGACATAAATCAGGTTATCAGCCTATACGCGTAAGTGGCCACATTTTGTACAGATAAAATGACTATTTTATCATACTTTTGTTGCGGTTATGACGAAGATGCCGATGATAAAAAACATAACCAGCAAAGAAACTTAGATAATAATAAGTCTAAGAGTATTAATGCAGAACTGAATTCTGACTCTCGCAAAAATGATAATGAGGTTAAGGGCCAACAAGGTACGCAAGGTAAACATAAGAACCAGCCGAATTCAGATAACGTTTATGACGTTGACTCTAAGAAGATTCAAAAGGACAAAAAGGATTTACTAGATGACGAAAACTCCATAAATGAAACTGAAACTATCACAAATACAAATGATGATAATCCTACACCTCAGGAAGCCCCTCGGGAGACTCCGCCGACTCAGGATATTATTACACAGGCAAATGAGGAAACAGACCAACTCGATCCTAACGAATTAGTGGCAGACTATGATCTCAGTGATATCGATGTGACTAAGATGCAAAAAGACCAAACCTTCAATCCAGAGACTGGTTATTTATTGGGAAAACAAAAAGAAAAGTATAAGCATAAAAAGTGCTTAGTGTTGGATTTGGATGAAACTTTGGTGCACTCTTCTTTCAAGTATTTGAGAACAGCAGATTTTGTTATACCTGTTGAAATCGATAATCAAGTACATCATGTGTACGTTATCAAAAGACCTGGCGTTGATGACTTTCTCAAAAAAGTTGGTGAATTATTTGAAGTTGTGGTTTTCACGGCTTCTGTTCTGAAATATGGAGATCCATTGTTAGACAAGTTAGATATACATGGTGCAGTTCATCATCGCTTGTTTAGAGATTCGTGTTTTAACTACCATGGCAATTATATTAAAAACTTATCGCAGATCGGCCGGCCGTTAAGTGAAACTATTATAATAGATAACTCGCCTGCCTCCTATATATTTCATCCACAACATGCAGTTCCCGTTTCAAGTTGGTTCAGTGACACTCACGATAATGAGCTTATAGATATGTTACCATTCTTGGAAGATTTGTCAAAATCAAATGTTGATGATATTGGGCAAGTTCTTGATATTACAATATAGAGTTACATGCTTGGATAAATGGATGTTTAAACCATACCTAGAATTACAGATAATCCCCGGAAATAATAATAAAGCAGAAAAGGAAATAACAACTCGAATCAACAATTGACAAACTCAGTTGAGTGAAAACAATGAAGAACAACATCAAAAGAGATAAGCTGGACTTATAAAGCTATCACAATATTTTTTTTTCTATCACGAGCCTGAGTTGAAATTTTTTAATTTATTTGCTGAAATACGAGTGTTTTTTCTTGAATTTTCATTCTTATCACTAATACATTATCTAGTGTCATTTAATTAATCATTACTGTTAACATATTTTTATTTATACTGTGCTGGTAGTTGCAGTTCTATTTAAATCGAACTATCTTGACCGGTAGCTCGCTACATGGCCAGTAGTATATAATAGAGCAGGCCCACTTTATATTTTATACAGCTTTTAATCTGTACATTTACCAAATTGGTTTTCTTCTCTAGTAGATCTAACTAATTAATTGGAATTAGTTTTGATAGTTTTGCTCATCTCAATTTTTCTCAAAAAAAAAAATCAATCTAAATTTTTGGTTAAACTAAGGGAAGAATAGTAACATTAAAAAATGAAAATAAAGACTATTAGTCGCTCCTCTGACACTTATGTTCCAGTTAGGAACAGTCAAGAGTCAGCTTTACCAAGAAATTTGAGTCCTGCATTACATCCCTTTGAAAGGGCAAGAGAATACACTAAAGCGTTAACAGCAACCAAAATGGAGAGGATGTTTGCTCAACCATTCATAGGTCAGCTTGGAAATGGACACAGAGACGGTGTGTACTCTATTGCTAAGAATTTTTCAAGTACCAACCAAATAGCCACAGGATCTGGTGATGGTGTTATAAAGTACTGGAACTTAACTTCTAGAGAAGAAACTGTTAGTTTCAAAGCACATTATGGAATGATCAGTGGTTTAGCAGTTACTCCTAATTCATCACACATGTTATCTTGTGGTGATGACAAAACCGTTAAACTCTGGTCTGTTGATACGTCACAATTTAACGACATAATAGATGATGAAAAAATATATAAAAGCGAAGGACTAGTGAAAACCTTTTTGGGTGAACACGCATTTAATGGGTTGGATCATCACCAAAACGATGATTTATTTGTAACTGGTGGAGCCTCAATACAGTTATGGGATGTCAACAGGTCCAACTTTATTTCTAATTTAAGTTGGGGAGCTGATAACATCAACACAGTTAAGTTCAATAAAACAGAAACCAATGTTATAGCCTCTGCCGGCTCTGACAATTCAATAGTATTATATGATGTTCGAACAAACTCTCCCATTCAGAAAGTTGTCACAGAATTAAGAACTAATTGTATAGCATGGAACCCAATGGAAGCATTTAACTTTGCAAGTGGATGTGAGAATCACAATGCATACTTTTGGGATATGAGGAATCTTAATAGATCTCTCAATGTCTATAAGGACCATGTTTCAGCTGTTATGGATTTGGACTTCAGTCCTACAGGTGAAGAGTTGGTTACAGGTTCATATGATAAGACTATAAGAATCTACAGAACTAAGGAAGGTCATTCGAGAGATATTTATCATACTCAGCGAATGCAGCATGTTTTTGTTACTAAGTACTCTACTGACTCCAAATACATTCTCAGTGGATCCGATGATACAAATGTTCGTATATGGAGGGCAAAGGCTTCTGAAAGATCTGGTATCAAATCCACTAGACAAAGAACTAAAATGGAATATGATGAGGCTTTGAAAGAAAGATTTAAACATGTTCCAGAAATTAAGAGAATCTCCAGACACCGTCATGTTCCTAAAGTTGTTAAGAAGGCTCAAGAAATTAAACGTACCGAGCTTCAGAGCATCAAGAGGTCAGAGGAGAATGAGAGAAGACATAGCAAGCCTGGTTCAAAACCTTATAAGTCAGAAAGGGAAGCACATATTAGAGCTACAGCTTTAAAAGAGGACTGAATGCATAATGGTGCTGAAATGAGATTCGCTCAGTCCCAATCGTACTATTGATAGCAATGCATCCTAAGTAACGATCACTTTCTAGCATCATTGCTTATGAACTTCCTCATATTCTTCTTATCCTAAATATATCATCATATCTGTATACTGACTAGTTATATAAACTAATATAGAGACTTTTCGGGAGCGTTTTTTGTATTTGCTTCAATTTCCCTGTTTTAAGCACGATCTTAAATATGTCATTATCATGTTTTGGGGTAATAAATTGCATTTGTACCTGTATATAATGTGTCAAAATACATCAAATAAAATGAGTCTTATTCGCGGGTTGGGCGGTTTTTAAACATAAGCAAGTTAGAATTTGTCAATATTTCAGGGACGTCAATTTGAGGTCTGTTCCCATTAGATGGTTGCATCCAGTTCGTAGGTTTTTTTTCCTTTGTCTGGAATCTTTTTTTCCATTATTTTTGAGCCAATAGATCATTATTTATCGACCAAGTTGGGTGTGTGCCTATAAAGAGTTTAATGAACTGAAAGAAGAGCAGAAAACTGAAACCACTAGAAATCGGGAAATAAAAGACGCTGACAAGTAAAAGGATACTTACGATGCCAGATAAGCATAAAATCAAGTTGTTTTCGCATTTTAAGCAAAACTCCGATGACGATTTGACCCCATCTTCATCAAACCATTCGCATACAAATAGAAAGTTTCTAGGGATAACAATTGGTAAAAATGAATCTGGGGAGTCATTTGTATCTCCTACTGGCTCCAATTCTTTTGAACAGCATCACCGTCAGTCAAGTCTGTCTCTGTATGGTGATGGCCAACCTCAAGCACATTCTCCAGGAACTCAGATTAATTCAAATCCATTGAACCAAGAAGACTCAAACCATACATTTATGAAGTCCAATTCGATGGTGGAGTTGAAGAGATTTTTCAAACCATCGAAGAAGAAGCCAGAACAGCATTCTCAATACCATAATAATTTGCACTCCCCTCCTGCGATTGCTGGAAGTCATCAAATGTTAAATGTGCCTGTCGGTACTTCTGTAAACGTTAACTCTCATAGTCGAGAGCAGTCATCAACCTCATTAGCGACATTGATCAATCAAACTTCCACTCAGCTATTGCATAATGCTTCGCACTCACACTCATCCCTAAAGGATCCGTTTACCGATGATAATTCACCTTTAGTTAAAAAATACGGTAAAGTAGGCAAAGAGTTGGGAAGCGGTGCTGGTGGGTCTGTGAGATTGATCACTCGCTCTTCCGATTCAAAAACATTTGCAGTCAAAGAGTTTAGACCCAGGAGAAGTACTGAATCGTTAAAAGACTACACTAGAAAATGTACGGCTGAATACTGTATTGGATCTACCTTGAAGCATCCAAATATAATCAAAACAATTGACATAATTCATGAAAGTAATAGGTATTTTGAAGTTATGGAATATGCTCCTATAGATTTCTTTGCTGTTGTGATGAGTGGTGAAATGAGTAGACAGGAAATTAATTGTTGTCTTAAACAAGTACTAGAGGGTATTCGTTATTTACATGATTTAGGATTAGCTCATAGAGATTTGAAATTGGACAACTGTGTTCTTACTATGGACGGTATTTTAAAAATCATTGATTTTGGAAGTGCTGTTATCTTCAAATACCCTTTCGACCAATATAGCAATAAGGAAAGTATCCATTATGCCCATGGAATAGTGGGCTCTGACCCTTATTTGGCTCCAGAAATATTAATAAATTCAAATTCCTATAATCCACAGCCCGCTGATTTATGGTCTATTGCAATTATTTACTGCTGTATGACCTTAAAGAGATTTCCATGGAAGATACCAAACCCTGAAAAGGATAATAGCTTCAAGCTATATGCAACGGATGACGATAATTGGCATGATTACCATCTCAGCAATGAATGTCATAAGTTGCTTTTGCAACAACGCAAATTGAAAAACATGATTGTTAGACTGAACAAGAAGAAGAAACAACTTGATGAGTCAGCGCAGGCTGGCGAGTCTCCTATTGAACAAGATACTGTAGAACCTCCCGACGCTGCTGAAGAGGACCCTGATCAATCTCGTGAACACACATCGGCTAAAACTGATGATGAAAAAACACAAAGTGCTGAAATTTTAACAAATCAACAAGTTCATGAAACTTTATCTCAGTTAAAGGCTATTGATTTAAAATTGGAAGAATACGAAAATATAAAGAACGATATGAAGAAGAAGTTCAGTGAAGTCAAGAAAATAGGCCATGGTTCAGATCTTGAAGAAAAGGAACAGTCTGATCGTAAATCACACAAGCAAATTCACGGACCATATAGACTTATGAGACTTTTACCTCATGCTTCAAGGCCAATTATAAGTAAAATGTTGCAGGTCGATCCCAGAAAGAGGGCAACTTTAAAAGAAATATTTGAAGATGATTGGATTAATGAAATACTGTGCTGTACTTTGAAAACTGTCACTAGAAGTCAAGATAACGTCGGATCAAGCTTTGATGAAGATGAAGATGAAATATTAGTCAAAGGTACGCCAGCTCATGATCACACCGTTGTGTTTGAAAATGAAGAATCTTAATTAGGACTTCGTTGGCTGATAATTTACTCCTTTTTTTTAATTACCTCTTAATGATTAATAGTTAATGCATGTATGTATATCCTTCTTTAATTTTGAGTAATGAAACAAATGCGATTAGATTTCTCACTCAGATAATATTACGTATAATATCTTTCATATATAAGGGTGGGCCTTTATAAGCAGGCAAATATATCATTAAGAGGTCCGTATAGAGCAGAATACAAGATGGCTCCGCAAATAAATCCTCAACAGTTTGGATTAAGGCTTAAAACTACCTTAAAGATGACAATTAGTAAATTGAAATTTGTACAAGATAAAAAGACAGCACTTACAAAACAACAAAGAAGGCTGTTAGCGGATTTGTTGAATCAGGGAAAAGAGTCTAGTGCTACTATTAGAGTAGAAAATATCATAAGAGAAGATATCTACATTGAGTTGTTGGAACTTTTGGAGCTTTATTGCGAGCTTTTGTTAGCTAGGATATCGATCATAACGGATCCTTTGAGGACCACGGTGGATCCCAACTTGAAAGAGGCCATTCTGTCTATAATATTTGCTACACCTCACACTGAATTGCCCGAAATTTCCAATCTACGGGATCTTTTTGTTCACAAGTATGGACCTGAATTCGGAAAATCTGCCTTAGAAAATGTAGACGAAAGTGTGCCAGAGAAGGTAACAACTAGGTGTGTAATTGAACCTCCCCCTGAAACACTCGTTAAACTTTATCTACGTGAAATAGCTAGAGCCTATAATGCACCTTACTCGGGATTAAGATCAGAGCAGGCTTCTGGGGAACAAGATCCAAATAGTGAAACAGGTCATGATAACGGTAATACTGGTGATAGCGGTGGTTCTGATAGGGACAGCGATGGCGATGGTGGTAGTGGGGGTATTGGTATCAAAAATGATCCAATGCCTGTCTTGGAATTCGCTAATACTTCTGATCAGACAAAAGTGCCGAAATCCAAAAAGGAAAAAGACGATTTTGATGCCCTCAAAGCACGCTTTGATGCTTTAAGAGGGGGTAGATAGTTATCGTACACTTCTATCTTCTTATAGAGCTCACTCTTGCATTATATAATAGTAATTAGACTTTATGGCGACCTTTAGACTTTATATTGTTTCTTCTAAGTTTGTGTGCGATATAAATATCCAAACAAACAATCTGAGAACTCTTTACTTACAAGCACTTTCATGATCTTTCAATCACCTTTTGGCACAAATGTATAAAAGCCAGATACTAACTGAGAGACAACAAGAAGAGCTCAACAAAGCAATTTTACAATATCTTGAACCCATTTTAGTTAGTGATGAGGGAAATGATGATTTGTTGCATCAACTCTCAGATCATCTAAACATTTCAAATGAATCACGAAATGATAGCATTATACTGAACTATTTAGAAAAGAAGTGGTCAGCAGTCATCAGATTGCAGAAGAAGATCCTTGATTTGGAAAGTGAAATTGAAGGCTTAAGATCAGCTGCTACCAGTGACAATTATACAAACAATTTTATTACTAAAGATAAGATTAACTGGATTCCAACTAAAGTAGGGAAAATCTTCAATACTAAAAGCCAACAATTGGTTCATAGTATTGCTTTGCATCCGGTTTTGCCTCTTATTGCATGTGGATGTTCCGATGGCTCTTTAATTGTGTGGACTATTACAAATGATGAGTTGATTATTCCCGATAAAGCTATTGATGCCCACACAAGGAACATTACAAGACTTCGATGGTCTGTTTCAGCAGTTAATCTTACTTCCAAAGACATTTCTAATCTGTACTACGTGCTCGCTTCGTGCTCTACTGACTTATCTATTAAAATATGGAGTGGATCAGATTTTTCAAACATTCGAACTTTAACTGGGCATGAGCATACTGTATCTTCATTGGCGTTTTCGAGAACAAAGCCAACTTACTTATATTCTGTATCAAGAGATAAAAATGTGAAAATATGGGATTTAGTGGATGGTATATGCGTGAGAAGTTTTATTGGTCATAGTGATTGGGTTCGAGATATTGACGTAATTTCCGTTAATTCCTCTTTGCTGTTGAGTACAATCAAGAAATCAAACGATCTAGGAGAATTTGTTCTTACTTGCTCTAATGATCAGTCTGTTCGTTTGTCTCATGCTGAGTCAGGTACAGGATTAGCATTGTTGATTGGCCATTCTCATGTTGTAGAAAGAGTGAAATTTCTTCCAATGCACTCAAATTTCATATTAGACAAGTATTTACAAAGCAATTTTCAGCTTTTCCCTACCATTCCGGAGAGATTGATTTCCGATGCGATATACGAAGAATCATTGGGATATAAGTACTGTATATCTGCTGGTAGAGATAATACTATTAAGCTTTGGTTGCTTCCACCTCCAGTATTAAGACCTCATAGGTCACCTCTTCCATCACAAATAAATAACTCCCAAGGTTGGTTGATTGCGGATTTGATTGGCCATCAGTCGTGGGTGAAGGCATTAACTGTTCATCCTAACGGAAGGATAATATTCAGTACTGGAGATGACAAGACTATAAGAGTATGGGATTTAAGCTCTTTGAATGTGAATGGTAAAGTAAGATTAATTGCTACGTTAAATGGACATGAAGGTTTTGTAAATGATATAGATTTTGCAAGACTTGATTTCAACGAAATTGATATAAAGATCGATTCCAATGTTATTGATAAAGATGAAATATATAAATTCATTTCAAATTCAATTGAAAAAAAATTAAGATGTCTTCTTATTACAGGTGGAACAGATAGCTCGGTTAAGTTATGGAGTTGAATCTGAACATATTAATCTCTCTCGATATATTCATCTGGAGCCCTTTGAGCCCATTCAGTCCAACTACCATCGTAAACACGAATAGGAACATGTGCTCCAATAGCTGACTCAATTGCTAATCTCAATATAACTGCTGTTACGCCAGTTCCACACAGAACGATGATTCCTTTTCTGCCATTGAGATCGGGCTTTGGGGCTGATAAGTCCAAGTTAAACTTTAATTTGAACAAACTCAAAAGATCATCTCTCAGCTTATAAGTCTTATTTGCATTCAATACCTCAGAAAATGGTAAAGAGTATGAAGAGGGGATATGGCCAGACTTAATCTCTGGCCTTGGTTCAGCCGCTTTTCCTGTGAATCTATCAGTTGCACGCGCATCAAATAAGTAGTAACTTTTTGCTAATTCTCCAGATTTCACAAGTTCGAATAATTCTTCATAGCCAATTACTTGCTCCTCGAGGTTTTTCTGTATATCTGTCTCTGATTCGATCTTATACTTGGTCTCAACAGATGATGTTGCTGTTGATTCCTTCTTAGACTCATCTATGGGAAATCCTGCTTCCCTATATGTATTATAGTTATCTAACAAATAGACATCTTTATGACCGAATAATCCTAATGTCCAGGCTACCCTTGGTGCAGAAAAATTGAGACTTTTATCATAAACTACTAGTCTATCATTATTGGTAAGCCCAATGTCTGACAAAGAACTCTCAAATATCTTAGCAGTAGGTAGCATATGAGGATACTTAGAATTTGGTAGTGAAACCTTATCGAGGTCGAAAAAGGCTGCATCCTTGATTCTGTTTTCTTTCAAATACTGTTCCTTTCCATTGTTAGGATTGTTCGGCAAATACCATGTTGAATCTAAAGGAATTACTCTACGAGTTGCATTAGCACCCTTGATCAAGTTTTTGAACTCGATAGGAGATATTATACGTGCAATTCCTTTGCTCATCCTCAATTTTTCAACTTTTGGCCTGGTGTTGACTTCTATATAGGTTTCTTAATGTTTATACAATCGGTTGATTTATAATTATACAAGCTTATATACTATTCAAATCCACAGTTTCGAAATTTCTGGGGTGAAACACGCGATGAAATTTACACCCTAACACCAACACTTAATTCCTCCCATTAAAGTTTTCACTCATACGAGCAGTATCTGCTTTCATGAACTCTCTCAAGGCCATAGTAGCATATGAGCTAACGCCTAATTTCATCCTTAATACGACTGCAGTTTTCTTTGGTTCACAATCTTCATAACTGACGACCCTAGATGGTTCAGGTTCACCTTCCTTCTTGAGTTTGAGTAATTCCAAGTCAGTTCTAACAAGAGGAAGCTCCTCATCATTGTAATGAACAATATCATATGAGAGATTTGTTGGTTTTCCTAAAAGGTGTCTGTAGGATCCAGCAAGTGAAAACTCCCTTACTCTTCTTTTTAAGTTTGTAGGATCCAAACCGTCCTTTGCCATTGCATCAACGTACACCTGATACACTGAGGTGTTTGAAGGATATACTATATCAAATCCAGGAGTTGGTAAGACGACATCATAAATAGTGTATTTTCCACTGTTTATGTCATCTGCGGTTAAAGCTCTTGCTCTGACAAATTTTTTCGTGGAAACGTCTTCTTCGAAACCATCTTCAGCAGTTGTTTCTAAATCTTTGCCTTCTTCTTCATCTACAATAACAAGATCACCTTCCTGGACTTCTAAACCAAATAGTTCAAATCTTTTAGAGGCAACCAAATTCCAAATATATGATTGGTAAGCATGAGCATACATTATTCTTAAGTTTCTTGGTATAGACATGAGACTTTTGAAATAGGACTGCTTGCTGTAACTCTCATTCTCATCTAAAGGCTCTTTACTTAAAGTGCTCAATATTTCATATTCTGCAGTAAAACGGCGAGGTAATTTTGCTAAGGCTAATTGAGGGTTGGAAGTTTCAGCCCAAATACGTCTAGCTTCAATTGAGTCTGGAGCCACAATCTCTTGTTCAGATAAGATTAGTTCAATAGCAGATTTCCAATCTTCCTTCAAAATCCTTACTCCGAGTTCGTGAGTTGAAATTGAAAAAGTCCCAAATCTTTGCATACCGTAGTAGTTTATAAATCCCTGATCTTTCAAAGAAGTAAAGCAATCCTTGACAACAGTTTCAACATTTTCGTTCTCATTGTAAGCTTTCACATCTCTTATTGTGACTATAAACTCATTCCCACTGAGGTCACCTAATCCCAAAGAGTAATTTTCATATGCGAAGCCACCAAGCACAGTGTTTTTAAGACCTTTGTTCAATGAGCTTACTCTAGCCACTTTACCTTTGTGAATACAAAACCTTTGGCAAGTTACACCTCTTCTATCCTTTGTCCCTGCAAATCTTATACTTTTCGATGGAATACGGAGGAATTTAGAAATAGTAGATGCAACTTCCATAGTTTCTCTATTTTCTTTATAAACAGTAAAATGCAAAAAATTTTTGAATGGTCCCAAACCATAGTTTACGACACCATTTTCGTCAACATGGTTGATGCTTTCTTGTTGGTTTGGTCTTCTGGTTCTTTTAGAATTGGTTGCTAATGCTATTCTGAAGGTATTTTCTGGAGAAGTAACGGATTCGAGTTTATTATCGAATGCTTCTCTTAACAACTTGTGCAAATTTCCTCTTTGTTGCTTGTCATCAAATGAAGTCTTTGTTTCCGTATTATTACCTGTGGTGAAAAGTTCTTCTATTCCCTTGAGTTCTTCTTCGGTTATGAATTCCAACAATTTTTGTCTATTTTCATCAGTTAAGACATATTTAGGTTGATTCTCTGCTTCGGCTTTTTTTGCTTCCTTCATCTCTTCAATTTCTTCTGGGGTCTTATTTTGAAGCTCTTCCCTTTCTTTTTGTCTCTTTTCAAGCTTTTTTTCTTTCTTTGTCTTACCCAAGTCAATTCCTTGGTCAACTAAATGAACTACTTCTCCGTTCGTGTCAATTTCATTTACCAAGAAGTCTGAATATCTTTGTTTAATTGTTCCAAAGAAACCTCCTCCTTGCTTGTATGCCCCATTGATATATTGAGTAATACCGACCTCATCTTCTTGAACTACTTTTTTGGCTCTTTCAAGTTGAGTCTGCTTGTTCTTTTCATGGCTCTCGAGAACATCTGCACTTCTTTTTGCCGGTATTGATTCTCCCATAGTTGCAAGTCTGGTTCTATATAATGACTTGGTTATTATTCTAGTAGCTATAATGGATAGTTATTCTCTAAGTTTGTACATTGATCTTTTCTTTAAGCAATGTAATAGAGATAAATTTTATGACTTAGTTTTTCTTGTAATTTTTCATAAATTCGAAAAAAACTTAGATTTATGCTCATCTCGAGTTGAATTCACCCTCTCCCACCAAAATACACAAATATAGTCAGGATAACAAAAAAATTATCAACTTACCAAGCATGCTTTCGACAAATAAACATAGCTATCAGTAATGACCAATTCACTCTTAGTTTGGTCATTCAACTCAATGCGACGGGTATGCTATAAGTAAAATTGCCAGGGTAGCCGCACTGCTATTGCCGCAAAATTGAAAATCACAAACAGATCATCATGTCATGAAAATTACTATACGGGGTTTAATTGGATCTTTATATAGGATCTAAGTATGCCAGAGATTGAAAGTAATTGAGATAAGGGAAAGTAACATTTTGAATCATTGCTTAGAAAATTTGCTATACTTGGCCGAGCTTTACTTGTTAGCTTGGTGACTGCTATTCGAAGAAAGAAAGAAAGAAAGAAAGAACGGTACCTACTAATAAAAGGATAACTCGCTAAAACTCGAAGACCCCATTTCTGATGTTCCGTAAACCAGCACCACTCGATGAAATCTCCATATCAAAATCTTCCTCAAGTCACTACCAACTGACTGAAAAGCTAGCTACTCCTCCGTCTTACCGAAGGCTAAGAGTCTCTTCTTTGAGCAATATTTTGGCCGATCCAACTGTCTTACAAAAGGGAGAAAAGGTAGGGATCAGGCGGATTGCAAGGGCATGTACAAGATCATTAGCCCATTGGGCTGAAAGTGGGATGTTTGATGACTCTCATGAGGAGAAAAACAACCCAGAGTATGATGGATCTTTAAAGAGATACAACGATGCTGCAGAGATTGAAACCAAAAGTGACTATTTGGTAGACAAGAAATACGAGGAAGATTTGGACAAAATGAAGAGCATGTACCTAGTAACTTATGATTCTGATGTTTATCAACCTCAAAAGGCACTAAAAAGAGCAAGACACAGGACATTGAGTAGGAGTAAACCCTCTTTGGAGAATATATCGAGAACTCATGAAGTGAAATCAAAAGCTGACGATAAATTCAGCAGTAGAAAGGGCCTGGATTCAATGCTGAGAAGAATTCTTATTGTAAAGAATATTGTGCCTCAAGCAGGAATCAATGGTCTTTTAACACAGGTCTGTGGTGGCCCTCTTGAAAGAATTGTGTTGCACGAGCACAAACTGTCCTCAGTAGCAGAACTTCATTTCATTTTTCCCGAACATGCAAGAAGGTTTTATAACTATGGAACAAAGACAGGCCTACTTGTTTTAAATGGAGTCCATTTAGGGATAGAGTGGGCAAATAATACAAACACGGAAGACATTGAATCGAGGCATCCACTGATTCCCAGATACTTGATGAATGAGATTGTACAGTATGGATCAAGAAGATGTTTAATTTTCTCAAAAATAGTTCCAGACAAACAGATCCGACATGAAAAGAAACTCCACTACCCAAATGCAAAGACGCATTTTTCCCTTGGATTATGTATTGACGAGGTGAGGAAAGACTTTTCTGTATTCGGTGGAATAATCGATGTTGGATCTGTTATATCAAGAAAGCTTTGTTTCAGCTTACATTTTGCTGATATTAGGTCAGCTATTATTGCCAAGAGAGAATGTGAGACGTCTGGAACTTCAATGAATTCCAAGTATGGAGAATGGTCCATTTGGTTCGGAAAAGATCCAACAGATAGGCCATGCATACTGTTATAATTGGCCTCAAAAAATTCAATTTCTTCGAGTTTTTTCTTTTTCTTATATAGGTCCATATCTTTAACAAAGATCTATTGATTCTATAGAGATGTAATTAAAGTTACTTGGTATCCTCACCAAGCCATGAAATCAAATCAAGGCCTCGTCGCTTTGTGGTGACAACGGCTTATCTTTTAGCTCTTTACGTGTGAGAAGTTGCGTATCGTCAAACAGCATAGTCTCCATACAGGCCGCGATTTGGTGCAAAAAGATATTCATAAATAATCTTAATTGGGCAATACGTAAACAAGGATATTATCAGAATTTACCTAGAATAAAACATTAAATTCAGAAAATTATCTTCAAAATTGACATATATTCTCTTTAAGCTATTGTGATGACACATCAGAAGACACCCATAAGGGCACAATCGTCCATGTCGGGCTTTGTGTCTAGCTTCAGCACACCACAACAAGCACCGCGTCCAAGAGTCAGTATGACTGAGTTGAGAAAACCCATTACAACCACAAGAACTGCTAGGGCGAGCTCACCTAGACACGCTACTACAAATAATAGATCTAGACCAGGTTCAGCTATGGGCAGATTAGGAGACAGTAGACCATCTACACCATCTTTTGGATCACCTGTTAATCAGGAGCCTTACACGGGAACTATAAAGGTTTCTGTAAGGCCAAATCCAAACACGGTTTCAGAAAGATCAGCATGGAACGTCAATGAATTTACGAATACCATTTATAATACTAATGATTCCACTTCCTTCCAGTTCGACAATGTATTTGCTTCTAATGAAGGTGTAAGTAATAATCATGTATACAATAGAAGCTGTTCTGAGTTTGTCCAAAGTTTCTTAAGTGGAAACTTCAATGCAACCATATTCGCATATGGTATGACAGGTTCAGGGAAGACATTCTCAATGAGAGGAGATGAACAAGATCCTGGTTTTGTAAGGTTGGCAATTGATGACATATTTGATAAAGTGCAACAGAATCGTTTCTCCAAAAAATTCGATATCAGCGTGAACTACTTGGAAATTTATAATGAGAAAATAATTGACTTATTAAACACCACATCATCTGACTTAAAGATTCGGGATGATCAGACATACGGAACTAAGATAGTTGGTATATCAACACCCCAAATCGAGAGCAAAGAGCAGCTTTTAAACTTAATAAAGAAAGGTGATAACAACAGAAAAACTAGTGCAACCGATTTTAACGCTAGATCTTCGAGATCCCATTCTATATTGCAAATTAGGTTGAAGACCTTAGATATGAACAATCATACCGAACAATTTTCAACACTTTCTCTCTGTGATTTAGCGGGATCAGAAAGAGCTACTTCAAGCGCAGAGCGTAGAAAAGAAGGCTCTTACATCAACAAGTCACTCTTAGCATTATCAACTGTCATCAATAAGTTATCTAATATATCATCAGGGACTGGTAGCTTATCTTCTATTGATCACATTCCTTACAGAGACTCCAAGTTAACAAGGCTATTACAACCTGCCCTATCTGGTTCATCATTAGTTCTGATATTGTGTACAATTCATTTAGGATCAATGGTAAACTCAGCAAGCGATCAGTCCTTTAATTCAGAAACCTATAACACATTGCGGTTTGCTGCTAGAGCCAAAGACATTATTATGAATATCCAAGAAAACAAATCTACTGTTTCTGAACAAAGAGATACAATTATTGAAGAAATGCGCCGAACAATAGAACAACAGAAAAATGAACTTGATATGATGAAAATGAATCCTGTAAATGGAAACAATGCTACGGCTCGGACCTCCCAAGACTCAGTGTACTTGGCGCAGTTGAAATCAGAAAATAATGTTTTGAATGAAAAGATTGAACATTTAACAAGACTAACTGACTTACAAAAAACTGAGACAGTAATCTTGAAAAACCACTCTTTAAACGATCTCTTGGGAGCTGGGTTTGAAAGAAACTCACAACAAATTATGATGGCTAATCTTGAGAACTTTTATAAAAAGGTACACTATGAAATTGAAGAGTATAAGACCTATACAGCTCACCTTGAAGACAAGATCAAGGTACTTCAATTCCAAAAGTCTCAAAATTCTAGTAATTCGCAACCTAAACAACTGCAACATAATAACGAAAAGCAACTAGAGACGGTTATAAAAGACCAACATGAGCAAATCTGGAATCTAAAGGAGCAACTTAAAGATAAGGATCTCGTTATAAAAAGTTTAACTAAGACTAGTAAATTACGCCGTTTAGTTGATTCTAATTCAGCAAACTCCGTAGATTATTCAGAAACTCAGGATAAGTTCTCAATTAGTATGCCATCCAACCTATCAATCGGCAAAGAAAATAGAAAAGTTGACTCTTTCAATTGAGCATGAAGTTTCAGCTAGCTAAATAATGACTCCCTTAATGTGTTGCAACAAATCTAAGTTTTTCCCCGGTTGGCTTTCTTATATAGGAACGAAGTATATAGATCCAGGTTCAATTCAAAATGTGTATTATTGAATAGACTAATAATCATTTACTGTGTTCATTAAAGTTAAGAATCTATCTTATATCTAAAATATGTATTTTCTAAGCATCAAGATCAATGAAATTTACTTTCGTAACAATCTGGGAATGGAAATATTAGAGGCCAAAAGAAAGAAACGAAGTAAGACCAGCGTTAGGCTTTCACAAAATAGCTCACACCAACAGAAGCCTTGACTAAGTAATTATGTTATCGAATCAAAATTGTGATTCAAAAGAAAGCAAAGTAATTAGACAACAACAGAGCTTCACGGGCCCTAGAAAATATCAAATCCAAGAATTAGTAGGGCGGGACTGATCTACTTTTAAGCTCGCTCTCTTTGAATTATGTGCCTTTTGAGGAGATTTTTGAAGTTCATAATGCTTACGTTGCTGCCTTAATTGAGGGTTGAAACTCCCTCCAGTATGAGCCTTTTCTGCTATATCACGATTGAACGGTTTACTATAAGAGCTTAGTGAATTGATCAAAAGATCGGTAACAGCTCTAGGTTTGAGTTTAAGGTCTGCTGCATCTTGCTTCAAAACATTAACGAATCTCTTATCCATATCTGGTAATCTCACACCTCCATTGAATAATCCAGTCTGGTCTTTTATTTCAACACGAAAAGCCATCAGTTCATGAGACCTTTCATCGTTGAAGAATTCAAGTTTATCATCATTGTATATTTGGGCTTTTCGTCCTTTACCGAGAAGAACTCCATTGATCAAACACGAGTTGGTGCTGACATCTAATAGCCAAATATCATCAAGACAGTGTGCTGGGCTCTCATATATCGACGACCCAGATATTGGATGTCTTTTTTTGTTAAACAAGCAATGAATTTTTGAGATTCTATCATCATTTATGTAGGTATCGCAGGTTTCATTTCGGCCAACAGCATATGGGTTAACTCCTTGGCGAATATAAACCGGCTCTTTGAATAGAGAATCTGGTAACGGCTTTAATGTAATGAAAATGTCTTTAGGAACATTTTGGCTTTCCTGGTTTTCAGGAACAATGGCTAATGACTTCCGACTTGGTTGCTTCTGTTGTGAATCAGATAACTGGTCTGCCTTATCACTTTCAATACTATCAATTTTCGCATCTTGAAAGGAAGAACCCTTACGTTTCTTGGAGTTGTGTTCAGGCAGCAATTCTAGCGAGTGCTTTTTGAAATTGTCGTTCATGTCTAGAGCCGATAGATCTTCCTCCACAATTGACGAAATTTGCTTACGTGCATTATCTGAAACATTTTGAGATGCTGGTTGCTGTGACTGGGGCAAAGGTACAATTCTCTTTGGAACCTTAAACTCTGCTCCAGGTCCATTAGGTTTGGTCTTCCGATTTCTGTCACTGTCTAGGGGCCTTAACATAATGTCTTCATCAATCTTGCTAATTGGTGCTTTTATAGGCAAACCATTATCTATCTTCCTTGATTGTTGAGACTGTGATTGAGATAAACTAAGTGGTTTTTCAAGTTGTTGTGAATCGTAATCAACGTCCTGCAACCAAGGATGTTTGAGAGCTGTTTCTGCCGACATTCTATCTTTTGGATTTACCTGCAAGCAGCATTTCAAGAACTCTCGACCTTCTTTGGAAATATGATAAGAACTCAAAGGTGATTCATGGAATTCACCCTTTTTGATCTTTTGGAACATCTGAGCTTGGGTTTTTCCATTGAAGGGCAAATGACTTGTTAGGAGGACATAAACAAGACATCCTAACGACCAAATATCCACCAAAGAAGAATATTTACTACCATCCGGGTCACTTTGAGAAGATTCATATTTCCCTGTTATCACCTCCGGCGCAACATATGCCAAGGTTCCGCAAAAAGTCTTCATAAACGTAGAATTATCACTAATTTTTGCCAAACCAAAGTCTGTGATCTTAACCAAGATGGGATCATCTTGCATAATGAGGATATTATCAGGTTTTAAATCCCTATGTGATATGCCTAGTTTATGGACATAGCAAATACCTTTTAGAATCTGCTTAGTTATCACTTGAGTTGCATCTTCACCTATTGCGCCATTTGCAGCTACAAAGTCCATAAGATCACCCCCTGGAACTAGTTCCATGACTAAATAATAATTATCAAGATCTTCATAAAATGACTTTAATGAAACTATATTAGGGTGATTGAGTTTCCTGAGAATAGACAATTCACGATCCACCGCAATCATAGCACCCCCCGTATTCAATGCCTTCCTTCTATTAATTATTTTTACAGCAAATGACTGTCCCGTTGATCTCTCTATCGCCTTTTTCACAATAGCAAAAGCTCCTTGACCTATTGTCTCATTTTTAATTATGAAGTCCTTATAAATACCTTGATCTTTATTGATCGATCCATTAACTGAATTTGAAAGTTTCGAAGGGTTAAAAACGTCCGAAAATAAAACAACAAATCTAACAACATCACCAGGGACACCCACACCTACCGCAATCTCATCTCCTTGGTTTAACATATAGTTAGATCCTTTAACAAGTCTATTATTATTCAAATGGGTACCATTTGTAGAAGTATCCTGAACCCATAAAGTTTTATCACCGGTATTAAACCACAATTTGAAATGCTTATTTGATAACCTAGTACTCGAGTTCAACACGAAGTCACATTCCTGGTTCCTTCCCACAATCCATGTCTTCTTGTCTTTGCTTTGTGACGCTTTGTCAAGCCGTAAATCGTAATTTTTATATTGTCCTGTAGTACATATCAATTGACAAATTCTATTATGAGCAGTATCTGAATCTTGCGTTTGTGTTGCTGGTGACTGCTGGGTCGGTTGGGTAGGCTGAGTTTGAGTTGCCTGTGTGTATTCCATTAAAGCTAGCTGGCTACAGCCTGAAAAATTCACTTACACTCGCCTTAATGGCCCTCCTGTTTAACGATTTGGTAACGCGTACTCTTTTAGTAAATAATTTTGAAAACTTTGATTTCTTGAAGAAAAAAGGCACGCGACCAGAAACGTGATCCACACATTTCCAATTACTTCTTGGTGTTCGTCTTGAGCAGAGTGGGAGTTACAATACTAGTCAAATTTTATCTAGTACTATTTCTACTTGTTCAAACAGAAACAAGAAGTTCATTTCAAAAAATGCTTTAAGATGAATATCACTTCTACTCTTCAATTTTAGTTTAGCTACTGAATATGCAAGTCTTAACTTGCCTTGTAATCTGGTGAAAAGTACTGCATATACAAATTTTGCAGCAAAACTACCTTGTGATGTTCAATAACTTTAAGATAATGAACTCATGAACTGGGATATTAACCGAAGTACTGGCCAAAGTAAAGAAATGACAAAAGATTTGATTGATAATTGGTTAAGAAACATCTACTTGAAAGTTAGTAGAGTGGGTACAGTTCCTGCTAAAACGGTAGAAGCAGGAACATATATTTATCCGCTATATGTAAGTTAAATACCGTTTAAATTATGGGCGTCAAGTTATTAACAAACAGGGACTACATTATTTTGTTGTGCACCCTGACTTATGGGCATTCTATTTGACTATATTTGTTCCACAAATTGTCCTTACTCTACTAATATACCTTTTAATGTATATTGTACTCTACCCTATTCAAGCACTAATTGCAGTTCTCTTCACAGGGCCATTTGGTTTGGTTACGGCGTGGATCTCTGTCTTACAGCAGAGTGGTATGATTTCAATTTTCATTGTCACTTACCTACTTATGCCAGAAATCCAAAGAGTAGCTTTTGATGCGGTACTTAGTAGGGAATGTGCTGACGATGTGGTACTTCTAGGAAAGTTAAGGCGTATAGTCAAGGTTCCATTTCTTGTCAAATGTGGCAGATTCTTGTGGAAGGTTCCAACTGTCTTGGTATTACCTTACTCTATTATAAAAGCCTTGCTGATGGTCGCCTTAAGCGCCATACCCATTGTTGGCCCAATTGCAGTGGTATTGATTCAGGCACCATCCAAGGGACTACAGTCTCATGCTAGGTATTTTGCGTTGAAGGGTTTCGATAAGAGGCAAATCAAGGCAATATACAAAGCCAATACAGGAGCATACATGGGATTCGGAATTACTTCAAGCTTACTTGAGTCGATTCCATTTTTCAGCATATTTTTCATGTTTACTAATACAGTAGGAGCAGCTCTTTGGGTTGTTTCAATCGAGCAAAAGCAAAAAGAGGCGAACCAAGCTGAAAATACAGTTACTACCACGATAGAAGAAGTCACAGTACTTGAACCATATTTAGCTGAAGGAAACAAGAATTACGAAATTTGAGAAAAAGGTAAGTAATAGAAATGAGAATAGAGATTAAAGTGGATCCGAGAAAGAAAGAACCAAATAGCTATCCATTTAGGTAAGTATCTATACTCTATTGATAAGTTAACTCAATACAAATAGATGTTATCAACACATCCGAAACCAGCAGCTACGCCGCCTTCATTACTGGAGCTAATTTTAGATCTGAGTAACCAACCTGCGTTCTTATTACTCAACACTTCTCCCGATTCTTCATTGAACACAATGGTACCAAATACTCCTAATTCAGAAATAATTGGCTCATTATAAATCTTATCATCTCTAACAATCTTATTTAAATGCTGAGGAGGGTTAATGAGCTCCATGAGAATATAAGCATTCCACTCCTTTTCTGGAATGGTTTTCAAAAAAGTCGGAATATCTTCTTTATAAATGTTATTTCCTCCACCTTCTCTCTGAGGTTTCAAGACAAAGTTTTCAGCAGATTCGAAGGCCATCTTCTTGGCTAATTTTCCTTGTTCCGAATCATCTAATGGGTAAATCGAAACAAACGTAGATAAAATCTTAGATAAATCTGACAGGTTAGAATCTGGAAGAAACTTTTCAATGATTTCTTTGTTTGTTAAAAGCTGCTGGATCTTCTTTGAGCCAGATAACTGTGTGAGCAAACTAGGGCACTTAATAGCTGTAGTCTTTTCCAAATAGAGACGAGCGCTCCACGTGGATTCAGAAGTATATTCAGATGGAGCATAACCCGAACGATAATACACCACCGAAACTTCATCCATAGTAGACTTGATATATAACTTTTTATCGTTCACAGTCGTGTGTTTTAATACACTATCAAAGGTTATCCTATATGACTTAATACCATGATTTTTTAACAATTCGAACTCAACATGCCTTTGGTCAAATGAATTTCTTTCATTTGGTTGCACAATAAATAAAACCACTGTCTTTGTACTCTTGGTCAGATTGTTGTAAAAAAAGTTACCATCTGCCAAACCGTCTGCTAGTTCGATAGCTGATTTCGATATAGGTATATCTCCAGAGTCATAATATTCATAAGAATATTTCTCATCATAAGCACCAGACGAATTCAAGTAATGGTGAAGTTCACCAATTTTGGTGGATAATCCCCCAAAAGATACACTAATAGTATTAAATTCAATTTGGCTGATTGCAAACCCATCATCCTTTTGGTTAACCATATAGTCAGATCTAAAAACCCCAAGTGATAATGGTTGTGGAAGCTTTCCACCACTTTCTCTAACAGCCTGTTTATAAATTTCAAACAACCTTCCTGTAAAGTCCTTATCAAAGGGACCCAATTCCTCCAACGTATCGAGTAACCAAGATTTGTTGGTACTAACAACCTTGGCATACAATTCATTGAATAGCTGTTGCACGCCTATGGCATTTTGAAAAGCATATCTAGGTATTGGTGTAGGGAAGAGCGTCACTGGAGCTACGTTAACTGAATGCAGAGAGAATCCAGGTGGGTACATTACTAGCCCATTTGCAAGGCTCCAGTGATCTATTTTGTCGATGAGAGATTTTTCTTGAGTGGAACTCAATTGAGGGAAGTCCTTAGCACCCATCTGTATGCCTCTTATTGTTTTCCTTTACGCGTATGCTAATTCTCGAGTATGTTCTTCCTATCAGTATTCTCGATAGTGATCAAAGAGCTGATTACACTATCTCGCAATGAGACCACACTTTCCGAATTAGGATATCGCACGCCAAACAGCTTAATTGCAAACGATACATTACAGAAGAATATATATCCGAGGTGAACCGTCTTATGATTTATACACCTTCAATAGGATATGAATAATAAGAAAGTTTTGCCTCTGTACGAATTGAAGTATTGGTTGAAAACAGGTTAACATGCTATAAAATGTTAACAACATACATATATTCACAAACCACATGACACATCACATGACAAAACATACATATATTTGGAATGCATATGGCCCTACTCAAACCTTCTGAGATAGACTAAGATGATGGTTGTTTACACCTCTTCACAGATATTCTGAAGCTTAGGAAGGCTCAGCTTTCGAGAGATGTAGTCATTTCATTATCCTCTAATACTAATCAATGTTTATATTGGTTTCTACATATTCGTCTAAGAAGAAAGCATCTCCCTATATATCAAAAAGAGTTTTACACGTGACTAAGGTGACTGTGTGCCATCTCGAATATGAAGCCCTCTAATCACCTTGTTCCACAGAATCGAGCGGGTTCAAGTTTTCCAAAATTTTTCAGAACTGACAATATTATATTAGAATACATCTAAAGTTAAAACATTAGTAAAAAGTAAGTATATACTAAAACGTGGATGCCCTATCACCATTATATCAAAAATGTGCTTCTGTGTCATCGCAAATTATGAAAGTCTGATGAGTTAGAAACTCCTTTATCGTATGGAAGTACTTCAAATCGGTTGAGCATTAATGGAAAGAAAGTTGAGTTTTGACAGAGCAGAATTTCCAACGAAAGAAAGAAACGATTAGTTATTATGATTTCAATTTCTTCTTTTCTTTATCAAGGACAAAGTGTTTTTCAAAGTAATAAAAAAAAATAAGCAGACGGACCAGAACTTTAAATAGATAGGGGACATAACGGATATGAACCATGAATACTAACGAGCCTTTAGTGAAGTACTTAGCTGCATACTTATTATTGGTTAACGCCGGTAACACCTCCCCATCCTCTTCTGACATCAAGTCTGTTTTGGAATCCGTTTCCATCGAAGTTGAAGATGACAAGGTCTCCAAGTTATTAGAAGAAGTTGAAGGTAAGACCGTCGAAGAGTTGATCGCTGAAGGTAACGAAAAGTTGTCATCTGTCCCATCTGGTGGTGCTGCTGCCCCAGCTGCTTCCGGTGCTGCTGCTTCTGCTGATGCTCCAGCTGAAGAAGCTAAGGAAGAAGAAGCTGCTGAAGAGTCCGATGACGACATGGGTTTCGGTTTGTTTGATTAAGGGTGATGAAATCATGTAACATCTATCATGTATATTAATTAAACTCCCGTAATTACAAGCCACTAGATCACGATCAGTCTGGAAAGAAATATCTTTTTAATAAAAGAAACTATTTACGATATACTAAGTCTCTAGTATTGTAGTATTTATAACTCATCATCTATCATTGCTTTTCTAAGCGCGTTTGGGTTACCAAAGACCAAATGTCTTGCCCTTATCATCTGATCATTGAAATCCTTGTCTTCAGGTGTCTCATCTCTCCGCTGGTTGCGATCGGACAAAAGGTCGACTTTTTGTGCCAACCATTCTATAAACCTTTTAGAAGGCTTCAAAGACTTGTTACCTTGGTGTACCTCACTCAATTTAGCAAAAAACAATCTAGCTTGCTCTTCAGAGGAATATTTACCGTCCACTAACGAATCCTGTAAAAAGTCCGAATATACCTTATCTGAAGAAGCATGATGATCGTCATACCTCTTCTCGTTTTCTTCCACTAATTCTAAATCACTTAGAATATTAATTAGCCTTGATTTAGCATGTTCACCAAGGCTGGGATAGGATCCTATTAACCCACTGATACCAGTTTGCGAATCTGGATCATCATTATTGAAGTACTTTACAATGAAATTTTTATTCTGTATTAGTGCTTGAAGAACACCCAACACTCTTTTTTGAATCACATCAGACTTATCACTTTTCAAAGTGTGAAAAAGAGTACTGAGGAAATCATTAGATTGATTTTCCAACACGTTCTTGATGGCATCTGGGTTGTTTCTTAATGCAGATGCCATGATTCTGTAAGACTGCTCACGGACTTCCACATCTTGGTTTTCTTTAATTATCTTCTCAAGACCATCAAAAATCTTTTTATCTTGCGTAATACGTACCCCAAAGTCGATATCGTGACTCAAATCAATCAAAATTTCAAAAGCTTGTTGCAAGCTCTGTACGTCGGTATTTTCACTTTTTACCACATCGGCAGCCCAATTAAAGTCTCCCGAGCCATCTTTATGGGATCTAAGGTGTTCAACCTTAGCCTCCTGTATCTTCAGTCGTATAATTTCCGCTTGCTCTTTAAGACTTTGCTTGTCGTCATGCTCATTGTCTGGTTGTTGCTCGCTCAACACCAACTTATTGTTTTCTGAGTCAACTTCTTCAGACAGATCCATGAGCTTTGCTTCTTTTTTTAACGTTTCCATATTCAATCTAACGTGAATTCCTGCCGGGATATCCTGTCCTGGCTTAATTACCTGCCACTCTTCCGTAGGAACTAGTACTTTTGGATAGCAATCTCTGGGGTTATTTGGGTCGCAAAGAATGTCTGTTGTAGGATCAACTAACTGGCAATTTACCACACTAACAACACACAATAAGAGCACCAATAACAGCCTACTAAAATTATTACTGAGGTTCATCTACCAGTTTATCTGTGTATTTTAGGAACTATTTTACGGTTTCTGTTTATTCAGGTAGTTTATTGCCTTCTTATATATTACACTAAATCACACGTCATCAGATACCAGGTGCGAAAATGGTTGCACACAGGTTGCTAAATGTTATGAACAGTTCCAAAATTTAGAACAGTCTCGAAGAATAGGACAAAAGAGAACAGCAAAAAAGAAGTAAAAGTAAGATTTACCACACAAGATATACTATAGACTCTATTACATGGAGTAATATGCTCTTCTTTAGATATTACATATAAATATTAGTTATTCACCTTAAAAAACGTTATACAATTTAGTAGTATACAATATTCAGGCTCTGGACGCTTTTCTTAAAGCTTGTTCAACATCAGCAAGAAGGTCCTCGGTGTCTTCAATACCGACAGAGACTCTAACCAAGTCGTCATAAACACCATTTGCCTCTCTTTCAGCCTTTGGAATACCTCCATGGGTCATAATGGCAGGAACCTCAATCAAGGACTCAATACCACCCAAAGATTCAGCTAAAGTGAAAAGCTTAGTAGAAGAGGTGAAAACTGAAGCAGCCTCAGCACCACCGTTGATTCTGAAGGAGATCATACCACCTCCTAAACCATCTCTATGTTGCTTGAGAACAACATGGTGGTTCTTGTGAACTTTCAAGCCAGGGTAATTAACCTTGAGGACTTGAGGATGAGAAGCCAAATACTCAGCAATTCTTTGAGCAGAGTATGAAGCTTGTCTAGCCCTCAAGTGCAAAGTCTTCAAACCTCTATGAGCCAACCAGGAGTCGAATGGAGAAGGAACAGATCCAATAGCGTTTTGCAAGAATCTAAGTTTCTCATGCAATTTATCATCATTTGTGGCCAAAACACCCATAACAACATCGGAGTGGCCATTGATGTACTTGGTGACAGAGTGAATTACAATATCAGCTCCGTGTTCAAGTGGGTTGGAAATGTATGGTGACAAGAAAGTGTTGTCAACAACCAAAACGATCTTGTTACCTGTCTTAGCCTCATGTTCATTAATGATTGAAGCGACAGCGTTAATATCAGTAACAGACAAAGTTGGGTTGGAAGGAGTTTCTAACCAAACTAATCTGGTATTGCTCTTAACGGCCAGAGACAAATCTCTTTGGAGATCCTTAACAAAAGAAGTTTCAACGTCATGAGCGTTGGCAACCTTGGTAAAGTAACGATGGGTACCTCCATAGACATCACCAACAGACACAACGTGAGATCCAGTTGGCAAAGATTGGAGGATCAAAGCAGTGGTTGCGGAACCAGAAGACAAAGCAATAGCGTGCTTGGCCTTTTCCAAAGCAGCAACTGCAGCTTCAAAGTTGTCTCTGTTGGGGTTAGATGAACGAGAATACTCGTACTCTCCGACTGGGACTGAAGGAGCAGATTGAGCAAAAGTAGTAGACAAAGAAATTGGTTCGATAACTGCACCAGTTGTCTTGTCAGGTTCTGCACCAGCGTGGATGGCATTGGTACCAAATCCGTATTTTTGGTGTTCTTCCTTAGATGAAATTGTCATTTTTGAAACCTTCTATTTATTAATGGTCTTGCCAAAGATAAAGAAATCAGACTTAATTCTATGTCCTTAAAATATTGTTATTGACGATAAGTTGGATTACCGCCGTTTAATCTAATATAGAGTGTGGAAGGTTGGACTTCACGTATTTTAATGTTCAAAATGATTGTGGTTCGGTAGCGGAAGCTATGGCTTATTTATAACCTGTTCAAGATAATGCAGGTATGAAAGGGATTACATAGCGAAAAAAACGCCACAGTAATTTTTTTACCCTTGCCATCGCCGTTTTATTCGATGGGGTCCTTTATACAGGGCAAATGACTTTGATGACATATATTCATTACGTTAATTTATTAGCTTCTTAGTTTGCTTCTGCTTGTGGGATTAAACGATTGCTTACGAATTGGATCTAGTTGGGCTGCATTATGCTGAAGTATTGCAATTTGCTGCTAAGTATCTGGCTGATGGTTCAGAGATCTCGTAAGGTGGAAAACTGCATGCGGAAATAAAAGGCCGAAAGTAAAGGCAGTTCCATCGAGATGAATTTTGATGCCTCATTGCTTTTTGGATATCTTGGCCGTATGGGGTCCTGAGTTTCAGGCGATAAGAATAGATCATAAGTAGTAAATATGGAACCACTGTAAGAAAAGGATCTTAATTCTCAAGTTCATCGAGAAATCCAGGATTGTTGGCTAATTTCGTCTTAAACTTGTCCCACCAGTTATCAAAGGCCTTCATAGGAACTTTACCTGACCCATCTATGAAGCTGCCCAAGAAATTGTATGCGTGGCCTACGATTTTGCTAGCCAATGTAGCGATGTCATTTGCATCCTTTGGTGCAGCAACTGGAGGTTTTCTTCCAGGAACAAGCGCCTGGGACAGTCCACTCTGCTTCATTTTTTCATCTCTTAACTGAGCTTCTGCATCACTTGTACTCTCAATAGATATTCCAATTTTAATTGTCATAACTTCTTCATTACCTGGGCTAGGGACAGAGCCTACACCTTCATCCACTGTCATGTCAGTATCGTCGATCTGCCCCAGATTCACCGTACTTTTAACGTCATTGTTCAATTTGTATATGGCTGAGGGTTTCAATGGGTTCAAACCTCCTAATAGCTTGAATTCTTGAGAGTTAGGCAATTGGAAGTATACTAGGGCAGTATAACTTGGATCCACAAATTGGGAATTAGGAAGCAAAAAAATGGCCACATGGGATATTTTTGCAGCGTTAGGTATTGTGATCACATACTTATTAGTATCTACCTGTTCTCCTATCTGTATGGGTCTTCCTGAACAAACTGCTCCGAACATTGTTCTTTGGTAAATTTAAAATACTCTTAGAGGTCTGCACTGTACCTTTTTCTACCTCGGGGAATAGGGGCACCTTATATTTTACTATTCCTCTGCTATTATCTAGATAACCTTATACTGCGATAATTAGCTCAATGGACAATTTTGTTATAGTTGAACCTGGTATTTATCTAAATTGCACTCTAATCTAGTTGCGATGTCGCTGCCTGCCCGGAGTCTCTCTAGTTCCGACTCTAGAAAATTCTCTATTTTCTTCTCATCGAAAGATTATTTCTTACCTTTTTTCGAACAGAACGGTGAATATAGACCACAATGGACAAAGGATTGACATTATGGACTATAGTAACCATTTGGGTGATAAAGAAGGCGGTCTGCTAGTTTTACAATTGAATTGTACGTTCTTTTGTGCTATAAACAATGGTCAGATTACCGATACAATCATCCTAAATTAACTACGTCGAACATATTTTCCATCTTTGAACATACTTGAAAGGATATCCTTTCATCTAATGTAATAGATGAATATGGGAAAGATACTTCGTGACATTCTATACTATATAAACTATACATTTGGATAGTTTTATTCCAAGTTAACTACAACCCAAGTAGAGGCACATCCTCCCGCAATAAAGGATACGGGGTACGGACCCTTGTAGATTGTATTCAAGTAGTTGAAAGTAACATCATCCAGATCCCGCTGTCCACAGTTACCATGCTCTCCCCATCCCCATACGAGTACAATGTTACTTTCTGTTAAAATAACCCCATGTTCACTTCCTGTCTCAAATTTCTTTATAGACATAGTACCACCAGGGTAAAGCTGTCCATGACTATTGTTGCCGAATGACTTTACGATCATCCCCTTTCCTGACTTGATTAGACTATGATATGACGACCACATGGATCTCAATTCTATCGTGTCCGATACAACTATGTTTTCGTTAGTCTTGCCAAATACCTTAACGCTGTTAGATAACAGGAATGCCGTCGATTCCCTACCTAATGCAAACAGATGGAAGCTTGAAATGTCAAAATCCAATTCTTCTGGATTCCATACAATGGATCTTGGTTTCTTTCTATTATTAACAATAATCCCTGGTTGCTTTCCTAATTGACCCTTACGACAGCTTCCCCAACCAAACAATGATCCATCTGAAAGTTTGAGAACTGTATGATGAACCGAAGACTGTACGCTTTCGATATTATTCGGAAACTTAAAGTTATGCTCTCTAAGTTCAGTTCGCCTGATGTCTTCACCTAATCCCAACTCCCCCTTTAAACCCAGTCCACAGACATACAATTCACCAGACACGGAAACAAGGACTGAGAATTCCCATCCACATGATACATCTTTCCAACTTCCTTCTATTATCTGAAATCTTTTGATATGTGTTCCTGCGATTGGATGCCCACACTGACCTTCTCTATTATCTCCACAACTAAATACGCTCCCATTTTTGAAAAGGAGTAAAGAATGATTACCTCCACAAACTATTTTAGCTGGTTCATATGTTAGATCAGTGATAATTTTATTCTCCTTTAAAAATTCTGCTGTCTGTAAGGAATCGTGATCTTCATCGTTATCCAAGCCTAGTTGAAAGTTTCCATTCGATCCACAACAAAAGACTTTAAATGTCATATAGAAATATATAAACGAAATTCATGCGTAAATACCTTTTACCAAATATATTATATGAATATCCTGGTGTATTTTGAAGCTTCTTAGATCAATGGCAGGTTTATCGCTTCAAGTAACGAGTAGATATCAACTTGTTTTATACCAAATATGCAGTACAACAGAAAGGTTACCACCAACTAGACATGAATATTTGATTGCGAAATGAGGGATACAAAATAGGCAGGTCCAACTGGAATTAATACATAGGTATATACGAACTGTCGAGGATAACGAGAAATGTACATTTTACATAGAATAATATTTTGAGTAGGAAGCTTTTTTTTTGCAACTCGACAACAAGTTTTTGCATCTTCCCTCTACACAATTATTTTTACTGAAAGAGACAGCCAAATTCACAAGGGAGTTGCTGGAAACAAAGTATTACTGAAACATCTGCAAAGATAACCTTTGAATAATGCTTCTATTCTCTTTTCTCTTTTTCTGTGAATAACTCATATGTGCCTTAGTACCTCTAATCTATTTGGTAATTCTTGACATTTCATATGTAGTTAAGGTACGCTGAAGATGAAATATTGGGTAAATTTCAAATCAACACTTCACGTCTATTCGAGAAGGATTCGTTCCTTTTCAGTGATTTTGAGTGTCTAATTGAATGCCTTTAATAGCTTCTTTTGTTTCTCCGACGCGTTTTCAGTTTCGCATCCTCTGCGTAGAAATTTTCCAGTGATTTCATACTATCGTTTTTCATGTAAATATCACCTAACGAGCTATCCATAAAGCAAGAGCTTTTAATATGAGCTGGTATCAAAAGGGAAAAGACAACCCCAAGATGCAGATCGAGGATACTCCTCGAAAAGAAACAGCATACATTGAGGTTCCGAGCTCATCGCCTATCAATGTTAGATCCTCACCAACAAAAAACGGGGATGGCTACACGTTTCCAAGCAGAATACAGTTGAATCAGCAAAGTGAAGAAAAACAAAGAGAATTAGAACGGAAGCGACAAGCAATAAGAGACCACAAGGATTTTGGTGTTGTAAGGAAAAGATTTTATTACCTTGATGAAAGCGATATCTTCAAAGGATTTATCAAAGGCAAGGGTAATTTAAGAGATATTACACGCTGGTTGAGTGAAAATTATAATAGGGATGAAATAGTGGGACGTTTAGAATCTCTTCAGAGAACTCAAATGGACGAGGAGAACAAGAAAAAGCAAGAAAGGGAAAGGTTTGAGTTTGAACTCAGACAGCAACAAGAAAAGGAACGTATGGCACAGATCGAAATCGAAAACCAGAACAACCAAGCTAACTTTGACAACAAGTCTAACATTCCATCTAAATCTGAGTTTGATGATGAAGACTTATCTCCCATCAAGTTGAGAGGTAGAGCCGTTTCCAAAAGCGTTATTTCTCCTGGATTTTCACCCGAAGCCAAATCCACCAAAGTTGAAGTGAACAGATCTAAGCAGTCAATCCTTGATAAATATAAGTACAAACCAAAGGTTCAGAAGAATTTAATTGAAACCATTGGTGCAAGGGAAGAGCCACAGAAAAAGAGAAAGCTTGTTCGTGCATCTTTCTTATCTGACGCAGCAAACCCATCTTTTCCTAAGATATCTCCTTTGGCTGCTAATTTTAGCTATCATGATCCGAATGCTCCAAATGGGGTTGTTTTTACTAATCAAAAACAAAAAGAAGAATCAGATATTGTGGAAGATGATGATCTTGATAGATTGGAAGAGAAGATCAGACAGAATAGAAGAGCTGCTAAGGCAAATAAGAATAACAAGGTTATTGATGTAAGTGATGATGACTTAGAGGATGATGATATTAGTGAAGACCTTTCTGAGGAAGGAGAAGAAGCATTCCATTCTGGTTTAACTTCAATAGACTCTCAGATCTTGGAGTTTTTGAACAATGCGTCAAAACAAGATTTGACTGAAATATGTAACGTTCCACCTGACGTAGCGGACTCAATAGTGGGAAAGAGACCTTTTGCAACTATTTACGAAATTTCAGAATCCACTTTTGACGATGGAGTTGTTAAAGTCGAGGAGAATAAAAAACGAAGAGGCGGCCAAAGGAAAACCCTAGGTATGAAAATAGTGGAAAATACCGAGAATAGCTTAAAGGGATACAAGGCTATAGAGTCATTAATTTCAAAATGTTCAGAATACGGATCAACAATTTCTAAGCAAATGGAGAGCTGGGGTGTTACTGCTACTGGTGATGGGGAACTTGAAGTTGTTGAGTTGGACCCACAGGAAAATGGTATTGAGAAAGTTTCTGATAGCAATGAGGATGAAGATGACGAAGTGGTAGTAGTCGGAAAGAGAAAGGGGCTCCGTTACATTAAAACGGCACCTAAACTCTTTGCTGATGATATTGATTTGAAAAATTACCAATTAGTTGGTGTTAATTGGATAAATTTATTGTATCGGAACAAGCTTTCTTGTATTTTGGCAGATGAGATGGGTTTAGGTAAAACATGCCAGGTCATTGCATTTATGGCCCATTTGAAGCAAACGGAACCTAATAGTGGGCCGCATTTAGTTGTTGTTCCAGCTTCAACCATCGAAAATTGGTTGAGAGAATTTAATAAGTTTAGTCCGGATTTAGTCGTACAAGCATATCATGGTTCTCAATCAGAAAGGGAAGAGTTGAGGTATGAACTTGAAGACCAGACTTTCGATGTTTTAGTGACGACATATAACTTAGCAACTGGTGCTGCATCAGATTTCAAATTTTTAAGGAACCAGGAATTCAATATGGTTGTTTACGACGAAGGACATATGTTGAAAAATTCAACGTCAGAAAGATATAATAAGCTTATGAGGCTAAGAGCAAAATTCAGACTTCTTTTGACTGGTACTCCATTACAAAATAATTTGAAAGAGCTTGTCTCGTTACTTGCGTTTATTCTCCCTAATCTTTTCAACGATAAACGTGACGATTTGCAAGGATTATTCGATCAAAAGGTGTCTAAAGTCACAGAAGGTAAAGATAAACACTTTAACCCTTTATTGCATACTCAAGCCATAAACAATGCTAAGACCATGATGACCCCATTTGTGTTGAGACGTAAGAAGATACAAGTTTTGAAGCACTTACCACAAAAATTCCATCATATACTCAGATCAGAGCTCACTAAATCACAGCGTGAAATCTACGAAGAAAATTTAAACAAGGGAAAACGAACTAGAATAGAGAGAGAAAGAAGAAAAAAGTTAACAGGTAAAGAAGCAGAAGCAGCTAGAAGAACTCATATTCCAACTACATCCAACGTAATGATGGCACTAAGAAAGGCATCCTTGCATCCATTATTATTCCGTAAAAAGTACAATGAACAAAAATTACGTAAAATGGCGAAGGCAATAATGAACGAGCCAGAGTACGTGGAAGCTAATCAAGAGTACATTTTTGAAGACATGAGGGTTATGTCTGACTACGAGCTTCATTTCCTTTGTCGGAAATTTCCTAAAACTTTGTCATCTTATTTGCTTAATGATAGTGACTTTAAAGACTCTGGAAAAGTTTTGCAACTTATAGACCTCTTGGAAAAAATCGTCGCTAAGAAAGAAAAAGTACTTGTTTTTTCCTTGTTTACTCAGATGCTTGATATATTGGAAAACGTTCTCTCAATAGTTGGTATGAGATTTCTCAGACTTGATGGTCTGACTTCAGTGGACACGAGACAAGATCTCATAGATAAGTTCTACGAAGACGTTACAGTACCAGTATTTTTACTTTCTACAAAAGCTGGTGGATTCGGTATCAACCTTGTTGCTGCTAGCAATGTCATAATATTTGATCAGTCTTTTAATCCACACGACGACAAGCAAGCTGAAGACAGAGCTCACCGTGTTGGCCAATCTAAGGAAGTATCTGTCTACAAGCTCATATCTGAGAATACTATAGAAGAGAATATGCTTCAACTTGCGGAGAACAAGTTGCAATTAGACCACTCCATCAGTGGAAATGACATGAACGATTCCAAGCTAGAAGAAAAGGCATTTTCGTTGTTCGAAAAACTTTTATTCGACTAGTACATTTTTATTAAATACTAAAGCTCTTATAGATGAAATAGATAAAGTCCGAAATCCGTGAAGTGCCGATTACATAAGCAACAATTACATATATATATATAATATAGTTCTTTAAAATTTAAGCTTCGATGAGTATTTATTAAAAGATTCCTCATACAAATACTTAGAGCACATTTATAAAGGGAAATGTTTCTTGCTAGGAGAGGTAACTTGGGACGTTTCACTAGAGGTGTTAAAATAAACCTCTTCAACGGTCCTAGCATTCGTAATTTATTTATTCAGACCATGGAAACACCGAATGAGCAAGCACTCAAGTTTTTGCCTTCTATGAAACTTTTGGGAGAGAATGAAACTAGAGAATTCTTAAGTGGACGCGAGGCTGCTTGCAGTCCTCTTGCATTGAAGTTATTTTCAGTGGATGGTATCAAATCTATCTTACTTGGATCTAACTTCATAACTATTGAGAAAAGCAACACTGACCTTAGCTGGGCACTCTTAAAACCTGAAATTTTCTCTATTTTGACAGAGTTTTTGAATGCTGGAACGCCAATAATCACAGATACTGAAAGTTTGACCCTGGATATTGACATTAATGAGGACGATGACGAAGTTGTGGCCATGATTAAAGAACTTATATTTACCAGAATAAGGCCAGCTATACAGGACGACGGAGGAGACATCGAGTTTGTGAAATTCCAAGAGGAAGATGGTACAGTTTATTTGAAGCTCAAAGGTGCTTGTAGGTCCTGTGATTCCAGTTCTGTGACATTGAAGAATGGTATTGAGAGCATGTTGAAATACTACATTGAAGAAGTGCAGTCTGTAAAACCAATAGATGAAATCGACTCTGGTTTACCTACGGCGTCTGTGGATACGTCAGAGACCGCTACTACTACTATGAAACCTGCAGTGCTTACTCCTAGAGGAAGGGAAGAACCACCAAACTTGTAAATAACAAAGAATCAAACAAATGCTGGACCCCTTTACGGTTGAGGCCACATATGAAACAATATCCCCCAACGTAAGCAAAGAAAACGAAAAGGTAACTATTTTGACATTATGTACTTGAATATTCATTCACTTAACTTGATAGTTTTGATATGTACAAGTGAATTTCTATATACATGATAAATATGAAAGAATGGAAGAACGAACAAAATAAAAGAAACAAAAAACTTAACTAAAAGACAGCTTGTATCATTGAGTATATTAAGAGACGTTATTTTGATTGTAGTACATTTTCTCATAATTGTTTGGATGAGTACCATACGGGTTAAGGTTCAGGAAGTAATAAGGATTAAAGTAACCAGAGTAGTCAACTGGTACCGGCAAAGAATACATCGGTGGAGGAGTCATTGCTGGGATAAATGGAGGTGCATAGTAGTAAAACTGACCCATGTCAAGGGACCTACTGGTAGAAGGTTTAGTATGCAATGACTTCTGAATAGCAAACGAGGACTCAATTCTTAAATGTTGGTTATTGAAGTTAATTTGTTTGTCATTGGTCAAGATTATTGCCCTCAATGCCATTCTATAGGTCTTATAGAAGATAAAACCAATCTTCCCAAAATTACTGCTTGTATTTGTATTTGAGTAGTAATCTGGTTTTATAATTTTAGCGGAATTAATCCTACCAAATTGGGCCCAAAAAGACTCCCAAAGATCATCATCATTTCTAAACAAGATCAGCAAATTATTCACATACAAGTTTGTTTCCTGATAGTTAACATACAGAAGAAACCTCCTGATATAGAAATTGTAGAATGGTAAGTTGATGTAGCCAACAGTGACAAGAGGGGAGAGCGTTACATACAACTGGTTGGCATTTGCCTTGTATAAGTGATTGTTGAACTTATGCTGGTTGATGGATATTTTTATAGTATTAGTTGGGAGGTCATCTTTGTTATCACCATCGGAATCAGAATCATCACTATTTTCACTGGTAGACTTTTGATATTCGTAATTAACAGAAGCTTCATCAAACTTCATGAACTGTTCAAAAGTGGTGTTCGACAAACAATACAAAGTTTTCAACACCTGGTTGTTCATGTTGTCGCCATGAACAAAGCTAATGTAGGCGAATGATTCAAATTTAATGGAAGACTCATCAGAGCCTTGTTTCACAGGGAAAAATATATGCTCAATGTCGTTGAATGAAGCAATCTTCTTCAAGAATTTCAGAAACAACTTGGAATTAACAGTTTTGTTGGCAAAGAATGGACCCAAGTTCTCAAGAACGATGGAATCATAGACATTACCATTTTCATGACTATCATTATGCTCAGGAGACGGAGGAGAATTGAGCAGCAGCGTGGAATCCTCACTGGAATTCCACAATGTCCTCTCCTTCCTGTTGATATATTTATTGAGGTATAATGGCGTATTTGGGACCTTGTTGAAGGGATTGGGAACAGGGTTCAAGTTCCGTATCAAATAGTCACAATCGATATGGATGCCAAATTTTAAGATAGCAAAAGATTCGTCACCTCTATTCTTAAGGATATTAATCTCACCTAATGATTTAAACTTCGAAGCCCCGTTAAAATACTCAAAGAGTTTCTTCTCGGAGATCAAATCTGTACTAAGATACTTGACAAAGAGATTCCCCGGATGAGACATAAAGTTGGAGTAATCCGCATTGAATGGGATATCACTGGCAACAAAACGGGAAATGAGCTTCTCATTCGTTTGTTTGTTGATACAGTTGACCCGAATGTTTGTCTTATACCGCATACAAACGCTCCATACATCCTCTTCCATGAGGAGATCAATTACCAGTTGTTCTGTGGATTTCACAATCAAAACCAACGGAAAGTAGTCGATAGACAAGTTGTTGAAGATACTCTCGTTCAACTTGGTAAGTAATGTTGAAGGCAGCCGGAGCCTCATTTCAGAACTCTCTTGCGGTACCTTTTGACTCTCTATCTGGTTCATATTATATTATCGAAGAAAGGCTGGAATAGCTATACTGATCTAAATCGTCTCAGGAACTGTTTCTCAAATGAATGGAAACAACTCTGCTAGCTTGTGCTTCAAATAGAGTCTAAGACTGTTTAATTAGAGATACAAATGTAAATTGTTATTATTTATGATAGGGTTCATAGGGAGATAGATATACTTGTGGTGAAGCCATTCGGCTTTCACTAATGTAAAGTACGGGTCTCGTACCCTACAACCTTAATAGCAGACGATCATACACTCTCCCTGCAACTTTATTGGGCAATTCTCTATTTGGAATTCGTTTCCTTGCTTAAAAAGGCTAGACAACATAATAATGCAACTCTAAGAGTGACTAATAATAACGCTATAATTATACACTGGAAAGTTAAGGTAATTCTCGGAACAAACCTGTACTGGAACCCTTTTTTTTTTTTTTTTTCCTTAGCTTTCCTTGCCTAAAAGTAATCCAAACAGACGCCACAAACCAGAAATCGCCATTTAACACGGCTCAAACGAACAGATATCAGTAAATAAAGTAGGAGGTCATGCTTTATACGAGTGAAACTGTATCTATCGGGCACACCGGAGAATACAATGTGGTAATGGCCCTTTCCCAATTGCCATGGACCATCTACGTGAATCATGTCTCTAATAATAAGATAGGAAGTTACGTGTACACAATCAGTGGTAGATTTGAAAGCAAGGAAGACGTCTACTCCACCGTACTACAGAATAGCGAGGATTACGATACTGTACGGTCAATAAATCAGATTTTGGTAAAGAAATACAGACGGCCAATTTACTTGAATGTCAATGGGCCCGTAGATGCATCTGACAAGCTTGCCTTTATCAGGACATTGTGTGACGTTGCAGATCGCTTGATGAGCAAAAATTCACCTGCTGAAAGTACGTAACGGGTGTTGAAGCGCATTGTATAGGATAAAGTATTTAATAACATGTCATTAATTTATCTACGGGGCATAATTGGTGCCCTATTCCCGGTGATTTCCAGTCATACAAATTCGTACATTTATATCCGAATAAACGGTTTCAGAGAACTCCTATGCAATCCCACTTGGCAGTCTCTGCGCGTATACGTAATTACTTTGTTAGGATGGAAGCTCGCGTCGTATAGACCCCCACATAGTCTATTAGGTGCCGATTGTATATAAAATAGAGGTACACATCCCATGTCCATAATTAGCAACCTTATGTTTCCCATGCTGTAGTCATTCTCCTGTCAGACAAGCTCAGGGAGATCACTAGCTAATTATTTACCACTCTATACAAATTACTGTAAGCTTACAGGCTGGAAAACTTAAATTAAACTGTAAACTTGGCATTCGCGGCTGCATAGGTCATAGGAGTTACAAGAACATGTAGTTGTGTACCAAGATGCTCATTAACTTTACTGCGCCATGTGCTTGTAATGGCTTGATAAGTCCATGCTGGATTGTGTTGGAGAACGACTTAGTGACTCACTGATTCACGCTAGCGTGCAATACTTGAAGTAACAAACCGTACGTACTACGCAATCTTTCCTGTAACTTAAATAAGAACCCTAAAGTTTAAACACGAAAGTTTGTTGGCCAATGGATTTCTTCTTGTAGCACCGAAGTAAGAGCTTGGTGTAGAGTATGCACATTTTAAAGTTCATTAGCAGGTATGATCGGGGTATTTTTAAGCAGTTTACTCCGAGAGAGTGACTTACTCGATGAGCTTTACGGGTATATTATGAGGCCCTTAAACCACAGTGAGCAAATCGGTACAGGGAAAATGCCGCTACTTAGAAATGGTTAAGGCACCGGACCGGGCAAAACGACCCAAAAAATTTGACCCTAAAAAAGAAAAGGAACAGTGATCACGCCAGTCTATACGACGAAACTACTGAAACTTTCCAGCTGTACATAGCAAGATATTCTTCTGTTCTTTAGCGGCATTTTTCTACATTGATCTAATATGCGGTAATAACTTCCTAATTGGAATCGATTTTACGCTCTATTTGAGTGGAGTGACCGGGTGCAAGTGATGTTTGGGAAGAGACAGATAGAAAGATAGAGAGATAACGACTTGATTGGTTTTATCTTGCTACAGTGATGACCAGACACGAGTTCCACAAAAGCTATTGCTTCCAATATAGCAGTGTTATCAATGGTAGTTGATTCTTGTGAGTGAAAAGCTAATTAAGAGGATATGCGTTGCAACTTTGTGATCAAATTATTTCACCACCTGCATGCAGAATGAAGACTAGATCAGGGATCAGAATTGAATATCTATTTCTTTTATCAAGAAAGTTGATTAGCTACAAGATATAGAATAAGAGAGGAAACTGGTACGCAAGTCACAGAGAACCATAGAGATCACCTAAACACTGACAATTAGATATGAGCAAAGAAGCTGTACGTGTAATCTCGCCTGATGAGTTTAAGAACTTGGTTGACGGTGCTACGACAACAGAAAGAGTGGTTCCGTTAGATTCCACATGGTATATGCCCGGTGTTCACAAGAGTGCAAAAGACCAATTTTTGAACGAAGACAGAATAAAAAATGCTGCATTCTTTGATCTCAACAAAATAGCTCTCCCCACATCCAAATACCCTCACATGTTTCCAACCCGCGATTTGTTTGAGCGTACGGTAAACGAACTTGGGATTTCAAATAGCGATAAGTTGGTCATATACGATAGGATTCCTAATTTTGCACCACCAAGATTGGCATGGACTTTCAAATTATTTGGCCACAAAGAAGTGTATGTTTTGGATAATTACAATTCATACAAAGAAGCTGGATTTCCAGTGGATGAGTCTAAAAGGGAGTCGGTTTCAACCAGTCCAGCAGATTGTGATTACAAAACGATCTCAGAAGCAGATGTAAAAAAGAACTATGAGGAAGAGGTTATTGAATATGAAGAATTACTCGACCTCGTGAAAACTGGTGAATTATCGAAGAACTATATCTTTTTGGATGCACGCCCGGCTGAGATGTTTTCAACAGGCCACATACCCACTTCAAACTCCTTGCCATTTGCTGAAATGTTAAAGGCGAATAAAACCTTCAAACTGAGAGATGAACTCTTGCATGTATTGAAATCTAAAGTAAACCTAGACCTATCAACTTCTGAGCCTGATCTTAACGGAAGAAGAGGTATTATTGTACTGTGCAGAAGTGGCGTAACTGCAGTTATCTTAAGATTGGCAATTAAGTCAGTTATTGGGGCAAATGTGCCTATCCGCGTCTACGATGGAAGCTGGGGCGAGTGGTCTCAAAGGGCCCCAGCTGAATATATAGTAAAGTCCTGAAAGATCGAAATCGACACTATAATCAGTATGATATATAATTACAACTTAATAAGTGCCTATTAATACTATTCTTTAAATACTTTGGTTAATGAAACGACATAAGAGTACCTTAATACATTGCTAAAATACAGCTCTTATCACTTTTATTTATCTTCACCTTTCGATGTATTGAACCAGGTAATACTGCATATATAAACTTACAAACGTTTGTGTAACAAAAATTTTGGAACCTGTGAAGATGCTTATTGAAGATGAGATGAGATACGAAGTTCAAATTAATAAAAAATATAAAGTATCTTGGACCACCTAGTTTCCATTCATAGAATAATTTTTCAGTTCATAGAACGAATAACTGAATTTAAGGCAACATACATAGATCTTTTATTTGTTAACTTGGACTATTTTTGAACTTCAAATTTTCGGAGAAGAAAATCCTGCCATAGATAGAATTTACGGAGAGAACCTGATCTGAGACTAAAAATCCAACAACAAAGCACCACAGAGATAGTATTTGAGTAATAGTCGATAAAGTGTATTATAATTATACTGAAGACAAACAAGAAACTTCATTTTTTTCACATATTTTCGCATACTTATAGGTAAAAGGTACAACAATGGAGGTAGACAGACCAAAAGCTACCCAAAGCTCAAGAAAGGGGAAGAGAGCATGGAGAAAGAATGTCGATATAGATGATGTTGAAAAGGGCTTGCATGATGCCCGTGAACGTGAAAGACTCTACGGAGATGATTTGGAAGAGGAATTCGTAATAGATACAAGCAGAGATGACAGTTTAAGAAGCAAAGATATCAAGATATTGAAATCGAAGGAAATTTTAACCAACAATTCAAAGATAAAACCTTTAACTATTGAAAGAAACAATAGAAAAATACAAGGTGTAGATAAATCTGAAGTACATCGTTTAATGAAACTTTCAGGTAGGGTTCAGGGAGAATCAAGTCTCGCTGCCCGTGTTGAAAAAGATGGTTTAGTCAAAGCAAAAAATGAGGATGTATGGGGAAAAGTTGGGGCTGATCCTGGAAAAAAGTCTAGTAAACCTGATTTTTTGGAAAAATCCAGTGATAAAGAATTTACTAAAGCAACCAGGGCTCCATCCACACTCAAAGAAGCACCTATTACAGTAAGTGAAATTGAGAAAATCATTGATGCTGGTAGGTCTTATAACCCATCGTTGAAAGCATGGAAGCGTTTGATAAATAAAGAATTCAAGTCTGAGAGCGAAAGGGAAACAAAGAGACTAGAGTTAGAAGAATTCCAAAGCAAAATAAGACATGCTATCAAATCTTTAGACGAAGATTCCGAAAGCTCATCAGATGAAGAGGACCATCCTGAAGACAACGAAGATGGAAATGAAGAAGACGACGTTAATTATCAATTATCTATTAATAAGCCAGTTCAAGTAAAAATCAAGACAAAGGCCAAAAGAAATAGGGAATCGAGACAAAAACAAAGGACAGAGTTAGAAAATAAATACAAGGATTTGAAAAAACAAATCAATGAATTATCTAAGTTGGATGATATAGAGAAAAGCGTTTCTGAGAAACAAGAAGCTAGCACACTGAAATCATCCGAAAATAAAAAGCGTAAAAAGCTTTTCAAATACGATCCAATTCAAGCCCCACTTGATGTGCAGTTGTCTGATGAGTTGACAAATAATTTAAGGAACGCTAAGACCGAAGGTAACTTGTTTTACGATCAAATGAAGAGCTTACAATCTTCAGGAAAGATCGAATCCAGAGTTCCCGTTGCTAAGAAACGTAAGTATGCACCTAAGATAACTGAGAAATGGACTTACAAGGACTTCAAGTAGTCTCTTAGTACAATCAATTGGACATGCAAATTCAAATGTGCATTTGTAACTTATTTTTTTACAACTAGTCTACTTTTTAAGTATGAGCTAAATTACACGCAATTTCCACTAAATATTATCATATATTGAATGCAAATATATACATTAGTATACATGTCATGAGTACACTAGGAGAAGTCCCAATTTCCAGTGACATATCCCCTGTATAATCTTTCTCTGAATGAGAAAAATTGGTCTCTGTATGGAGTCCAGTATCTTTGTAATGTGACATCTGCTGTTTTAAAGTGTTCTGGAGCTATGGGTTCCGCCGACTGTCCTCTTCTAACACCCGTTAGTAAGAAATCTCTTCTCATCATCATCTCATCCCAGTCATCTAAATTAAATCTGTCCTTCTTCCAGCCGTTGTCCCAGTATCTGACAAAACCGACACCATGGCCAGCGACGCCAAAGAATGCCGACATGATGGCAAACGGAAGCAATCCTTCAAATGGCACTGGCATCTTTAGGATTTAATGTGCTTCAATGTAAGTATTTAAACAAACCTTTAACTATATAGTAAGTTCTTATATTGATTATTTCATTGGTTGAAAATCTCAAGTATTCGCTGAGTAGGTTTGTGTAATTTTATAAATCACGTGACCCAGTGTTGGCATACGGACGCACCGTTTGATCGTAGTTGCAAGCCAAGCTTACGACATATGCTGAAGAAAACGAAGAAAGTAAATGAAGTCATATCATTAGGAAAATAAATTAGTTACAGGTGTCATAAATACATTTGTTTTATTCTTGGCATCCTACATAGGAGTTTTGATCTAGATTTCACTCCCAAACTTTTTGGACGAATCTGTCCATTTTAATCTTGACCTTCAGCTGAGCAATCACCCAAGAGTGAGTTAACATTTGTTTTGGGCTAGGTCTCTCTTCACTGTCCTTTTTCAAACAATAAGAAATAAAGTTCTTGAATGAGTCACTCCAATAAATATCATGCTCAGGAACATCCTCTAGTACAGGCTCATACTCAAGAATGAATGAAAGTAATTCTATAGGACCCATTATTTCTTCAGTATCTGAGGCGAAGGGAAATTTACAAGTAGCCACCTCTAATAAAGTCAATCCTAAAGACCAAATATCACTTGTCACCGTATATGGTTTTCCCATGATTCTTTCTGGAGCCATGTAATATTGTGTTCCCACAAAAGTAGTGGCCAATGAATTTACAACTTCTCCACTGACACCAAAATCACATAATTTGATATTGCCCTGATCATCAAGCAAAATGTTAGATGGTTTTATATCTCTATGAATAATCTTTTGTTGGTGAAGATAGTTCAAGCCTGTTAAGACTGAATCAGCAATCTTTCCCAAAACTTTTTCATTGATTCTATTTGTTGGATCAATCTCAACAATTCTCTTGTAGATCGCATCTAACGACCTACCTCCCATATATTCCATTGTTATCCCAATCATCAGTTGTTCTTCAATCATAAACGTCCCATAATACTTTACTATATTGGGCGAGTGGCATGACCTGTTATATTGCAATTCCCTTATAATCTGTTTATGGATGTCAGGATTTGGATCCACGCTGATTAACTTTAAGGCAAATACTTTTGAATCTTTATCTAGTCTACATTTTGAAACGCTACCACCATTACCCTCGCCTAGTTTGCTGATTTCAATAATTTTCTTTCTCTTTGCTAATTCGTTCCAGTCTTCTGGACTTAAATCTTGTAGCTCCTTCTTCAGGGTGTCTGAATTCAGAGAGGGTGGTCTAAGATGGTTATCCAAATGCATTTTCTTGTTCATATCATCGACAATATCATTTACTGGACTTCTGCTCGGAGACTTGGACTTGTTTTCAGAAGAAGAATTACTGTAGCTGCCGTCAATCATCAGGAAATCAATAGGTGGCGGTTTCCGTCTAGGACCACCTGAGGATTTAGCTGATGAATTGGAGTAAACGAGCTCATTACCCGAATGTGAATTGGGTATAGTCAATTTAGGGAGCTTTGGGTTGTTTTTTCTATTTGTAGGCACGTTAAACAATGGACCCTGATTTGACATGGCCGTTATTGTTCGTTCTTACCACCGATAACTAAAGCTTCAAATTTGGTAAATATTACAACTTGCCCAAAATGTTACTTTGAAGACACCTTCTCTCACTCTTCTTCCGTTAATTGGGTTTACCCCTTTCAAAAATGATCGAGACGTTGATTTATTAAAATTCCTGTCTAACAATGTTATATTACACCTCAATTGACACAGTTTGATGTCGCCGAAACTCACGCACAGCCAGTCCGTCCAGACGAATTGGGTAAAAGTCTTTAAAGTGTAATTCCAATTGATGTAATGGAATTAAAGCAATATATATTGCTTTAAGCGATGAAGGAATGAAATTCACGTTTAGATTTTTGATGATAAAGTGCACACCGACTCACTACAGTAGACAGTATAATACAGGAACAGGACTTTAAATACATATAAAATTTTACAAATGGGAGTATAAAATGAATATTATTAGAGAGAGGATTGCTGATTATTTCTTCGTCTTTTTAGTCTTAGATGAAGAAGATTTCTTGGGCTTTACCTCTTTAATGAGTTTATCTTTCTTTGTATCTATTTTATCGGAATCTGGTTCCGCGTCTTCTTCATCGTCCTTTAGGGTATCGTCTTCAATCACATCTTCAAAATCAACCTTCTGAGACTTAGAGACACCAGATCCCACAGAGTTACCCGTTTTGTAGATAGCTACAGGGTGCGTTGTTGAATTATATTTTCTGGTAAACGCGGTCTTGACCTTCGTTGGAATCTTCTTGAGAATTAAATCTGCCTTCATATTACCAACACCAAGATCGATAATATTGTCAAAGTCTTCCTTAGTAAGGAAGTATTCATCCATTAAACTTATTGTCTCGTCTATATCCTCATCCAGCCCGTGTTTTAAGCTCTCAGATAATTTAACTGCGAGTAAAGGTAAATACCCCATTCGTAATTCAGGCTTATCAGAAGAAGTTTTCAACTTCATATGATACTGTAAAGATTGTAATATGCGCTCATACTTTAGCGTCTTTGAATTCTGCCCTAGCCAGCCTGCAAAATTAATACGTTGGGTAACTGTCCCTGCAACTTCTGAAGCTGGCTTCACTGATGACATCACCGCATGGAAAGGTAATAAACTCCACTGTTGCTCACTGGACCTTATCAATGAATTGATTATATCCGACTGAGAAATATCATCTGAAGCAGCTGCAACATGCTCCAAATGCTGCAATGGACTATTAACATTTACTGGTTTTGTAGCAATATAGTTTTCTTGAATCATTAATGGAGTAAAATCAATGTCATTGAAATATAAGTCAATTTTATCGTTGAGCGTATGATTTGAGTTGGGATTGTATATTTGGCCATTTAATAATCTCGCGGTGATATCGAATGGTTTAAGAATCGTCTGTTTATTCCAAGTTTTGGATATGTTCTTCGTTTCTTCATGACCCACAGTCTTCTGGGTCATGGAAACAGTCGATAACAAATTTATCATTTGTCTAATATCGTTATGAGTTGCTTGAATCAACTGACTTATGATCGTGGGATCCAATTTAATCTTTTCTCTAAGAGCGATAGTCATCAACCGGGATTTGACTTCAGTTTCAGATGGCCTTCTAAACGGTATGTCAAAGGTAGTTCTATCAAATGTTCTCATCTTTGGTAAAGATTTGTCATTACATATCAAAATCATAGGCATATTTGTTATTTTACAGAATGATGATAACACACCGGCTCCACCATGATCACCACTAGACATACCATCAACCTCGTCCATGATCAAGCAAAACTTTTTATCATTTTTATGTTCAGTATTCTTTTCTTCACGATGCTTGAAAAATCCCACAACGGAAGTGTTATTTAAAACTGACTTAAGGGTGCTATTAAGCAATGACTTTGATCTGACATCTGATGCATTTTTCTCCAAAATATCAAAACCTAAATTTTTAGCAACTAGATGTGCAGCTGTAGTCTTTCCTATACCTGGTGGTCCACTAATTAAAACAGCTCGAAAAATGCCAGACCCGTCGGGTCCGGGATTCTTGAAGCCTGATTTGGCATTATGGAACCAGTTTTCGAGCCATCTTTGAAGCTTCTGGACTTGACCTTTGTTACCACATATCTGATTAAGACTAGTTGGAGCATACCTCACCGTCCATAATTTTTCTTCACTGGGGATTACTCTCGGACTAGGTGCTACACGAGGATTTGATGAATTAGATGGTTGACTTTGAGATTTCTGTAGTCTCCGTTGCTCTTCTTGTTCTTTCATTTCTTCAGCAGCAGCTTCTTCTACCAATTTTTTCTCTTCTACTTCCCTTTTAATTTTTGCCTTTAATGCTGCTTCTCCATCACCTCCCTCTGCTGGCATCTTTTTCAATAAGAGGAGAAAACCATCTTCATCAATTGCCTTTATCTTGAGTGACTTTATCTTTTTAATTTTAGAGGGACCCGCTTCTTCTCCAATAACAACGACAGTAGTTTTACCAGATATAGATTTAGTTACTTTTGCACCATACTTCTTTGCGATATTCTCAGATGTCTCTCTATCCATTCTTGGAAGAACACCAGTAAATACCATTGTAAGGCCCGATAAACAATTTGGAGCGGCTTCTGGTATATCAATGATGTCATTAGTAGGTTGTGGTGCTTGAGATTTTGATTGAAAGTAATTGAATTTCTTATTCTCATTTTCGTCTACATCAGGTAAATCAGCATCAGGAATTACAGCAAGAATCTCCTCCGCAGTAGCACTTGAAGTTTCCAGCTCTATCTTAGAGCTTGTATTACTTTTCTTCTTAGGACTGACAGTTTTAGTTGGGCTCACCTCTTCTCGGGAACGAGAACTCGTTTTACTTGGAGTTCTTGGTTTTTTCGTGGTCTCCTGCAGATTTTTAGGGGCAGCAATAACTTCAATCTCTTCAGAATCGGCCTTCTTAGGTTTGAATTCAATGTCATCTACTTCATCGTGGTCACCTTCGGAACTAAAATCCAGATCAAGATCGATGTACTCTGTGTCTTGATTATGTTTAGAAACGTCTCCCTTTGCTTCCTTCAACTTTGGTTTCTTTACTACAGGTTCTCCATTATTTTTCACTTTCTCCTTAGCAGCTTCACTACTTCCAATGCCTTTGCTTGGTGGTTGCTTTCTTTTGGACTATAATATGTTAATATGTAAAATCTTTAACAACATGTTAACTAACGTAAAACATACGGGCAAATTTTTAGATGAACCAGAATTGCCAAAGAATTGTCTGATATCAACCATTTCCTCAGTCTCGACTTTATATTGGTTCTTAATACGCAATGGCTGATATGAACGAAAAATTGTACCTAGAAAATAGATTTAATATGTTCAAATACATTAAACGCGACTCGTATTATCAGTTTTTTTTTATATAAAGTTTTGTTACTATTGCTAAAGTAACAATAAAACTATATACGGGAAGAAACTCAGTCAGCTACATATGTGAAATCATTAACGAATTCACGCTAAATATTTAATCATATACGCCTATCACCATCATACTGGAGTTTGAAATAGAATTTTTATTCATGGTTTCAGCTCTACTTTCCGGTAGATTCTTTTTCAAGAAAATCGGTCCACAAGGAAATGAAACTTTGTCTACCAGGTTGACCATCTGGATTTCCGCCCTTAGGTCGATCATTAGTTAAACCAACAGCAATTTTCTTAGTTTCATCCCATTCAAGCAATGCACTTATAAGCTGCAATGCTTCAAACTTTTTGGAGTCACCACGAGGCAATTGGACAAAATTTACAAGAAGATTTGACACAAGTTCTCTATCTACCATGTTGTCTGAACTCTTCAGTTGTTCCTTCATCATGGTTAATGCTTTTGTTAAATGCTCATTTAATATTATAGCTTCATGTCTAAGCTTGCCAATCAAAAGTTGCTTGTTATTTATTTCTGATTTGAGCTCTTCTATTTGGCCCACGTCAGACTCTAGAGAAGCTATTTTCGAATTAGCATCCTGCAAAGAAGATTTCAACTTTTCAGAGTCAGTTTTTAAAGTCTCTACCTTCTTGTTTAATTCCTCCGATTGGGATTCCAAAGTTGTCTTGAATTTTTGAATATCAGAGTCTTTATTAGTTATTATATCTTGTAATTGTTTGACTTTACCTTCTTGGGTCTTGAGTTCGTTTTCTTTTGAAGTGATGGTTTCATTGAGTTCTTCAATTTTCAGACTTAACGTTTTCTTTTCCATGATGACCTCATCCTTTGCTAATGTTAGTTCATTTATTTCGTGTTTGAGTTCATTTAATCTCTTAGTTAGTTTTGAGTTTGAGTTCTCTAACGCATATTTGTCGTCTTGGAGTGTTTCTTCTTTAACTTGAAGCTCCTTTCTGGCTGCAGTGAGCGAGCTGCTTAATCTGTCACATTCGCTATTCAAGTCATTTCCTTCCTGGGTTAATTTTTTCACAGTATTATCTAAAGTGATATTTTTATTAGTTAATTCCTCTATCTTTTCATTTAGTTCAGACTTTTCGGCGGTTAAACTCTCAACTGCATCCTTGGCTTCTGAAAGCTCCACTTGAGATTCCTTCATCTTAGAGAACACCGACTTCATAGATGACAATCTTCCAAGTAAAGAATCATATGAAGCCTTTGTATCATCTCTCTCTTGCTCAACGGCTTGAAGTTGGTCCTTCAAACTTTGAATTTCAATTTGGTGGTCACCACCATTTTTTTCTTCATTATTATTGAGTACTCCGTTCGATTCACTGGAAGGTTCATCTTTCAAATTTGCAGGCAGTTGCTTTTCTTTGTTTTGTAATTGAAGTTTCAATTCAGATATTTGGGCTTTGAGCTTTTCTATATTATTTTCACCAGTATCAGCTTTACTTGCATACTTAGACTCTTCAGCTGCTAGAGCAGGCCCTTCTTCAGTCACAGATAAGTGCTCTTTTTCAACAGCTGAAGATGGTTCCTTAGTAGCATCACTTTTAAGAAGCTCCGTAGAATTATGATCATTTTCAGTGTCAGACTCTTTAATAGCTGCGGGAACCGGATCTGCCGCAACTTCAGACTTTACAGATTCATCTTTTTGAGCTACAGGTGCAAAATTCGATGAAGTCTCCAACTTTTTACTCTCAGGACTATTTTCAGATTCAGGTATAGGTTCAGGCTCTTTTTCAGATGCATCCTTAGCTTCACTTTGATTATCGACATGGTTTTCAGGTACAGACTTTTTCATTTCTTCAGACTCGATTACAGCTGGCTCATCGGTTGAAACGGGGTCAGCATTGTCGTCCTCATCATCAAAGTCGACATCTATGGATCCCCAGCCATCATCTGGTATATCATCAAGATCTTGCTCAATAAACTTTTTTCCACCAGAAAAAGATGCATCGACAGTATCTGCCATTATTTTAACCCGTGGATAATAGACAAAGCTGTCTTTGATCTGCCAATTTTGTAATTTAACTGGGTAAGAGCCTGATGGACACGTACTAGCGGGCAATACGTGAATCAACGAGCAAATCGGTTTTGTCCTGCATATGTAATGCCCATGGCTGCTACAGCTAGAGGATAGTACATTAAAAGTCCTACAAATGGCTCAAATACAATATTGTAATATATATTACTCTAATAGAGTTAGGAAGATTTATGTAAAGAGTGGCAAACTATCGGCAATTACTCAATACATTACAATGTGTTATTAAAAATGTTATGTATGGACCAGAGATCAACCTTATTCACACAGAAGGAGGAAGGACCAGTCAGATGCAACATTGCAACATTGCATCATTAAACAAGCCAACCACCTAATTTTATTTTGCTTGACTCACCCCATTCATTTATATTTTAATTGTTTCGTTCGAAATTGCACTTAGATGTTAGATGGGTAAAGCATGATTCTGACTGAAGCACCGAAAGTCTTTGGTGGCAAGTTCTTCTTGAAAGAAGCTCTGACGAGACCGTTGTTACCATGAGTTCTAGTAACCTTACCCCAGATAACTCTGATCTTAGAACCTCTAACTTCCTTGGAAGCTCTGTAAACGTAGGCGATTCTCTTACCTAAGTAGAACTTAGCGTCCTTTGGAGCACCAACACCCTCGATTTGAATCAAAGAGACCTTTGGGTTTGTGACATTCTTGGAACGTTGGTAAGATAAGTGCTTACCCTTGACGTACACTATAATAAGTTAGTATAAATTTTCTTAGAAAAGTGGAGGAAAAAGTGGTTCAAGTAATGATATGGACTTCATGAAAGGATAGTTACAAATTTCGATAATATGATATGTAAGTGCAGACTTGAATAATCTTATTATCCACTTCTTCTAAGAAGTCTCTGTGAAAATAAAAAAATTAATTTTCTTCTTGTAAAAGATTTAACTTCGTAGAATAAAGACTATTCAAGGTATGAAGCACATATTGAGCCTGATTACTGTCGAACTTGAAATGTAAAATTTATGTTCTATAACTTATACCTTTTCATGTGTTACTGGTATCCTGCTTATGAATTTCTGATTTCTTGTGATATAGACAACGACCTCGTTCATGCTCAAGTCTGACTTCATCCTTCCTCGTACCCACTAGTTTCCACTGCTAATATCTCTAGTACATACATCTGTGTGATTCAGCCATTGTTATCCAACCTGTTTAAAACTAAATTATCTATTAGACAATCAATAGTTTTAATGTAAAAGAAAAAACTTTTTTAGATAGTAAGAGTTGAACGATACTACCGTGAGGCACAATGTGAGTTGAAAATTTTTTGGTGAGTAAAAGTCGGCTTTGTGTAATACATCCACGTTATGGGTGTATGGGATGTTTATTGTAATCGTGTGTATGTTCAACTCACGTGCTTTAATGACTCTGGGTGTTCTGCCCTATCCATGTGATATACAACATGCAGGCATTATTAAAGGAGACTCCCTTCAAGTGATTTCTAGGAGTTTTAAAGTATATTGTATTATATCCAGTATTACATCTAACATAACATCTACAAAGTGCATTCAGTAACTATAAAGATGGGTTATTTAAGATTCAGCATAGTCTAAATCTTGATTTCAGCTTCATTTTTCCATTTGTCGAAATTGAATCTCCAATGCTTTGCTTCACCATTGTCGTACTTTGAATTCTTAAGCGAACCTGATGGAGCATTGTGTATGGATAAGCTTGCCAAAGTAGAGAGAGAAAGAAATGAATCATGAATCGTGTTCTTATTTTCATCATTATAGTCTATTAAATCAAACCACCTAGTCTCCCATTTAGTACCTGCTTGTTCTTCCTTCTTCCTGAGCTCACGCTGGTGGTTCTCGATAAGTGACTTTTCATATGATATTTGGTTATAGTCAGCTTTCCTTGTAGCATCGGCAACTTTCTGCCAAGCCTTTCTTGATTCTAATGAATGTTGTTCTTCAATAGGTTTAACATTCAACTCCTTAGTTTCATCTTCTCCGTCATAAAACAACTCATCAGATTTAGTTGGGGTGTTGGAACCTGGAGCTATGTATGATTTCAGAGACCATTGACCTGCTACAGTTGCTATAGCGTTTTCCTTGTGAGCAGAGTCAAGCTGATTTTTATAAACTCTTGCCTTAAAGGTGTTCTTTTTTCCAGAGAAATAACCCCTTCCAGAGTATTCAACAACCGTAAAATATCCTGAAGATGACTGGATGTAAGAAGTTCCCTCTAATTCAATGAACGGGGATGCGGTTATTAATCCTTCGATGTGTAATGGAGGCAAGGTTATTAAGTATGTTTCATTCAAAGTCTTGTACTCAAGGATTGCGTGGCCAAATTGCTTCACATTGATAGTTGTAGTAGAGATTGTGGCCTTAATTCTGTTATATCCCTCTAATACAACACCATTTTTCTCGTTATAAATAGCGTAGGCCGTTTCTGGAGGGTGGTGACTGACTTGTTCAGATAACAAAACAGTTTCACCAACATTTCCCTCACTAGAGTCATCATCCCACTTACCGACAAACACTTCTCCCAAAAATGGGTTTAAAGGCTTCTTTTCAGTGCCCATACTCTCAGTTCTTGAACAATATTGGGATCTTAAAGTAGATATAAACCACTTTGTAACTTCAATCATACGCTTGGCGGCCATTGCATCCTTCTCTGTATTATCAGCACCCTCAGATGCTGCGAGCTTTAACGGCTCCACCAACAAATGTGGTCTTTCAGCCCAATACTTGGAATATTCCGATAATGATGTTGGTGATAATATAAATGGCGGTGCTGTCAAACTAGATAAATCTCCATTAAAGGAGGCAATCGACTTAAGAAAAGTGGCCCATGATCCAGAATTACTCACGTTTGACATATTATTTCTAAAGGTATTTATCTACTTCTTTTACAATCCTTCTAATAATGTTTCTGCTAGGTGCGTATATTAATCATGAGATAATATGAATGCTTGTGATGGGAGTTTTAACATATCCGAATTAGGCATCCTGTATATAACATTTCTGCTACATAAGCATCTTTTTGGTCGTAGAATAACTCAGCCCGAAATACGAACCAGACGTTCCGAACAAGATTGCGGAACACCAACTCTGAGTTTGGACGTATCTTTCTTTAAATCTGAGCTTTCTAACAAGCTGCTTTCAGGCTACAAGGGCATGGCCGGTATTATACAGTAATTATATATAGTAGCTTGAACTGGTTTTCGCAACTGATTGCAACTGATTTTGCGAATCGTCACTAACGCCTAGGCCTGAACTACGAGCCTGTGTTCAAAACTTCTTAATAACGATTAAATTACATCATAGCCATTCTTTATATACACTATATCTTGATATATATGCCTCTTTTCTTTAAAATAGTAGCAACAGCAGATAAAACTAAGCAGTATGCTATAATAACCACAAAGGCTGCAGCATTAGAATAATCGAGGGTGATAATGCTCATATTGATCAATCCTGTAAGAACATTTCCAAGTAAAAACAATGCAAGCCCATTATCATTAACTGCTTCCAATAAGTTGGACGTCAAAGGTCTTCTATTGACGAACTTAGAGATAAGCTCAAAAGATAACAAAAAAACTGCATTATATGAAACCACCCAAAGCACGTATGGAAAATTTGCTAGTCTTCTAGAGATGTTACCAGTTTGATATACCACAAAGAATGCCAATTGATAAAGTACACTCGATATTAATAATGCTCTGTTGGTATCTAATGGAAGAAGGCTCTTGATGGGAAGAAATTTGTAGACCCTCTTATCATTGCTTGTCAACACAAACGATCCAAATGACTGACCAAACAAAAATATGCTTAAATAACCAAAGAAGGAGAATAAACCCTCTTTATTCATGGTTATAATGTTATCGAGTCTATTATCATTTCTAACTATGAAGGATACCAAATCTGTGTAGTGTAGGACTAATTCATAACCACCTCCAACAACAAAGGCTACCAAAGTACGTGGAAAATAATTCAATATAGGGTCCAAAACACCTAAGATTATTGGCAATAGACCTAGGGTGATAAAGAAGTTCCAATATATACCATACTCTGTGACATGTTCCTGATATTCAAGTGACTTTACACTAATTAATCTAATGATTCCTAGTGTCAACAAAGGTAGCGCTTTAATAGCGTTGGATTTCACAAGCCCAAAATACTCCGACCAGGAGAAACTGTAACGCGTCAGCATTATTCTTTTAAGCACTGATCTTGAGTTCGCTAAGCCCATAGAGAAAACGAAGGATCCGACACCCAAGTCCATTAAAGATGTTCCCCACGTTTCCACCTTTGCAAATCGTCTTGGAAAAACAGGAAAATCTACTGCCAAAATGGAGATGTTTGTAAGTATTAACATGTATGATCGATAGACAGTAATGAATGACTTTCTAGGTAATACATCTGACTGTGTGAAGTGGTTTGATTTACTTATGCTCTTCTTCACATTTTTCTTCTCCGGGCAATGTCTGTTTCTGGCAAAAAATGCAGCGCCTAACGCTGGACAAAGTATCAATATTAGAAGTGTTTCAACGTTATTGCTGTAAGTAGTTACAGAGCAGCACATAAGCACAACATTTATAAAAAAATCCAAAAGAAAGGGTACTTCATTTGTGTAGTTACTTATGATAGAATATGCCAAGTAAGCAATTGTCGAAATTGAGCTGACTTGGTATATTTCAGTAATTGAACCACCTGTTAGACCCGTAACGAACTGCTCCTTCCTCTCTTTCAAACCAGACATACTAAGTGCCTTTTGAATATAAGCTAGCTTCCCTGCTTCAGTCGATAAGAATGTTTTTATATATGGGACATCGATCTCCACACCTGGAAGAATAGTACAAAAGCTTTTATGAAGTCGCTCACTTTTAGGAAAATGAAATTCATCGAAACTTTTCCAAATTCTCTACAACCTTAAATTAAATAACTAAAAGAGAGGTCTTATTGCGCATAAATTTAGATGGTGGACCTAGAAAAAGACATACCAGGGCCATACGAAACTAGTACTTCCAGAAACATCGAAAATAATGAGTCTAATGAGAGAATAAAATTGGACAGTGAACAAGGACTTCATAAAATGTCTTCTGGACAAAAATATGGAGAAATAATTGAACTGGACTCTTCTCTCTATTCTCCCTCGCCACCAGACTCGCCTGCTTTGTCATCATCAGACTCCATCATGAATATTACACCTTATGGCACAAACGCAAATGACGCTGATGAGTATGTTATATATTCTGATTCTGATGGTGCATCGCTGAACTCATTGAACTTAAAGACAGAAAGGCAGGAAAGCATCACCAGCGAGAGTGATCCAGTACTGACAAAGCATACAAACGCTGGTAAGAAAACACCTAGTCGATCACATTCTATATCTAGGTCTTCTTTACTGAAAAGGGGTGATGACGATACTCCGAGCCCAAAGTCCAAGAGGCGACCAAAGAGGAAGTCGAAGTCAGAAGGTAGTGAGAAATCCCATCGTTCATCCTTGAAGCATTCAGAAGGTCAATTAGGAAGTGGCTATACTCTGACTCCGGCCACTGGAAAGATATTTCGAAATTTATTAATTCTTGAAGAAAGCTTACGTCAACAAGTTATCCAACAGAGAGCACTCAGAAGGAAGTACTTGACATTTTTAGCAATCCTTTGCTCTTTAGTTGCATCCATCGCTCATCATTTATACTTCCCAGACCCCGATGAGCCTACTAACGCCACAGTCAGGGTCATTTTGCAGTTTGTATTATTAGCATTGTTGGTCACATTGACATTGTATCACCTTTCTGGTGAATATAAGAAAACTATTGTCCTTCCAAGAAAATTTTTATTTTCAACTAATAAGGGTCTACGTCAACTAAATGTTAGACTCGTGAAGATAAAAACGCCATTAACCGACGCGATTGTGGATTTGATTCGAGAGTTTGTCTTGTTTATTTCTACAATGTGTTTAAACTGTTTGCATAAGGTGTATCCATCTACAAAGCATAACAAGAGGTCTAAACTTGAAGTATTTTTAGTGTCTTGTCAGCTGCAATCCCAACCCCGTACTGGACTTACGGACGTGAAACTTGTTTTGAATGCAAGAGTGTTCAGTACTGACGTCAGAGAAGGATGGGAATCATATCGAAGTGAATTCTGGGTTAATGAAGGAGTAAGGCGTAGGAATAACATGATGGCATTTTGTAAGGAAAATTATGACAAGCTTGATAGGCTGAAACTTTTAAAGAAGGACCGCCAAGAAAGAAAAGAAAGGAGAAAGTCTTTAGCATCTAATTCGGTACAACGACTTAATGAACATAATCTCAAACAGTTAAATGGTAGCTTTGAAAAGCCCAATCTTATTCATTCTGGAATGAATGGCTTGCATAATCCTTTGGAACTCAAGAAGTAGTAGAATTGGCTATATCGTCTTTTTTCAATTCTTTTATAACTATTATTATATGATACTTGGCAACACATTTGACTAGTAGCCCCGTAATCTGTAGCATACTATATATTTTATAATGTAGTACCTGCTTCAAGGCATATCTCTACATGTTTATGCAATATTATTCGCAGCCTCAAAAAGTCGTACTTAATTTGACTATTGCAATATCATTCCAAAAAATTATAACGTACGGTGTCTTCCTTTTAGACGCCTTGTGATTTATGTATACAGCACTGGTTAATAAAGAATGTTTTAATGGCTACAGCTTTTATTCTTTAGTTTTCCAAGAAGGAAAAAGATTACTTTAGAAATCAGTGATATAATTATCCTGTACATAACTGTAAATTAAAATATTACCCAAGAATGTTATAAACCATTAGTAAAGAACTAAAGATTCGTTTACATCTATAAACAAAATGTTGCACTTGAATCCAGTAATACATCCAGATACCAAGAACAAAAGATTCAAATTTGAGCTGTTTCTACGAAATGAATATAACTTCGGATTAGATCCTGATCGGCCAGTTTGTCAGTTCTTTAATCCTCAAAACCCAAGTAACTCGTGTCCCAATGGTAGCAATTGTCCAAATAAGCATGTTTCTTCAATGTACTCGAATAAGATAGTATGTAAGCATTGGTTAAGAGGGCTTTGTAAGAAAAATGACCACTGTGAGTTTTTGCATGAATATAATTTGAGAAAAATGCCGGAATGCTTATTTTATTCAAAGAATGGATTCTGTACTCAAACCCCAGAGTGTTTGTACTTGCATGTTGATCCACAGCTGAAAATTCCTGAATGTCAAAACTACAATAAGGGATTCTGTCCTGATGGGCCAAAATGCCCAAATAGGCATGTAAGAAAGATCTTATGTCCTTTGTACTTAACAGGTTTTTGTCCTAAGGGTGTAGAATGTGAATTTTCACATCCAAAGTTTGATCAGATTTCAGATAGAATGAAGATCAAGAGTGATGAAGAGTTAGAAGCTGCCTCAAAAGAAAGGGTTACAGAAACAATTGACAAGATAGAGCCAAAACCACTTGGCTATCAGAAACCAGCATAAGTTCAGAAATTTGAATGGGAATATTTATGTACATATATATATTATAACTAGAAATAATCTAGATACATTTTAGTTGATATTGTTAATGTAAATCTATAAAACTACAGAAAAATATTAAATTATGAAATGTTAGACTCTGTTGCTTCTAATTTGTCTTCTTTCCTCTGGGGTTAAAACCCAGTTTATACCAGAGTATTCATCGTCACTGTTTTCCTGATCAGCGAGAACCTCACTCAGGTTACTTATATCATATTCGTCGTCATCCATTCCAACCAACAACACAATTTGTGTGACTCGAATAAATTTCTCACGTAATTCGTAGTTGTCTTCACAAACATCATTAATTAAATAGGACAAGTCCTTCTCTAATTTAACAGACCCAAGTTCATTGATTTTAAATTTCTTCAAAACAAATCTTAACTTCTTTTCAATGAGATTTGCAATGTTAATCACCAATAATCTCATCCATTTATTAAAGATTAATGATTTATGGAACGTTTGCTTATAAGGACTCAACGTCATTCTCCATGAATTGCGGAATTTCAATACTGAAGATGTGTCATGTAGCACGCTTGATGTATAAATAATGTAATTGGCTTCACTCGATTCAGGTAAAAACTCATTAATTAATACTAAGAGCTTATTTTTAAATGATTGGTTATATAAATTGATCAAGCTGTCATTAATAATCATATTGGTGGTATTAATATATGGATCCAAAAAGTCTTTCTTAAGAATTGTAGATACTATTTCTGTATCCTTACCAAAGGGAAATGTGGATTTCAAAAACTCTTTCTTGGTTAAATTATCTAAAATCCTTGTAAAGTACTCTTGACTCATAGCAACTGTGTTCAAGTAGATGACAAAGTTAATTAACTTCGAGTTATTAACATTTCCAGAAATAGCCGCACTACCTGACGTAGTAGCTCCAGTTCCAACTACATTACCAAATGCACTAGAGGCTCCTTTAAAAAATCCAATTCCGGAACTTGCTGGGTCTGGTCCTGGTGTACCGCTGCGTGGTGTTCCTGCTCCTGGACTTGCAGATTCACTTAATACACCATTGAAAGAAGAATTTTGAATCCAAGCTAAAGTCTGATTGTAGCGAGGTTGGTTATTATTCAAGTTGGCGATTAAAAAACCATTTAAAAAATCATTGTGTATAACCCTATATGTGGACTCAATGAACTTTTTGACTGTAGAAAGAATTGACGTATCAATGACGTTTCTTAAAGTATTATTTAATACTAATGTAACGTCTTCCACTACTGAGGAACAAGGTACTTGCTCTGGAGATTGAGGATTTGAGGTATATGCCAAATAAGAATTTAATGATGGTAATTCTTCTATGGTTAAAGCTTTTTCAAATGACCGACGGAAGTAGAAAGAATACAATGCCTCGAATGCCGGTAGGTACTTGCTATGTATCTTCTTTGTGAAAGTAGATTCAATAATAATACTTGGGGGTTTAAGCTCTTCTTCATTTTTAGTCTTGTAATAATTTAATGTTAAAAACTTTGAATACAATGACCAGTGGTGTAGAATTGATGCCAACTCATTAGTAAGATCCCCTACCTCAACAAGAGATATCACATCTTGAATTCCATCCTCCAGATAACTTGTTTCTTCGGGGTATTCAGACTGTCTTTTGGTAAGAATAGGAAATGGATAAAGATCTATATCTTGCAATGTTTTTGGTATTCTTCTAACATCATAAAGTGTGTCACTTATTAGTCCAATCTGAGAATCAATCTCATGCTGTATTCTAGTCACTACATAGGCAATTGCATTATCGAAGGTGGATCCGTAATACTTCTTAATTAACGGACCATGCTGCGAAAGCATTATTGATATGCTTTCAAAAAGCTTAATAGCAACAGTGGAGTATAATCCTTGGTTTGTTTGAGAGTCGGTAGATACTGAACGAATCAAATTCCTGGAAGTCTCATTGATGATCTGGCCTATAAATTCCGAATAGCAATTCAATCCAGCTTTCTCCTGCCCTATAAGAGGAAACAACTGAAAATATTTGGTTATCTCAGGTACATTTTTCTCCTTAGAAGCTTCTTTGAAGCGTTTTTGGAATTCAGAAGTGAGTTGGGTTATCCATTTTTCTATAGTCAAGCTGGGCAATTCTGGGATATCAGCCGAAGGTATGACCACAGACGCAAATTCTCCATCGATAAGCTCTTTAGTTAAATTGTAATTAATTTTGTGGATGCATTCTGCTGCCACATCCCAGTTTCCATGTTCAATCGAGTAGTTGGCTTGATTAATATTATTTCTTAACAACTGTATGTCTTTCACAAATTTCAATGTATCATTAACATTTCCAATCTCAAGATCCAACGATTTAATTTTGTAAGTTAAGGAATGGCCAAGGGCATTTGCTGACGACAACAAAGTTGAAAGTTCTCCAGACTGATCTACAGTACTAGACATTTTGGCTCTAGATAATTCCACATTAGACAACTCATTTTGGTGTTTCTTTTGTCTTCTTGTCTGAAAATCACCAAGTTCTTTTTCAATTACTTCTATCTCATCTCTTATACCTTGTTTCAATATCTGAATATCTTTTGTTGTTTGGGCTTGTTCAAACGACTTCAACAATTTGAAGACCTTCGAATCAGAGTCATTGACAGCCAAAAGGGATAACCCGCGAGATAGCTCATCATTGGAGTTGTTCAGAGCCACCATACTTTACCTTATATACAAAATTCCTTTAGCAAACTCTATGTACGTCGGCTCTTTGACTGGATTCTACACGTATTCGACCTATCTTGGTAAATTTCTCGCTTAGTTGAATTGATTCATATTCCTGCATATATTGATAGATGTAGATTTAAAAAGAGTTCATTAAAATCAAGAGCATATTACTATAAACTAAGTATTTAAGCTAAGGAACCCATTGGATCATAATATGGCAATGTCACGTAGTCTTTACTTTTGAAGACTCCATATACTTCCTTAGAGACGTACTTCTTCTCTGTAACAATTTGGAACACAAATTCATCAAACCACTTGTCAGTCATAAGGTAGTAACCTTTCTTACCCTTTTTATCACCCCAAGAGTTTTCAATCTTCCATCTAACAGGTAAACCAGACTTTGGATCAATATGAACTCCGGTAAGAACCATTGCATGATTCATAGCAGAAGAACCAGTCCTTACACGCTCGGCCTTGCTTAAGTTGAAGCCAGTACCAAAGCCTAGTTCATAGTCATAAGCATCGATATCCAAGATACCAGTATCCCCAACTTTGTATTTTGAGACATCACACCCAAAGAAAACGGGTTCATTGTCCTTCAACATCTTGATTATAGTATCCTTGATTACTGGCAACTTAACATTGACGTACTCGATCGGCTTACCACCTTGAACATTGTTTAATCTCTCGACGGTATAAAGCTTACCATCTTCATTTCTCGGGTCATGGAGCAAGGAGAATCTTCTGGAAACATCATATTTAACATGGGTTTTATAAAAATCCTTTGGTGTTGTTTCAAAGTGCTTGTAGTTTCCATCTTTGTCCTGGTACTCCCAGACAAACGGGGAGTCGGCTGCAGGTGGGGTACCCAAAGCCAATGAAATAATTTCATAAACTTTCTTGTTCATAGAGTTCTTGACAGCAGTGATTTTTTCTTTACCTTCACCCTTGGTAACCATTTCTCTCAAGATTAAAGCGTATTCTCTCAATTTTTCAGTGAGAACAAAGCCTAAAGTGGAACTTGCAGTAGATTGGAAGTCATCTGGGAAGAATTCGTTTGGAACAACACCGTACTTTTCAATAATGTTAACGATCATATCCCATTGTCCACCGTCCAGAACTGAATCCTTTAATAAAAAGTTGACTAAACGAGAATCTAAGTCCTCATTAGCTGTGTCAATGATGTTCTCTAAGAAAAGATTTGCCTTCTCCAATTTGTCGTGGAAGAATAAGTAATTCTGAGACAATTGAAACTCGTCGTCTTTCAAGTTGTAGTTTTTGATGACATGTGCTCTTAAAACATTTGAAGTCGCAAATATCCAACATCTACCTGAACTCTGTTGATTATTCAAGCAAGATGGGGATCCAATAGTCTTCAATTCGGTATTGAAAAAGAACTGTTGCTTGAGCTTGGTCTTTGAGCTTGATTCTCTGATAGCTTGAGTAATTTCACCAACACCGAATGCATTCTGGGCTAACCTGTTCTTTGGGTCGGCCAAAAAGGTCCTCTCCCATCTAGAAAGCTTATCTGAAGTAATACAGCTTTCTCCGTCGCTGTTATCAAGTTCTAAACCTCTCAAGTCAGTTGAGATATCAGAGATTGGAGTTTTCTCGCTGTATTGCTGCTCTTCGGAAGATTTCGTTACCATATTTTCCCCAATTGCCTTGTTCTTGGAACTAATTAAGCCCATTTTATATTTTAAGTGAGTATATTATGTCTTAAAATCGGTATATTGACTGATCAGTTTGCGATTTCTTATCTTTTTTATATCTTTTCCCCCTGGCGTCAATTTAAACTGTGCGCAAATGCCACTTCTATAGAAGGCATTTTATATTGGTAGACAATATGCGTACAGTTTGTAAAAAGCGTTGGTTCAGTAATTCTAATGAGGAAAAGTGGGAAAGAGTGCAACTAAAAGGGTATATACAATAGAAAGATCTCTTTCGTGGTTTTATTCCTTTGTATTTATAAACTTCTTAACTACTTATTTTTTACTTCTTTACAGGCTTTTGCTTAAACCTGGAAGAACGATCAGTTATTCTAGGCTTTTTGACACGATTCTTCTTTTTCTTGCCATTGAGACCAGAAACCAGTGATCCTTTCACAGCTCTTTCTCCTTCAACCATCTTACCGACTGTGGCTCTATCGGCTTTTCCCAATACCTTTGTGGCCCTTCCTAATTTAGTCCGCTGCTTATCAGTCAACTTTCCAAATTTGGCTGACTTCTTTCTTTTGTTTTCTATATGATTAGGAGAAAGAAGTGATGGCTTAGAGTTAGCTTTTGCACGAGAAATACGAAGTTTACGTCTAGATGAATCCAGAATTGGTTTGTCATTCAAAAGTAAAGCCTTGTTGACAGAGAGAGAATCCTTGAACTGCACGAGCGCGAACCCCTTTCCAACATTTGTAGCAGAATCTCGAATTACTCTAACTGACTCAACATCGTTTTCTGTATGTTTGTTAAAAAAACGCCAGAGAGATTCTTCCTTCTCATCAAAATCCAAGTTACCAACAAAAATGGTTCTTTTGTTGTCTTTTGGCGCTGGGTGTCCCACATGATCTACTCTGATGTGAAGATTTTCAAAAATGGTAGCATTCAATTCAGAAGCCGCTTTTAATGAATTTTCCTTTTCTTTGAACACTAAATATGCGTTTACGGAGTCTCTAGACTTGTGAAGTTTCCTTTGAGCAAATGCAACCTTTCTTGGGAGGACGTCATCAAAAGATACAGATCTGAATCTAATGGATTCTATTTTACCGTACTTCGAAAAAACACTTTTGAATTTCTTGTGTATTTTTTTGGAAGTGATTACATCAGATGCTACATTACCCACAAACACAGTACGTTCAGCCTTTTCTAACTCACTCTCTTTGAGGTCTACTTTAGTTGCAGATGTAGCTGACTTAACTTTCTTTTCACTTTTTTCTTCCTTTTCGGATCTATCTTCCCCGTTTTCATCGTCATCTTTTCCACTCTCATTTTGATTCTTCGTCTGGTCACCATTATCCTCAACTTTCTTTTCTCTTTCCTCTTTCCTTTCCTGTCTCAAAAGTTTATCAAAATACTGGGATTCCAAATTTTCATTCAAATCTTGCCCCTTTCTCTTTGGCTTCTGAGGAGTCATAATTGAAGAGATTTCTTCTTCCTCTTCTTCATCATCATCGTCGCCATCGCCTACTTCACTTTCAGCTGATTCTTCTGCATTCTCGCTAACTTCTTGGTATACGTCGCTTCCTCTTTCGGGTTCGATTACTTCAGCTCTAGAGCTCTTCGATTGATATTCAGTGACAAGACCTGTTGGGCGCTTAAACAAAGTATCCACGGATTGGTCAATTTCGGTCTTCTTTTTATCTCTCCCAAAGAGAGAGCTGAAAATGGACATGGTTTTTCACTATTGTTTGTATAGTGAATACTCTTTATACTTTTTGACTATGTTACATCATCTTAAAAAAATATATACATGAGATGCGACCTGCATATTTGACGTGACCCCCCTCCCCGTTCTGTTTTTTTCAAAGTAGAAACAAGAGGACTCTACTGACTGATTTTTCGAAATTATAACAAAAACGCACAAGCCATAGGGGCTAGTTATATATAGATAAGATTCTAAGCTTCGAGATAATATATCTCTACTCGGGGAAACTAAAATTATATGGAAGAATTTGGCACTACAGGAACTGTTACTCCAACTCTGGCGACTAAAGAAACTCCTACGTCAGACGTAGGAACTTCACCACCAATGGAACGCAATCTGCTCCAGGAATACAATAACGTATCCAAATTGAAAAGATCTACTGATATTGTGAGTCCTGTAACTGATTCTCCTAAAAGGAATGGCTTTCAGGAACTAGGAGACATTGGTGAGGTTCTGGTTGGTGACATCTCCGAAAGTAAGCCTGGCAACATAAGCAGAAGGAGTAGCGATAAAAGAAATCAGGGTAAGGAAAGCTACGAGAGCTCAGAGCTCAGTGACCTTGAGGAAGAATCTGAAGCCGAAACTGACCAGATGGGGTTTTTGGACGATGACAACAATTCTGAGAAGGAGCTGGACCTTCAAGCTTTGTCAAGTTTGACAGAGATTGCAAGATTGAAGGAGATTGATTCCGATGATGATGATTATAATGAAGAAAACGAAAGTCATGACCTGAATGATAGGGACCATGCTAAATCCTCCGAAGATAAGGATCTCAATGACTCGGAGTTGACATTGAGCACAAAGGAAGATGAAAAAGTCAAGACCGAAATTGAAAAGAATACTGATCCAGTCAAAGACGAAGTTTCTAATCGTTCAAGCAATAAGAGATCTGCAGAGCAGCCACTCAACGATACGAAAAGACGTAATGTGGAAGATCCTTCCGGCCAAATAAAGAAAAACCCCGAAGGTGATGAAGAAGAAGTAGAAGTAGAGGCTGAAGCTGAAGCTGAAGAGGATGAAGAAGACGAGGATGAAGAGAATGGGGATGAAGTAAATGAGGATGTGAATGTGAACGGTGATAATGTGGAGAAAACTGAAGTGAACCCTGATGTGGATGAACATGATGTTGACATGAATGAGCAAAGAAAATTAGCGATTGATGAGCTTATAGCTATTGAAAACTCTTTTGCTGATCTCAGAGATAAGTTATATAGAGACAAGTTAACGCTACTTGAACATGAATTGCAACTTTGTCTTGAAGGATCACACCCAGAGCTTTCAAAGATCTATCACAAAGTTAATGAATTCTATCAAGATAGTGTTGAGCTCGCCAATTCTAATTTGAATTACAGCTTGAAATGCATAGATAGAGAGACAGTGGCAACAAGAACAGCTATCCATCAGGCATTTTTGACGAGACTTATTGACAGCAAAAACAAGATGATCTCAGATACAACATCCTTGTGGTACAAAATAAATAAAGAACGCAACCAAATGGACCAACTTGTTTCGGAATATAACATAGCTGCGTTTCCACAGATACCTAACTACACTGTTCAGGGATCAGTTGCTAATGGTGTCGGGGGAGCTGGTCTTCCAGGAAATATTCCTAGTGAAGAGAGTTATAATGGAGACATAGAAGAGGCTCCTCCAATTTCCAAAAAGGCGATGAAATATAACACCCTTGTAGAATTGGTACAGAATCGTAATAATATCAATCATCAAATAGGAGTCCTCGGTGGCTTACTTGAGTTCTCGGGCTTCCCTGCAGCAGTTGGCTCTTCAATTTACAATGACGATCAACCTAGCTATGAACTTTTGTTAAGGAAGGCGACAGATGAAGAAATAAAGGAAGATCTACAAGCAATGGGAATACCCATATAACATTTCCCTTCTCTCTGCTTTTCTTTTTAAGTATTTCATACATAGATTTATCATAATTAGGTTTCGTCTCAAGTATTTCTTGTAGAACTGGTAATGTGCACTACTATTTTATGAAATGGTGAGGTTGTTTATTGGTGACAAGTGGTTAGTTTGATTGAGAGCAAGCAGATCATATACAATTGATCGAACATGGTTGAAGTTTCATTGACGGTCGGCAAGCTCGACGCGTCCTTGGCTCTCTTATTGACTAAAGATCATCATTTGATAGAGTTCCCTACAATATTATTACCTAATGGTGTAAAAGCAGGTTCGATTGTGAAGATCAAATGTGATCAAGATTTTAAAACTGAAGAGGAAGAAGCAAAGAGTTTTCAAAAAGTCCAGGATGAAATACTAGATACATTTGGTAAAAATACACCTAGCAACCCAATTTTGAAAGTAAGAAATATCACGCAAACTTCATGTGTTTTAGAATGGGACCCGTTAGAGTTGGGTACTGCCACGTTAAAAAATTTGATATTATTCAAGGATGGTAAAAAGTTGGGGGCTATCCCACAGCCATTGACTAATAGAACAACAAAATTGTCAGGATTGCCCATAAATAAAACCTTTAATTTTCAATTGCGTTTAGATACTACTGCAGGCGTGTATCAGTCATCGACGATCGAAGTAACTACTCACAAGATGACCGATTTATCTGGTATAACCGTTTGTTTAGGTGATATTAACCCAAATGAACCTTTTACAGTTCAAGATATTGAAAAAACATTGCAAAGCATGGGAGCACATTATCCAGCACAAACGGAAGTAAAAGTTGACACTACTCATTTTATCTGCACAAGAGAAAATAAACAGAATCCTGAGTTTATTAAAGCCAGCGACATAAATATTCCTATTATTAGGCCTGAATGGTTGAAGGCTTGTGAGAGGGAAAGAAGAATTGTAGGTGTTAGAGATTTCTATGTTAAGGAGTGTGTATTACCTGATATATTTGCTAAGAACTATTGGCAAAAATCCGATGTTCCTATTCCAGTACCAGATGACGAGGCTACCACTGAAGAGAAGTCTGAAACGGAGGAGAATGAAGAAAAAGGAGTTGAAGTTCATTCATTCAAGAACGAAGAGTCAAAGCCTCTGGAAGAAGAGACTTCAAATGATGAAAAATCGAATGATTATAGTAATGTTGCAAATGAAAAGGAAGTTGAGGAACCGAAAGAAGAAAATTCAAAGGACCATGAAAAGCAGAAACTTGAAGAAGCGACCCCGGTTGTAGAAACAGAACACGAACCTCTGAAGCCATCGGACGATGTTCCATCGGAGAATACCAAGCAAGATGGCTCTTTACAAGAAGTAGAATTCAACGATGAAGAACCGAATGAAGAAGAAGTTTTGTCAAGTGAAGTTAATGAGCCAACTATTAAAAATGATGTAGAAAAACCTACAATTATAGAACAGACTTTGAAGGAAGAACCATTAATTGAACAATCAACTTTGGATGCTCCAGCTCCAGCATCCGAAATAATTAGTGGTGAACAAGACATCGAATTGACTCCAGAAAAAGATGATGTTGATCCGGACAACCAAGAGGAAGATGCCGGTAATGGCGATGATGACGATGAAAATAGTGTACAAGCTACACCTAGCGTTATCGCGTCGCCCTCTAAGAGTAAGAAGAAGAAGAACAAGAAGAAAAAGAAGACCTGAATAAATATTTGAGATGGGCTTGCTATGTAAAACTACATTCATAAAAAGTTCTTTCTTTCACTCAACAACTTAGAATTTTATTGATGTATATTTTAATACAAAAAGTAAATTTTGATAGTATTGTAAACATGTTCCCTCTCTATATTGAATTAAAAGAAATTGTATGAAACAGGCAATCCTGGGATGAGTATCTCTTATTGACATCACTCACCAAAGAGTCTTCTTACCTTCTTCAAGATGGTGTCATTCTCTGGATCGTAAGGGTGGTCCTTCGATGGAATCTCCAAAATAGCTGGAAATGCGTTGGTAAAGGAGTCAATCTTGTATCTTATTACGTTTGCAATGTGCTGATTAATGAGGAGAATGGCAATGTCATCTCTACCGGTGGTGAAGAGTTCGAATGCATCGTCAATTTCCTTTTCAGAGGTCTTACCTGGAATGACATTGAGAAAATTAGTCTCTTTTCCTTGTTCATTTGAAACCTGACCAATTCCAGCAAGTAACAATCCTGTTACTGAATCTTCATCGCCAATGATGGCTATTAAGTTTCTTTTTGATTCATTGGATGAACTCATGTCTGTATTTGTTCAGTACAGTATACAAGGAATTGATACCTGGTTTGACTGCACCAAGAAATATTGGCATAATTGGTGGGCGCACTGAAATTTGATTAATACTAGAGAAGTTTATCAGTTTTAATGAATAACCTGCAAAGAACTAAAAATGTATAGAAGAGTATATCAGAGACTTCCATTGGCTTCCCATACGAGAAGTCTTCACTCAAGTCGAATTTTACAAGCTGGTCATTCAAAATGGGCAAATATAAGACACGACAAAGCTAAAAACGATGCTAAGAAATCAAAAGAAGCCTACACTCTTGCAACTAGGATAGTATCTAGTGTAAAATCAGGGGGCGTTGATGGAAATGCACAGTTGGTCACTCTCATGGAAAAGGCTAAGAAGCTTAACGTTGCAAAAAAGATCATCGACAACGCCATCAAGAGAGGTTCAGGTGAATTAGCTTCCGACGGTGCCAATTTGCAAGAAGTTCTTTATGAGTTTATGGGACCAGGAGGCGTTGCGTTCATTATAGAAGCGGAAACGGACAATAGAAACAGGACCATCGGAGTAGTAAAACATGCTATGTCCAAATTTAACGCAGCTTTGAGTCCCTGTCAATATTTATTTCAAAAGAAGGGTGTAATTTTGGTAGATCCTTTAACTGAGCTGGAGACTTTAGACGACATTCTTGAAATTGCTATCGAAGTTGGTGCAGAAGATGTTGAAGAGTATATAGATCATGAAGAAGAGTATAACGGAGATACCTTGTATCAGTTAATCACAAATCCAAGTGAACTAAATAACATTTCTAACAAGCTATTTTCCAAAGGTTATAAACTTCGAGATTCAAAAACGCAGTATATGGCTGATAGAGATAACGAAGTTGCATTCCCAGATGGGCATGAGAAGGGCTTAAATAAAGCTGTTAATATGTTGGACGAAATACCAGAAGTGACAAACTACTATTCGAACCTCAAAGATATGTAAATAGAACTCAAGGTGCATAACTGTTATTCAAAGCTGAAGGTTTTACTTCGGTGATAGATCATAGTAAAGTAGGTACATATAAAAAGTTATATATTTGATGGTTATCTTGTAACCATTTGTTTTCTACAGGTTTTATAATGCCATAAACAAATGTGTATTCAAATGACAATGACCATTTTATTTATTTTAACGTTCATCCGCATATTTTTGCTCCTGTCATTCTATTAGAAACTTAATTCTTTATTTTATCTGTACGGTAACTCAAATACGTAATTACTTCATTGCAAGAAAGTGTTGCTAAGGAAGGACACGACGCTTATTGCTTATTGTTCTTTTCAGCGTCGTTCAAGACATTGTCTAAGTTTGACAAATCTGGGTTTTTCCATAATCTTAATTGTTGATCATGTGCAAAGTGTCTATAGGTGAAGAAGAATCCAGATGCAATTGCAACACCAACAGCTGCAAATAATGGGTACAATTCCACTGGGGCATCGATTTTAAAACCACCCTTCTTCTTTTGGGCAGCGTTCAATAAAATTTGTGATGCTCTCATATTTATGACGAAGTTTTCTTAGATAGGTCCGTAAGAACAGTAAAGATAGTCTTATTTAATGCACTTATTAACTCAACTAGAGGATTCCTGACCCTTCCGAATCTTTAATTTCCGTTAAATTATCACTAAGTTTAGGTTGTATAAATATATATACTAAAATTTTTTGTTCAATTTTGCACGTCCCAAAATTTCTGCGACACCAACTACAATCAATTTGGTTGGCTGAGAATTTCTACATGTAGGAATGTAATACTAAATTACATAGGTCATCTAATAGCAAAAAATAGTTTATATGACTTGATTGTATTCTACAGTTTAAAGTTCCTGGACCAGTTCCTATTTGTATATTGTCAAGACAAGTTCTCGATATAGTGCTGCTTTCGGATACAATGAAATTTATAAATGAAATGCTCTCTAATAAATAAAGTACAAAAGTATATAGACAGAGGTCTTGTCTTGTTTTACCGATCTAGTAGCACTGGCAACTATTGAAACGCTTAATGCCCCAATTGATCATATAATAGTAAGTAATGCATAAAATATCCGAGTTTAATCGGAGCTGGTAACCCAAAGGCTACGAGAGTTTGTTGCTGAGCGGAATCCAAATATTGGGCATCCGTTACTTATCACCAGCTTGAGATGGTACTTTTCAAAGTATCATAGCAGAGCCAGCTGACAGCCATTGAAGGCACAATTTTGTAAAGGTTTGCCGAAAGACCTTTATACGCACCAAAGAAACCCTCTGACGTGAATATCGCTACTAATGCTTGAGATACAGAAGTATATTTGAAGCCAAGCTCACCGCCAGCCATACTAGCAACCTGAAATCTTTTTCTTAGTAAATCAAGGGGATATATAAGTACTCCACCTACGAAACTTGAGAATGCACCTGCTGAAAGTTTCCATACGGGGCTTGAAAAATCTTGGGATGATTGATCCATGTAGTCTTTTAGCTTCTCATACAAAGTGAAATTTATGGCAACATAGGGAGCAACTCCTAATGTGGTAGGAACAATACCCTTATAAAGTGCCGGAAACCCACCTTCAGTCTTATAAACGACTTTCAATGTTTCGAATATACCTATAGGTTTTGAAAGTTTAGCTCTATCTAACTTCGATAAGGATGCAGTTTGAATAGTAATCCTTGCGCGTATAAGGTCTAACGGATATGTTACTGCAACAGAAGAAATCCCACCAACAGACCCGGCTATTAACCTTTCATGTACAAGTAACTCTTTGTTATTTTCATGTTTAAACTTGATAAAGAGTTGTTTAACCTCTTCAAAAACCGCATATTGGACAGCACTGTAAGGAAAAATTCTGATACAATTTAAGAAATTACCTCTGAACATTCCTCTCCAGCCTTCATCTCTATAAATCTTGAAAATTGTGTTGAACATTCCGTTGTATGCGTGGGTTTTCCCAGCTCCTTGTAACTGCAAAAGAATTTTAGCTCTTTCAAAAGGGGACACTACTGTACGGGAAACAGCTCCAGCGACTCCACCTGATAGAAGTGAAGCATTCCCTTCTTTTTTTATAAACTTTTTCACACCATCGTATGCATCTTCATAATAGTGCCCAAGTTTCTTCTCTGATTTCCTGTCAACCTCCGAGTCGCATTTATTTTTTACCCCCTCCATTTTTCTGTTCTAGATTTGATTCCAGATCAATGATGTCGACTAGATCTATCTATTATACTTATGTTCAATATCACTGAATAAAATCCAAAAAGAGTGATCCTTTTGAGGGTTCTTTACAGAGATATTGAAGCCTTGATAACATAAACCGATTTTTCGATTTTCATTTTTTTCCGCTTTCATTGATATTACGCAATCTGAAAACCTCGTGCAACATCAAGTATGGTTTTCATCTAATCTGATAATATTGGTAGGTTCCTTAGAACCTGCTTTAAAGTACGTCTCCGTGTTCCAGAGCAAAATTCTAGAGAGAGTACCAGAGTAAATTTGTAAACTGGCCTCCCTGTTCTCAACCAATCGCTCCGTGTAAAAATTTAGTATGGCCCAATTGTGTACTTGTGCAATTTGTCTGTCAACTCGAACTTTTGTCCCAATTCCCCTCACAAAAGAGACAAACAGTTCTATTTCGGGGCTTAGCATCTCTTCTGAGCCATAGCTTATCACAAAGCCGAACTCTGGGAGACTACTCCTCCACCATTGAATATCTTCACAACTACTCGGATCGTAGACTACTCTTTCTTCTTCGTCATCTATAAGATCTGGATGAATATATTCATTCTGCCACAAATGTAGCACTGGGGTACTTATGTAATCGCAATGGCCTTCCTTAATAAGAGGCTTAAACAAGTTTGTAACTGGTGAGATGAGTAGAGCTGTAGAAGGTCCTCTTAACAGAGAAAAATGCAAGCGGACTTCTTCGGCTGATGAGAAACGATAATCTTCTTCTGCTAGTGCATTTGAAGCCACCATAGGTGCCCTTTTCAATGATAACATAAGTGAAAGTGCAAGAGTTGCACCCATAGAGTCACCTGCTAAAACTATATGACATTTATCATCAGTAGTTGATACAAGATAATCATAACATTTAAGTAAAGTATTCAACTGACTTGGATATCTTTCATATGTCTTTGGAAATTCAGGAATAAATACTGCCGGATTACCAAAGCCTTGTTCAAGGAGATTTAGAGTTAGTATAGATAAATACTCTGAATACATATGGCCACTTCCTAACCCGAACGCAGAGGACCCGTGAATATAAAGCATTCGAAGATCATTTCTACAGGCTGATCTACTCTTCGAATAGATCCAATTTCCTTTGACCCCATTGAATCGACCAATTGATTCCTCGAACCTTTCTATGACAATATCTCCTAAGCCATCACTCATCTCCTTCAACCTTCTCATTTTGTTTACAACCCTAAATGAACGGCCATCAAAGAAACATTTTCCTGCTTCCCATTGTTGCAAGTATGTATAATAGTACTTAAGGCACTCGCATATTAGGAATTCACAGCCAGTTGCCCTCTGAGAAAAAATCGTTTGGTATGGAAATGGACAGATAACTCTCTCATTGAGATATTTGTATGGTAGTTTTACAACTGCAAAATATAGGTTAGCTAGCCAAAATATCAACAAATTTCTAAATCCATGATCTTTCCATATTAAATAAAATGAAACAAGAAAGTAGAGAATAAAATCAGTCAACCTGAATCTCTGCATAGTTATCTTTTGGCTGTTGTTAAGTCATAAAAGATTTAACCGCCCGAAAGATTTGTGGATTTTATGTAAATTGCTGCGAAAAAAAATTATTCATATTGAAATATCACGCTATTTATAGACTATTAAAATGTACTCAAGTAGCATGCAAAACCAGTTAAGCTATCTTACCCGAATACACAACTAATTAGTAATTGGACAAGACAGCTTCAATACTGGCTAATAAGATATCAGCATGCTTTTCTTCAAAAGTTAAGGATGGTCTCAATCTTACAGAGTCGGCACCGCAACCACCCATATTAACACCTTGTTTCTTTATGTCTAACAAGAACTTGTCCCTAAGTTCAGTAGACCCGAAAGACCAAGCAATGAATGTACCTCTATCCTTACCTCTCAAGCCTTGGAAGTACTTTGGGTACTTCTTTTCTAAGGCTTCTAACTTTGAAAACAAGTAACTTCCTACCTGCTGGGTCTTAGCAGCCAAGTCGTGTTTAACAACTTCATTAGAAATAGCGCCTGCTAATATCATTTTAGAAGGATCACCACCCCAAGTGTTAAATTGACGGTATGGCTTGTTAGGAAGAATCTTTGGGTCATGGAAGAAATAACCAGCAGATTGGAACTTCTTGGAGAAAGTAACAATATCTGGAGGTGGGGACAAGTTGAAGTGCTCATGAGCCCAAAATTTGCCTGTAGCACCAACTCCAGTTTGCACTTCATCGATAATTAAAAGAGCACCATATTTGATAGTAAGATCTCTCAAACCTTGGAAAAATTCTGGGGATCCGTGATTGTCACCACCCTCTGATTGAATTGGTTCTATAATTATTGCTGCAATTGGAACATTCCAAGTATTGAACAACTCGTCAACCAGTGCCAAACAACGTTTGTCCTCAGCTTTGTTTTCAGTTTGATGTTCCTCCAACGGGTATTTGTAGCTTGGAAACTCAGCTTTTGGCCATTTAAATGATGGCAAATCTAACTTGTGAATTGGCTTTGTTGCGGTCACAGACGCAGTAGCAAGTAATCTTCCGTGGAAAGCCCTTTTGAAAGATAAAACGGCCAATTCAGGAGAACCTGGGCTTTGATTGTTCATAACTGAAGAAATCTCTTCTTCAGTGAATTCTGCATCATATCCTCTTTTTTTCGCTTGGTAGTAAAAGAAAGCAGCCTTAAATGCCAATTCGTTAGCATCAGATCCCGACAAACCTGCAAAAAGCTTGTTTTGACCCTTAGGTGCCACCTTCAAGATATCTTTTACCATATTTTCGGTGTCTGCTGCAGGGAAATTAAAGAGAGCAGGTCTGTCCACAATTGCTCTAATCATTGCATCAGACTTAGCAGCCTCAATCAAAGCAGGGTTATTATATCCCAAAGGAATTGAGGCAATTTGGGCATAAACATCCAAAAACTGATTTCCATCAACGTCAGTAATGTAGTTTCCTACAGACTTGCTGTAGTCAGCCACGAAATATGATGCCCTACTATCATACACTTCCCCTAAAGATTTAATTGCTGCCTTTGATTTCGGTCCTGGAAAGTCACTTGTGGTTACCTTTGGGCCACTTGGTTCTGAAAAATACTTCTCTGTGTATGACATGGAGACTAAACAAATAATTATGATCTTGTAGTTAATCGAGTCATACAAAAGAGCTTTGCCTGTAGCGATATATATATAAAATTCTCCAAATAGTAGACATATGGAACTGGCTACCCTAATTGACGTCGATTACCCAATTCGGCATCCGCTGCCGATAATCATAATTTACCTCCACTACTCAAATGTGCTATCGAAAAAAAGAATGGAAGGCCTACGCGGTGGGGGGACTCCAAATAGGATATAGCTTACAACGGTAGTCGGCTATGGGAAAGAGGGCTTTCATAGATGTTAGGACCCTCTTATTCCATGAAGTAAAACGAAAGTAGACCTTTTTCGAATTTAATATGATTTTCAATTAGCTACAGTAAATATGTTTTCTGAAGAATAAAAAATGAATAAAAGAACGTGAGCATAGAACAAAGAGATAACAAAAGAAAAAAGAGCCTAAGTGGAAACACTATTTGATAGACTTGATAGATTTGATAGCTTTCTTGTGTAGGCTCTTCCTCTAATCGTGGAGAACGACAGTTGTTTAACAGCCAACCTCTGGTGAGAGAAATACACACCTGCATATAGAATATACAGAAAATTTGTATTTAGTTTCTCCGTCTCTTCGCAAAGATAAACAGAGACTATAGTATCAAAACAACGCTGTTAGGGAGCTTTGTGACTGACAGAATGGCCCCTTCTGACAAGGAAGACGCGAGAGAAAATGATAGGGTGCCAGATTTATCGGCTTCTCGACAGGATGAGAAACGAGATAGCAACGATGTGGACATAAACATCTATGAAATAAATAAGATGCTTTCAGAGTCAATCAACCACGAGGGCAGTACAGGGACTCATGACAAGTATAATGAAGGCAAACAAGGTGGAATAGTGTCAGATAGTATCCAGCAGAAGCGTGCTAGCGAAGATGGAGAGTCTGATGCTTACAAGAGACAAAGAGTTGAAAATGATGACCATGGCGCAAAAAGTGACAAAGAACATGATAACGAAGATCACGAGCATAACACTGATGAAAATGGAAACTCAGAGGGGGATAATGGCAAGGCTAATAGATTCAGAGATCTTGAGCTTGAATTCGAAAAAGCTATAGAGGGACAACAACTGAGTATATCTTCCGATCAGACATCACACACAGATGATGATGATAAACAAGAAGAGAACAGGGAGAAAAGCAAAGATATTGAGGGGAACTCACAATCATCTCCCAAGACTGTGTATCATGGAGGGATAGCAGTTCCAGCAAATTCTGAACTCCTAAACACAAACACAGCCTTTGCTGCTTATAACGCGTTGTCGAGTCAATTCCCGCCTTTAGCGGTGCTAGCTAACGCTCACTTGGCAGCATTACCGTTGCCCATAATTGCTCCTGATTATTTCCCTCCTAGAATCCAATTATTGATCAACACCTTACCTACCTTAGATAATCTCGCTACGCAACTCTTGAGAATAGTAGCAATTGGGCCGTACCAGAAAATAGTTGACTTAGCGTCAAATCCAGATACACCTTCAGGTGCCACATATAGAGACTTAACTTCTTTATTCGAGTTCACTAAGAAGTTATATTCCGAAGATGATCCATTTTTGACAGTTGAGCACATCGCACCTGGAATGTGGAAAGAGGGGGAAAAGACTCCAAGCATGCTAAGGAACAGGGAACAAAGTATAGAGTCGACCTTAAGAAAGGTCAATTTAGCTACATTTTTGGCAGCAACTCTAGGAACAATCGAAGTTGGTTTTTTTCACTTAAATGAATCATTCTTAGATGTATTTTGTCCAGCAAACAACTTGGATCCAGATAACGCCTTATCAAACATGAGCTCAAACAATATGAGCTTACAAAGCGGAGTGAACACTACAATAGGCGATAAGGTAGGTAAACTCTTGAAGCCTCAAGCTGAATTATATCTAGAATTGAAGACACAAGCATACATTTCGGCCATCGAGGCAGGAGATAGATCCAAAGAAGAAGTCATGGAGGATATCATACCTTATAATTTAGAAGAAATGCTATTGTCAAGAAGAGGGATCAACATACTTTCACCCACGGAACAAGACTTTTTAGAAAGGTGCATGTCAAGAAAAGAGACTTTACTTAAATATCCGGATGAAAAAAACTTAGCAGAGGAGTATAGCTGGTTTAATTTCTTGAAGGATTTGTTTGACTATGCATCGAAGAGTATGGGATTCGTGATTTGGGGGAAGAAGGGAAGAAATATGAAGGAAAGAACCACCATAAGCAATCATAATAAGGAATTGCCACAAGTTAATAGTGACGAGATAATACGGTCTGCATCAAACATTCCCGCACCAGAACAAACAGTACTTCTGTTAAACCCTTCGGCTGAACTCAGGTCTCAGGAAATAACCGAAATAACAAGCTCACTCTTACCATCTGAAATTCAAGAACAACAATTGCATCTTCGTATCAACCCAGGATCGAACGTTAGAAATTTACAAAGGCGCCCATGGACCAGGGATGAAGAGAAAGCATTACGTCATGCTTTGGAACTCAAGGGTCCTCTGTGGTCCACAATTTTAGAGCTCTTTGGAAATGGAGGAAAAATATCGGAAGCACTCAAAAACAGAACTCAGGTGCAGTTGAAAGACAAAGCGAGAAACTGGAAAATGTTTTTTTTGAAGAGTGGCCTTCCAGTACCAAATTACCTTCAGAAAGTAACAGGAGATCTTGAACGAGATGACAGGCTGAGAGCCAATAAGAAAGCAAACCGAAATAAAAAGAATGCATTAGAAATGGCATCTTCACCTACTGATAATCAAATTGATAACCCCACCGGCGAAGGTATCAAAAAATGATTAATGTTGTATTATACCACTGCTTTTAAAGGTGGCTTGCGCTAAAGGATGCTGCAAAAAAAACTCCTCCTTTAATGCTATAAATATAGGAAATATAAATGGGGCCACAACCCGTCATAAATTATTGAATGTACATTACTTGCTTTACTATAATCTTCACAAGAATGTATTTAGTCTAGCCGAACAGACTTTCCTGTTCAATCTGAAAACGAGATCAAATGATTTAAAATGTGTTAATCGATTTTGTGTCACTTAGTATAACTTGCACCCATTTCAGCCATCTTTAATAGCGCCCTTTAAAGTAAGGATAAACCCCAACATCCGTAAGGAAAGAAGCCGAAATAGATTAAAGGTGCCCGAAGTTAATAGTTAAAGCTGTTCATGTTGATCGAAAATGTCTGTCGCAAGTAAAAAAGTTGAAGAACTTGAGAGGAATATTCAGCTCGCGAGGAAGGAGGCAAGGTCATTATTTAAGGAAGTGGAGTTCATTAAAAGAAAAACACAAGACGCTAACTTGATGAAGGTATCACAGGGAATTAATCCTATACCGAGAAACTACACTAGTTTAAACCTTTATAATACATTGAAGGGGCATCGGAACAAAATCGCCAAGATCAGATGGCAAAACGATTCCACTAGGCTTCTCTCAGCTAGCCAGGATGGTTTCATGATAGTATGGGATGCTGTTAGTGGACTAAAGAAACAGGCGATTGCATTGGAGAATCAGTGGGTGTTAGCATGTGATTATTCTCCAAGTGGACGCTTAATTGCATCAGCTGGCCTTGATAACTCTTGCACAGTATATAAGATAAGAACAGACACGGGTGGGTTGGTAAAAGAGAATAATTTGTATGAAATGTATGGAAATTTCCAACTGTCTGTGCAAGCTATATTTAAAGGACACACAGCTTATATTTCGGATTGCGAATTTGTTAATGACATGTCGATACTAACAAGTAGTGGAGATCTGACATGTGCATTATGGGATATTGCTAGAGGCAATAAGGCAAGAGACTTCATAGATCATTTGGGTGATGTACTTTGTTTAAACAAAGTCCCAATGACACAAAACAGCATAGATACTCCTTTTTTCATATCAGGTTCATCGGATGGGTACGTTAAGACTTGGGATGTTAGAATGAAGGTACCTGCACAAAGTTTTTATGTTTCCAATAGCGATGTAAACTCGGTTAAGGTTTTTTCTGAAGGGAATTCATTTATAGTGGGATCTGATGATGGGTCAATTAAGTGGTTTGATCTCAGATCTGATTGTGAGGTAGCAAGTTACCTTTTACAAACTCAAGTTAATGGTCTTGAAAAGCCATCGTTCAATAATAAGTATAGCCCCACTGATCATGGCAGCTCTAGATTACTGATTATGAGCTCGACAATGGATAGTCCAGGTGTTCTTTCTGTAGACTTCAGTAAGAGCGGAAGATTAATCTATGCATGTTATTCTGAATATGGTTGTATGATATGGGATTCATTAAAGAACGAATTGGTTGGCTCAATTGGAAATGATCATCAGAATAAAATAAATCAAGTTGCCGTAAGCCCTGATGGCATCGGATTGGCTACCGCTTCATGGGATTCAACCATCAAAATATGGGCGCCTTGAAGATGAAAGATCACTAGATCGTCATAAAAAAAGAGTTCACTGTTTCGGTAGTGATGGTTTATGAGTTAAACAAAAAAATACACGTTCTTAAAGTTAGGACGAATCACTCATGTGAGCATCAAGGACGTACGTACTACATAAAATTTATATTTATTTCTTTGTAAGTTTTTAAAAAGACTTTTATTAATACACAAGAATTTGATAGAGGCTATTGCACTACAGAGAGTCATGAAGGTTACTTATTTTTCAGTTTTCATCAATGCGCTTTTTCACATAATCCCATAAACTCTTCAACAAAGAGTCAGGCAAGGTATAAAGATCCATAGTAAATTCACCATTGTCAACATCATTCTTAATATTCATTTCATTAGTCCTATTATCAGTGACCATTTGAACGATCACAATTAAGTCATCTTCATTCAACTTTGTTAATCCATTGGCCAATTTCTCTAAGTCCACATTACCTTTCAACGCGTTACCATTTGAAGTCTTTGACTTCTTGGTCTTGTTGTTCAAGTCCGAATCGGTCTTACGCTTGGAATTTACATCATCAACGTTATTAGGCACACTTCCGCTCTCCAACAAAAGCTTATTCAATGCTTGATTTTTTGTAGGTACAGAAATTGTATGATCAATTGTATACTTATCTTGGGCGAAGTTAAGATCGTGGTTAAACTTCCTTTCTCCTTGCTTTCCACCAATACCGACAAAATGCACTGCTATCGGTATGTCAAAACCACCCCACCCTTGTTCTTGAACTCTAAATGGTTGTTGTCTTACTGTTCTGATAGGGTTAACAAATGTTGGATGTAACGTGTAGGTAACACGGTCTAAAATGTTTGCTGGAATCTCATTACCAGATTGATCTAACATCGATATTTCGATTGACCATTCTCTAATTGGGAAGTTTTCTACCGGAGGTAAATCCTTCACAATGTGTTGTTCAGTTGTAACTCTGATGGTTCTCTTTACCTATAAAAAAAGCAAGTTAGCAAATTTAATTCTTGTGTACTTTTTTATGACAATATATCATTAATATAAAATTTACTTACCTCTGACATTTCTAGATAGATTCACTAAATTCTAGTATATATTCTATAAAAGTTACCTTATATCTAGAGAATTCAAATATGTCAAATATCGAAAAACACACCTGAGTTTTAATTACACAAAAATCGCACAATTATCAACAAACTCCTTTTCTAGCTACGTTACATCATAACCAATCCCATAAAAACTAGAGGAAGCAACCAGGCAGTGTAATCCAATGAATTGGATTTAGAGTTATACACAATGGACCTGTTATTCGAAATCACTCCTTCAAAAGCTTTACTGATATCTAATATCTGATTTGAAGTAGGAGACTCGATTGCTGAAGCCGAAACAAGATGACTGGACGCTGAAGAAGCACCAGACAGCTTCGATGTTTTTTTGTCATTTTTACGTACCTTCTTTTTTGTCAGACTCTTTTGTTTAATCGAACTCTTTTTAGGTTTTGAGGACGTTTTGGAAAGCAGCGATAGAGATGAAGTAACAGTTCTAGACGTTGAAGCCAGTGAAATTTTCAGTGGTAAAGAGGTTGCTCTAGTTGGAGAAGGTGTTATTGTATATAATCCTCGACTAGGTCTTAACCAGCTGCTTGATGACGGTTTTGTCGCAGATGTTGGTGATTTCAGGGTCGCAGATGTTGATGACGCTTCAGCCCTAGATGTTGAAGCTTTGGTGATAGACGATGAGAAATGTGTTCGGCGAGACTTTGTAATCAGATGCTCTGTTGGCCAAATCAAAGGCAGATGGCGAAAAGAAGACTCCGATGAGAGTCCTGGCCTTTGAGTTGAGAATATGGTCTTAGCATCTTTCTTATGCTTAGATTCTGCAGAAGAAGAAGCAAAAGATTGAGTTGTAAGGCTGAGAGTTTCACCTTCATTTAATCGTTCTGGTGGAGTGTTCAGTGATGGCTTCTTTGGCCCAATTACTAAACCACCTTCATTGTCAAAATTGTAATTGCGCAGCGTAGTAGATGTGGATGTTACGGGGTTTGAACCCGATGATTCAGATGAACTTTTCATGGATCTTTGGGAGGTTCCACCGCTTGTTGGTACAGGTGTAGTTCCAGCAAAAGTTTTTTTGGTAGAAGCACCAGAAGTACGTCTGGTTTTAACCGGAATGGTTTCTGAAACTGGAGATGGATTATACGTGGGAGATCGGACAGGGTTTTTTTGAACTTGTGTAGATTGAACAGAAGTGGGTTTCGAAACCGTCGAACCTGTAGCGGAAACTTGAACAGGAGGCGTTACAATGGGTAGTTTTTGAACTTGTGTAGATTGGAAAGAATTGCTTTGAGCAGGAGGAATCTTAATAGGCGGAGTGTTGGTAACAGTGATTGTGACACCAGTACTTTGTGTGTGTGTCGTATTGAAGCTCAATCTTGTAGAAAGCGGAACTTTGTTCAACGTGCTATTATTCCAAAAAGTTTTTGATGTTGTAGTTTCATCATCATCTGATTCGTCATCCAGGTCACAGTCTGAATCATCAGAGTTGATCAGTTGTGTTGAACTGCTCAGTTGAGATAAGCTGTTACTAACTGAAGCTGCAGTGGAAGTTGGATTATCCACAAATATGGTCTTTTCTACTGTTTTCGTGACAGTCTTGTAAAACACCGAAGTGGGCTTAGGGCTTGCCAAACAATATCCCAAGAGAGCCCAGAGTAACAAAAGCTGCATTATGGACAACCTGATGCTATTCTCTTTTCTTAATTTAAGAAGAATTTTGAATAAAGATTTTCTTGTATTTGTTTTTGCAACTTCTTCCACAAACCGCAGCTATTTTAATCTAAAACGAGAAGACCCTTATTCAACAAACCATTGAATCTCGCATACTACGGCCAGCACTCAAAATGATTTACGAAGCTACATAGTGGTAAGAACTTTTACTGAGAGATGAAAATTTTAGTAGATACTGATTAGGGCTAAATTTGTGGGATGTAATCTTTTATTCTATAATCTATATTATCTATTTACATACTGCTCAGAGCCCAATGAGTGCTCGGTTGAACCATTTCGGAAACTTCTAATTTTTAAAGACATCCTTATACACTTCTGGAATTAATGGCTTTACTAGCTCTGGCGAAGTTCCCCATTGAGAAACCACGTCGGACAGAATCCTTTTAAACAAACTACCTATTGGCACATCACCTTCATTTTCCTTGAGCTTAGATAAGTATTCAACAAGAGATTTCTTTACTTCATCCGGAGATGCCACTGGAAGATCGCGTAAATAGTCATTGATAAGGTTAATCTCCTTTTTCTCTATTAATGCTAAATCCGTTCTGTTTTGTTCTTCATATTCTTGAGCGGCTTTAGTCCTCTGTTTGACCATTTTTGTGAGTGTCTGAAAGAGCGAAAACTCATTTTGTGGAGCCCCATCTATCTCGACATCTTTGATACGAGACAATACCATTTTAACTACATTCTTCTTAACATTGTCCTTCAGCAACATTGACGCCTTCAAATCTTTTTTCAACTGAGCCATTGTTTGCTGATAGGCAGATGATTGCCCCGTAGAAAGCAGCCTCGCAAAGCGATGCATGATTTGTTTTCTCATCATTGTTTCGTATACATAAATGTTAGTAAAGACTAGACATTTGTAGCTTCGTAAATCAATTATTTCTCAATAATTTTTTGAACTTGTGGCAACCCACGACACTTTCTCGGCTTTAACCTATTTGACTACTCGAACTCAATCACCGATTTAATACTGTATCTATCCTTTCTCGGCATTTGTCACTTGAACGTCAAGGTCAGCCCGTTGCACCCCCCCGCCCTTTTAATGTACTTTCTCCTCATAGTGTGCGGTAGATAATATTAGGAGTATGTATATAGTGAATTTATTTCGTATCAACGTCGCATAATTCTCCGCAAACCCCTTAATGAAAAAAGCATTTACGAATAGCATTGTGTGTACCCGCTCAATAGTTCATTCTGGCCTTGTTTTGATACGGCTGTAAAAGAAGATTCTGTCAGCATAAAAGAGAAACATTGCCATTTGGAAAACACTTTTTCGATCAAACATTTTTTTAAATCAGTCGGGCTACATTAAAAAGGGAGTAACACGTAGTTATCTTGACATTAGATTAGATTTTTCGTATCGAAAAGGATATACTCTCATTTTAGTAGTATTGAAAACAACAAAACCACTCAAGAATTACGGTGCAATCGATTTTAGTCATATCGAGAACCAATCAGTAACGTTTGCATATTAGTAAGGACGATATTGAGCACATAAAGCTGCGCAACCAAAAAGAGAAGAAAAAGGAAAAGAGCACGAAGGTGAGATTACAGCAACTGAACTATTAGACCAAGGGGCAGTGAAATTAGGTGGACCAGCAACGGGAAAATAAATTAAGACGGCTTTAAGGAATTCTAGGTTTTAAGGGTCCTTCGAGATTCAGGAGCTAGCAAGGGACTGTATTTTTTTTGCACCTGTGCAGAAGCCACACAAATTTGCAGCTTTGGACAGCAATCAACAGAACCCTAGTATTAACTGATAGAATTACTACAGCTACACATCACACGGCATAATCAAACTCAAAGAAGTCATATAAGAAGGACAAGAAGTAACTATTCAGTTTTCTGGGTGCGAAAACAATAGCAGAAATAGTCATTAAACAATAGGCTAACCAAGAACGGCAATACTATTAGTACTGGAGATTCCGCAGCAAGTGGTAAACACTATCGAGCATGAATATAATAGATCGAGTTATCAAGGCCAGATCGGCACTGAAAAACAGTCCACAATCAGCTAATACATTAAACGGTAGCAATTCTGTAGCTGTACCAAGCTCGTACAATTTATTAGAAGAGGAAGAACTAACCACATATTTGAAAAAGGAATTTAGATTAAATGGGAACGCTAACTTCCTTACTTCATCACCTTATTCTCCAACGAGTGAATCTCCTAAGGAAGAACTACCCTGGTTAGATTCTTTCTGTCATGAACTTGACACTTATTCAGATTATAATCATGTTTACAGAATCACAACATCAAATCAATTAACAGAACTTTTGGATTACTACTACAACGTAGAGAAAAATCCTTTACCAACTAACATGTTTCCTTATTTTCATGGATTAAACAATTGGAAGCAGAAAATTTATTTTGGAGCAAAAGACTACACGTTTGGTCGTACAGGCTTAAGCGAGGACTATTTCAATGGAAACGGTGATAATTTAGCCAGTGATTATTTCAGCTTGATGACTGTAAATGCAGATATTCATTCACATAGCAACTTGATTAACTCTGTTACATATCATGATCTTCTCACTCCGAAATCAGTTCAATTCGAAACGGAAAATGGGAGTGAAATTTCATATGAACCATTCGAGTATATCAACAGGATTAATAATAACGAGGAAGAACCGATACATATACGTAACTACAAGAATCAATTGAAATTAATGGCACCCTTTTCACATTTCATTGTTTACAGCTCAGAGAATAATCTTCCAGCATGCTCAAAAGTTGCAGAACTTTTGAGTATATCATCCAAAAGTGAACAATGTATATTTATTCTTGATTTTGATTGGAATTTAGTCAACAGTAAATATTTAGAACTTGAAGATTATGGGGCATACCCTATAGACAAGGTTAATGGAAAGAAGTTTTGCTGCAAACTTTTAAAATGGGAGCAGAATTTAATCTGGAAACTTAATTCAATGAAGAAGGCTTTCAATAACGTATATCTAGGGAGTATTGTTGATTATTCTAGGTTGAAAAAACAAGGGGATGACTTCGACTTGATTATCAGTTGCAGTGATATTACAGACTTTCCTGATCCTCACAAGCTATTCGAAGTTATTGAATGTCTTAATGAGAAAGACAACCCAGGCCCAATTTATATAGAGTTCCCTTCTTCCGGAGCCATTGAGCTTGGTAAGATCACATATGAGCAAAGCTTGAGTTTATTCAATACACTTATTTTGATTAGGCACATAACTCAAGCTCTTAACAAAAAAGCTCTTATATTTTCATTTGATGGTTGTACAGGTGTCAGCTTTCTAACAATGGCTTTTGGTATGTTTTTGAATAGTCAATCCTTAGAGAAGACGATGTTGGATCTTCTCAGTGAGGATCCAATATCGTCTAACAAACTGAAGCTGGTGAGGCTATATTTCTACATATCAGACTTGAGCTTTTTGAAGAGATTCGAAAGCTTTATCAAATTTGCCAGTAGTGTTTCGAAACATGGATCGCTAACCCCAATTAGACTGTACAACTACATTTATGATGTCGCTTCTTTCGAAAGCGTAGAAGAGCATGGAAAGTATGACTGGTTTAATTTTTCAAATGACTGCAATTTCCCTTCAAAAATATTTAACAACTTATATTTGGGGTCTGTGAACCATGCATCATCCTACTCCGTGCTTAACGCTTTGAACATAAATAAGCTTATATCAATAGGGGACAAACCAAAATGGTTCGATCAATTGCATGTGTCATTTGACTTTGAAGAAAATCCTAGATACGACGTGATAAAACCCATATACACTTTCAATAATGGATTTTCGAAAGTATACGAAATCAATATGTCTGAAGACAAATCGATTCCCAACTTGCGATCAGTAAGGAGCATCATATACATATACAATTTTAATGACGATGGACGGGACTCAATGCTTCAGTTGCTCATCGGATGCCCTCTGTATATCCAGGAGAAATTGTTGGTAGATCCAAGGTCTAAACTGCTTAGAACATTGGTACATTGCAAGATCGGAGTTTCGCGATCTGCTTCTTTGATAATTGCATCAGTAATGAAGTATTACAGAATGAATCTACTTCAAGCGTATCTCCTCGTGAGAGTGAAACGGCTTAATGTCATAATCCAACCGAACTTGCGTTTCTTTTACGAACTCTACTTATACGAGCAGTATTTGAAGTTGAAACCTGTGTTCAATTGGTACTTTATGTGTAACGAAATTTTCAAGCTTAATCTATATTATATAGAACCGTGATCTACCGGCTGTTTACTGGCTGAATGGTTGGCTGGTTTAGCAGAGTTGCATCCACTGATTCAAAAAGCTGCAAAAAGGGTTAATGAACTACCTAGAATTAGTAGATAAGACAATAAACGTAGAGTGTATGGTATTTAACTGATACTTCGTAAAGAAGCTGTACCCCTAATTGCTGCATGCGAGTGATCTATCTGATAAGAGTGCTTTATCGTTGAGTTAGCGGTTTCAACTGTAACTTTTCCGCTTCTCTCCGGCCCCCTCTAATGGGGACGGCATTTCGATAAATGAACATCAAACGTCCTCCGATTCTCGGTGATGGGATCACATTCTTTCTCTACTTGGCACTGAGGTCCTAGTACATTGTCGCCGTGACTCATTTTTAACAAGTGTTCAACCGGGCCATCTAATGTACAGTCCTTACTATTTTTCAGACATCGCACCACTGAAATGCTACTCATCGCCTGATAACGGAGGAAAGTCTTATGTCAGCGCGCCGTTATAGGCCATCTTACGAACAGAATATCATTGGTCAGAGATTGCGAAATTTGATATCATTGGATCACTTAGGTGATTATATCAGTGACAAATGGCCCGAGTCAGCGTAGCAGCACTTGGATCGGTTGAGAAATCATCTGGGGTTGCGTAGAAGTCCGAATATGAAAAGTAGATAAATTGAGTAGAATTTCATATAATTTTGTTTCATATTCTTTTCTAGTTAATATTTGCTAATCATCTTTCTATCTAAGTATAGTTTTTCTTAGGAGATCTTACAAGCATAGACAATCAACAGTTCAAATATTTATACAGCAGAAATGGTTTTACCACACGAGCCAGAATTCCAACAAGCATACAACGAGTTAACCTCCGCTTTACAAGACTCTACTTTGTTCAAGGAACATCCAGAATACAAGAAAGTTATTCCAGTTGTTTCTGTTCCAGAGAGAATCATCCAATTCAGAGTTGCTTGGGAAAACGACAAGGGAGAAGTTGAAGTCAACAATGGTTTCAGAGTGCAATTTAACAGTGCCTTGGGTCCTTACAAGGGTGGTTTGAGATTCCACCCATCCGTTAACTTGTCTATTTTGAAGTTCTTGGGTTTCGAACAAATCTTCAAAAATGCTTTGACCGGTTTGTCCATGGGTGGTGGTAAAGGTGGTTGTGACTTCAACCCAAAGGGCAGAACTGACTCCGAAATCAGGAGATTCTGTGTTGCTTTCATGAGACAATTGGCTAGACACATTGGTCCAGACACTGATGTCCCAGCTGGTGATATTGGTGTTGGTGGAAGAGAAGTCGGTTTCTTGTTTGGTGCTTACAAGCAAATGAGAAACCAATGGGCCGGTATTTTAACTGGAAAGGGTTTGTCTTGGGGTGGTTCTTTGATCCGTCCTGAAGCTACCGGTTATGGTGTCGTTTACTACGTTGAAAAGATGATTGAAAAGGCAACTAACGGTAAGGAATCATTCAAGGGTAAGAGAGTTGCTATCTCTGGTTCCGGTAATGTTGCTCAATACGCTGCTTTGAAAGTCATTGAATTGGGCGGTATTGTTGTCTCCTTGTCCGACTCTAAGGGTTCTATCATTTCCAAGAACGGTATTACCCCAGAACAAGTTCACGAGATTGCTGCAGCAAAGTTGAAGTTCAAGACTTTAGAACAAATTGTCAGTGACTCCGCTAAGGCTTTCTCCGGTGAAAACACCGTTGAATACTTAGGTGGTGTTCGTCCATGGACTAAGGTTGGTAAGGTTGAAATTGCTTTGCCATCTGCTACTCAAAATGAAGTTTCTGGCGAAGAAGCTAAGGCTTTGGTTGAGGCTGGAGTCAAGTACATCGCTGAAGGTTCTAATATGGGTTCCACTGCTGAAGCTATCGATGTTTTCGAAGCTGGTAGATCAAAGAACGTCTGGTACGCTCCAGGTAAGGCTGCTAACTGTGGTGGTGTTGCAGTTTCTGGTTTGGAAATGGCCCAAAACTCTCAAAGAGTTTCCTGGACTGCCGAAGAAGTTGACAACAAATTGAAGGACATCATGTACACCTGTTTCGAAAACTGTTACGACACTGCTAAGAAGTATGCTCCTGAAAAGAGTGATACCTTACCATCCTTGTTGAAAGGTGCTAACATTGCTGGTTTCATTAAGGTTGCTGACGCTATGTTTGACCAAGGTGACGTCTACTAAACTTTTAACGCTATTCTAAAGATGATGTAAATATATTTCATTTTTTGGTCATTTTCATTTCACTTCAAAGATGTTGTCTCTACGGAGGCTATTTTATAGGTCATAGACATAAAATTTACGTTGAATCTTACATTCTTTTTGATGTAGAACAAGTAATCACTTCCCTTATAAACTTTAGTTTAAACTAACAAAGGATCATAAAATCCGTAAAAACACCAGGTACCTCTTTCGTAGTGTGTAAGAACTTAATAGACTGCAATCATACAGTAAGTATTTAGTTTTTACTTATGTGCTTTGGAAAAGTTTAGAGTGTATTTTATTTTGGCAGCCAGTAATGACTATGGCAGCGACCTACGCGATTTTCATATTAGTATTAATTTACAGTAATTTATATTTTAATTTATCTTAGCTTTGATTTGAACAAAGCCTAAGAAGATGTCAGTGAACTTCAACCTGCCACACAGGGCCGATATACCTATAACGGACTTGGATGATACAGATGATGATTTGGTTCTCAATGGCTCAAATAACAGTTCAGGTAATATCAGTAATTCAGCTGACATTGATGACTTGGATTTTGAACTTGGCTACGGAGACAACAGACCGGGGTTCTTCGAAAGACTTAGCCACTTAGTAAAGGGGTTTAGTGGTGGTGATAGCTACAAATATGGCCAAGTGGATCCTTTTGGGACCAGTGAAGATAGTTTTGATTTGGTTCGTGAAGATGGCGGAGCAGACGGAATTAGAGAATTCAAGATTCCTAGATTACAGAACAAACTACGTACAAGTTTTGCCGTTGTTTTCTCTGGAATACTTTGTTTAATTTTGGTCTCCTGCTTCGTACTTAAAGGAAAGCCACTGATAGAGCTTAAGAAAAAGATGATTCTCTCTAACTCCACTCACGATTTCTACCCAACTACGTTGGTCGTATCCTTAGATGGCTTTCACCCACATTATGTTAATAAGAAGCTTACGCCCACATTACATCTGATGATGGTAAATGATTATGGGGCACCATACATGATACCAAGCTTCCCTTCCAGTACATTTCCCAATCATTGGACATTAGTAACTGGGTTGTACCCATCAGAACATGGAATCGTTGGAAATACATTTTACGATCCTGTTCTCAAGAAACTGTTTGTAAATACAAATCCCAAAATGGGTGGCCTTGACCCCGACTTTTGGCGTGGCGGTGAACCTGTTTGGACAACTGCCTTTAAACAAGGAGTCAATTCTGCAGTTCATATGTGGCCGGGAAGTGAAGTTCCTGGAATCGGGATTGGAGGTGGACCATTGGAAGTCGATAAGTATAACGGCTCAGAAGTCCTTTCTTCCAAGATTGACCGGGTTATGTCTTGGCTTGATAAAGGCGATATTGACTTCAGACCGGAACTTATTTTGACTTATGTTCCAACAGTTGATGAGTATGGTCATAAATATGGCATTGGTGGTGAACCTTTATCTCAAGCACTCAGATATGTAGATGATTTCGTCTCATTGTTAAAAACAGAACTTAAACAAAGGAATTTGACTGAAATTGTCAATCTTATAATTGTCAGTGACCATGGCATGGCGCCAACATCAAATGACAGACTACTTTATTTAGATGACATAATCGATTTGAAAAAAATAGAACATATTGATGGCTGGCCATTATTTGGATTACGTCCTCTCCAGGAGTATCTGGTGGACGAAGTCATGAGAGATTTAATTTCAGGTATCGATAGAATTAACCCGAGTCTAAAGGAAACGTATGGTATATACAAAATTGAAGAATTACCAAAGGAGTGGAATTTTGGAGGATCAGTACATAGCCATAAGTTCAATTATAGATTAGCTCCTATTTGGATTATTCCCAAAGTTGGATATTCTATCACTACCCATAAACAAATGAAGGAAAACGGTAATGATTATAAGCCTAAGGGCGTTCATGGATACAACAATACAGAAGTTTTAATGAGAGCTTTGTTCCTAGGATCTGGACCATACTTTACAGAGAGGTTAGAAAGAGAAAAGAAAGTAAAGCCATTTTCCAATACAGAAGTTTATAACCTTATCTGCGATACGTTACAAATTATTCCTTCTTCAAACAACGGGACAGACTTTTCCAAATCTCCTCTTTTATCGAATGTGAATTCCTTACCGGGTAATTGGAGTGACGAAGTTACGTACCCTGATTTACCTTTCGATGTTGATCATGTTGTTAAGGATTCAACATATGATATGTTGTGGAAACCTAAGCCCGAAAATCTTGAACCTCAACAGGAGCAAAGTACCCCAATGGAAGTTTCTTCTATAATAGAGCCAGTAACTGAAGCAACCCTGGAGGTCTCTTCTACGAGTACTGCTCTGGAAGAAGGATATGATAATGAAAAAGGAGTAAATGGACTTATTGGCGAAATTTTAGATGAAGTTGATGCTATTGAGAATGGACTAGAAAAGTTGATAGATGAAGCTTCAGATAAGGCGGACGATATTGCGGACTATATAGGAGGAGCTAACACTAGGATATAGTGACAAATGAATATTATCGAATGTGACGACTCTACATTATTCATTGACAGTAGACTGCTGAAATTTAGGATTATATGTTAAGTTAACTATGTGAAGGCATTTTTTTTCTACTGATCACTATTATTAGGTAAATATTGCAAAGGAGGAAAGTTTGCAGAGAATTCTGCAGTTAATGAAACAGGTTCCATTGCCGGACCTACCAGGAAAGGAGAGTGTGATTGTATCTTTTTCTCGGGCGAATTTCCAACCAAAGTAAACTCATCAACTGAGACAAATGAACCGTCGCGCGACAAAATAGGTGAATTGAGCTTTTGCTGAGTGAGACCTTCAGTTATATCTGAACAATCTTGACAGAGTTTTATAATGAGATCTTTGGGTAAATTGGCGAAAGACCGTGACCTTATTATTTGCCCCCACTTCATTTTAATGAGACCCATAATCTTGGAAATGAAAATAAATTCATTCGAAACCACTAAATGTTTCCATAAATGCAATAGAGTTTCAACTGATAAGGCCTCTCTATTAGCCTTATAATTATCAAAAAGTTTGAATAAATGTGATAAAACTTTGCGGCGTAAATCTGGTAGGTCATATATATTTGAAAGAATTAGTAGCCCAGTAAAATCAGTAATGAAAACAGGCTTTCCAGCAAACTCATCAAAATGAATCGAGCCAGTGTATAAGTAGTAAATAAGACCTCTGATCCAAGTAGACGGTTCTGAGATGAACATCATATTGGAGACAGTCTCTTTCATACCACTCAGAATGGCTCTTTTAAAGTGTGGCCATCTTGCCAACAAAATCAACTTATGAACTTTAATCTTGCAAAACGAATAGTGATCATTGAAATCCTTTAAATCTATATCTCCATTAAACTCCTCTTTTATATCTTCATTGGCAAATGCCACAATTTCAAAATCTGTAAAATCACTATCTAAAAGGACGTTCTTGAAATCCAACGATAGCGCAAATGAATCACCAATAGTCAGTTCAACACTTTCAGAGTTAGTATATTTTTCAATCCCGATATCCACTAAGTTAAGTTCTAGTAGACTATTAAAGCGAGAAATGCTGCTCGATTCTTCTTCACCTTCCTCATTACGTTGGTTGCTATGCAAAGTATAGCCTAATAAATAAAGTACACCATCCAGAGTTACGAATGGCTCTTTCCATAAGAAATCTTTGATATCTAAATCACTGGTTCTTCTGAAAAAAAAATCCAAATCTCTCAGCTCAAGCAAAGTCATATGTTGTAACTTGTCGATGTTGAAAGCAGACAAACTTATTTCACCCGACTTCGTCATATACAGAGGTAGTTTCAATTCTAGTTTTACTGAAGAATTGATTTCTGTGTTTAAGTACACAGTTTCAAATTCTGTGGGAGACGATTCATAGCTCTCCAGAATGTCTATTCCACAGTTGTCAGATTCATCACCAAAGAACTTCAAATTCCTATTACTCTGCCGTATCACTACTTCACCGATACTATTATCTGCAAAGTTAAAGAATACGACCTTATCCTTAACATGGTTCATTTCCTTATCTAATCCCCCAAATGAGAATAACTTATTATCATGAATTGAGATTGAATGATCAAACCTAGCAACAAACTCTATAGGTCCACTCCAAGTAGATGAACTTAAGTCATAACAATAGAGATCATTTAGAGGACAAGAGTTTACTAGACCACCACTAATGAAAACTTTTGTCCTATCAGGTGATAAGCAACATGCGTGCCTGGATCTTCCAGAAGGTGAACCTATCATTGCTTGATTAGGTAGTTCCATCCATTTCCTTTGAAAAATATTGTAAATAACCATGAAACTATCTTTTTTCAAGGTAGATTCATCGTCGGATCTAGTTGAACGTCTTGATAGTGGTTCTGGGAACTCATCATAAGGTACCCCACCAATGACCAAAATATCACCATTTCCTATATAAACAGCCAGGTGGCCTTCACGAAAAAACTGAACATGTTTATCATCGATTTCCCACTGCTTTGTACGTAAGTTAAGCAAATACACATTGCTATCTAGGTTATCCATCTCATCAAACCCACCGTACAAGAATACATAGGGTGTCCCTACACACTGGACTATCGTAGACTTGACATTGCAAACCGGGGTTGGACCGTTCAAATGGTGTATTTTCAATCCTTCTATTGGCATACCGCTACCGAATAGTTGTGCTTAATGTATTTTTCCTAGAAAGACTCAAATCTTCCAAGCGCTTTCGCTCACTACGTATATAATAGTAAGAGCGCTAAAAGCCTTTTCTTTATATATCTACTTGAAGCTTTCTGTTATGAGAGCCTTGATATAAGCCAAATACATCAAAGTAGGTTTAGATACGTCCCTTAATGAATCCCAGGTTTCTAACTTGTGCCAGCTCATCTCCCTGATTAAGGGTGTGAGAGTGTTGTAAAATCTAGATTAGAATAGTCACGTGATATGATAAGACTATCTATAACATCTAAATGATGGCATACTTAACATAGAAATCACCATGTTTCCAAAGGATCCTTATCTACTGAACTAATTGATATATCTGCTAAATCATTGAGTTCACTCTCAAGCTGCTTTTTCAAAGTCTCAAGAAAAGCTCTCTCAGTATTTGAGTGATTGCAAGCGATGATCGATGAGCCCGTTTCAGTAAGATAAAGAGCCTGGTGATGAGAGATCTCACCTGTGTAAAACAAGTCTGCTTTAACACCATTGAATACAGATCCACCCGCCCCTGCACAAATGGCTACCTTTGTAATTTTTTGAAGAGCGTCACCACCTCTAGCTGTACCAACCTGAACGTGATTAAGCCCCAAGTTCAATTTTACATTCTCTACTAGTTTCTTCAATGTTGCAGGTTCGGATAAAGTGATTAAACGTCCCATACCTGCCCCTTGTTCATCAGGATTGGGATCAATTGGCTCTCTTGATGCCTCATGAAATCCATTTGAAATGCCGTCAGCTAAGAAATCATTGACACCTCCAATAGCACTATCGACAGCTGTATGCGGCGAATATACACTGATGTTTTTTTGTATCAATTTGATTAGGGACGTCTGCTGGGGGTCATTTGTGGTGATAGATTTCAAGCCCTTGAAGATGAACGGATGATAGGCGATTATCACATTAGAGTGGCTATTGATAGCTTCATCTGCAACTGCCTGGGTGAGGTCAATGGTCAACAAAACTTTAACTTTGCTCAGAGCAGGAGCAGACTCCGAAGAAGCCTCAACAAGCAAACCTGTATTGTCCCATGTTTTATCTGCTAACCTAGTAGGGTATAATTTTTGAACTGATTTGTTAGATGGTTTCTATATTTGACAGCAAGACAATTAATAATACTAGAGTGTTATTAATAACTCCAATAACTTACCGTTTATTTTGCATAACACTTTATAGTAGTAATGTTGTCGCCATGGCCATTGCTTTGTCAATACTTACTGGCTTCCACCACTGTTTGCACTGCTTTCTTTGACATTTCACTGGAGTCTGGGTTATAAATTGAGTTGCTTCCAAAGTTGTATCCTAATTCTTCTTCCTTATTTGAAAAAAAAAAAAATCAAATCATATACTTTTGACCTAATGCGTAATGAATGTAGCAGTGAAGCAGGCAGACCTAGTTCAGATTGTATAGCTCTCTTTATGAAAAAAAAAAGAATGCGCAAACCCGGAATCGAACCGGGGGCCCAACGATGGCAACGTTGGATTTTACCACTAAACCATTTGCGCTCAAATATGCCCCCTGCCAGAATTGAACTAGCGACCTTTGCATTACAAGTGCAACGCTCTACCACTAAGCTAAGGAGGCCAAATTTCTTGAGGTTTTAGTGATATAAACCTCGATATAGCTCTGTTCTGTCAGTCATTGCGAAAAGTTAACTGCAAATTATATCAAATTGTACCAAGTTGTAAAGATAAATCAGTAGGAAAACAAACTAAACTGAAAACCATTACATACTTATTGTGAGGTGCTATTTACTGTTTTCAGCAATATCATTATATGGGCATTAGATTGGAGTTATCGCTCAACTGCTGCAAATCTAATTGGTAAAATGTCATTTCTCAAACATACAAGCATCACCAGTATGTCTTCGTTTGCTGATATTTTATAATCTCAAAGGGTAAAGAGAGGTTTTACAAACTTGTTAATATATCGGTGGATATTAGCACTGATTAAAATGTGATATTGAGACCCTTAGAGATCACTTAATGGACAACTCATAATGTTTAGTATCCTCTAGTTATTCAGGTTCCCGTGCAATGTTTTTGAACATCTAGCACTTTTCTTTTGTGATGAAACTAAGCCCTTTCTAACTCTTAATATTAGTCTCTCTTTTTTAATTCTCGTAAAAAGGTCGCATGACGTGGCAAATTTTCAGATAAGCGTTCGAAGTCATAAAAAGGGTCTCTCTACAAAATGAAAGTCTATTTCGTGCAATGTCATCCATAGAAGAGTATACTGATAATACTGATGTAAGTAATACTTTAAACAGTGCGTCATTTGCCGAAAGTTCGTTCAATGAAGTACAACTGGAATCAGGGTCTCGCGCTAAAATTGTGGAGTTTGAAGGTGAAGTTTTAGTTCTAGACTCCAATAATTGGAGAAATAGTTGGAGATTAAAGTGTCAAATAGCAGCAAGCTACGTAGTATTTATTATCTTTGGACTTGCAGATCAAACCATCGGGACATTACTACCTCGCCTTCAAGAATACTATGGTATTAATGATTTAACTACGAGCTTAATATTTCTTTCTTCCACAGCCGGATATTTTATCATGTCATTAGCAAGTCAAATGTCTCACAAGCGGTTTGGGATTCAAGGTTCAACAGTCATAGGTGCAGCTTGTATGACACTTTGTTTTCTTATAAATTCCGTTGCTCCTCCTTTTCCTTTGCTCTTGTTAGGATATTTTTCATTTGGTTGTGGGTGTGGTACTCTAGACGCAACTTTGAGTACATGGGCTGGCTACCTTCAGGACTCAAACCAGATTTTGGGTCTTTTGCATGGATTTTACGGGCTAGGATGCATGATTGCACCTCCAATATTTACTGCATTTCTCGAAAGATCAAAAGATCCGTGGATGTGGAATCAATGCTATATCTCATTGATGGTTTTAGGTGCATTAGATTTAATCTTCTTGATGTTCTCTTTCAAACACGAGTCTCCCACGAAATACAGATACAATGCCATCACATTAAGTAAGAGTAGGAATGAGGTTGAAATGGGGAGTATAGGTGATTCTGTAAGGAATGACGATGAATCGGATGAAGAAGAAAATGAATATTCAGTGTCCTTGAAGGAAACATTGAAATCAAGATATGTATGGGCCCTTGCTGTACTGTTGTTCATTTATGTTGGCGGAGAAAGTGCTTTTGGGGAGTGGTTAATCTCATATTTAAAGCGAGTAAAGGGAGATCTGTATCGATATTCTTCTTACATGGCTACATCATACTGGACAGGGGTTACAGCAGGCAGAATGCTTTTAGGATTTGTGACTGCGTCTTATTTCTCTACTGAATTAACCGCAACAATAGTATATGTGGGTTTATCATTTTTGGGATATGCTATTTTTTGGTTTATTAACTTGTTCCCTTCAAACTTCTTACTGTTTATCATCGTTATCTTTGCAGGGTTCCTCACGGGTCCCATTTTCCCCTCAACCATTGTTGTTTCTATGACAATACTTCCCGTTAATTATCATAGTGCTGCTCTTGGATTTGTTTGTTCATTTGGGGGAGGCGGAGGAGCAGCTTTGAATTTTATTGTTGGAGCAATCAGTCAAACCAAACTTGGAATCAAAAGCTTTCCATTCATAATAATGACCACTTTTGGTATTTTGACTTTAATCTGGCTTGGAATATATAAATCGTCCTATAAGACGTATAATAGAACTGCTCTCTGAGAGCAATATATAAATTTTCACTAGATTTACCATTATATTTTTTATGCATTTTCATAATTTACATTTCAATGTTTTATAAACTTCCACCTTGAGCAACCCATTCATCTGGGGTAAACCCCTTTTGTGTAAATGCATGAATGCTCGCTATTTCATCCTTCAAAGCTGTGTTCACTAAACGGTGTCTCATCAACTTATTCTTTCCCTGGAACGCTGGTGAAACAATCACAACAGCAAATGCCTGTCCACATCCACCTGACATATCTTCCACCAGAACCAAGTTGGCACCTAATCTTTCATTGATTATTTGCTTCAACAGATCTGCAGTTAAGGCCATGCTCGGATTTCAGGTATTTTCAGCCTCTATTAAGTATTCGTTCTCTATAAATTCTTTGTTGACTAAGAAAAGATGAGAAAAAAATATTCTGATCTTGAGATAAAATTTCGAAGTCGAATATTAGGACAGCCACAGAAAATTATCGGCTACAGCCGTAGATAAGAATACTAGTAATAAACGAAAAACGCCATATAGTAAAATACAAAGATCCCATAATATGCTTGTGCTGAAATATGAGTTTACGAAAAAAAAAAGTTAATGTGCTAAATTCGTTCCTTTATTGTACTGATAATATGGGTGATGATATATAGTTAAGTGACAATGATTACACTAAGGTTGACATGAATGAAGTACTTATTCTGTCTATAACTAAGCCATAGAGGATTCACCATGTGACTCATTGAGTACTTTTGAGTGTCCTCTTTCAACTGTGTTGCTTCGTACCTGCTGATTGAAATTGTTTTCAGTGCCTATTTTCGCAGTATCAAGCTCACGAAAGAAATTAGGGTTTTTCTTCAACGTCTTATCCATTTTGTTCATGATCTCTTTCGTGGTCATGTTATCGCTCTTCGAGCTCAGGAATCCACATTTATCGAAGAAGGCTAAGAGATCAGGTGGGACAACACTAAGCTCTTCATGTAATTCAATCAACTGATTAACAACTTCAATAGCTAAGAAGTAGTTTTCTCCTGACAGAGGCGGCTGTTCCGCTGAAGTACTTTGCTTAGAAAATAATACATTAGGAGCAATAACAGTTGCTAAGTTATGGATATCCATCTTTGATCCAGTTTCTTCGTCAATTTCTGCAAATGAAGCAACCCAGCTGAAGAAATACAAAAGCACCTCCACCAAGTTTCTGTGACTTCTTGGAAGCATACAATATGTTAGTTGAATAATCCACTTACGTTTAGAAATATCTTTTACTTTTTGAGAAGAAATCCACAAATCATAAAGGTTATAAGTCAATAACGGATTAGGGAGTTCTCTTAACCATTTCTTCATCAAAGCAGCTAATTGGACGGCTGTCTGGCTACTGAAATCTGGCGATCTTAAAGGATTTTTGTCAATTTGTTGGGTAAGCTCTTTCAATTTCTTTATGTTACCGTTCAATCTGAATATACCTTCAACAGACATATCCTTCTGTCTAAGAGCGCTTATGATATCATCTATTACTAATGGGATTCTAAGTTTTGAAGGACCCACTCCAAAATCAGAATCGACACCATATTTCATTGTCAAATCAGAGATATCAACACCAAAAACGTGAGATCCCTTATCGCGTTTCCCATCATTATTACCGAATTTAAATTTATCCCAGAAATTACCCAGTTTTTTCGTTTGAATCAATGATAATAAATCATCTTTCGCATATTTCCCGTTTTCCATTTGAAGCAATGCCTCAACTGCTATATGGCGCAAAATGAAATGTTCCAGTTTGCTTAGTTCAGAATAATACTTCCAATTCTGAGTAGCTATTATCTTGTCTGAAGAGTTCAAATTCATATCCTGCACACCCAGAGATAATTTCGACGACGCAGAAGCTATTCCACCCGAAGTTGCAGAAACAGCCTTCACAGGTTGCATTGGCTTCTGTCTCTCGTACAATGAATTATGATGCTTGAAGGCATTGGGTCTTTGCTCACGGGCTTGCTCAGCTGCAACAATTCTAGGAATGTCATCTAAAGTCAATGATTTTTCGTTTTGCAATAAGTCAGATGTTTTATCTAGATGACTGTTAGTTAACTGTCTAAGAGGTTCATCTTGGATTTTTAATGATTTTTTAACTCTAAAGTGCTCATTTTCATTACTAGTGTTGAAAGATCTCTTGGAGGACGTGCTTGCTTTCCTTAATTGCCTCTCCTGTGCACCTTCCTCGTCCTCATCGTAATTAGAAAAATCTTCTCTAGCCTTATCAGCTTCCGGAGCTTCCAAGATCACAGACTTTCTTGCATTTTGCTTAATTGAGTTCGATAGCTTTTGACTTTGTCTTCTAGTCCTCAAACGCGTAACATCACGTAGAGTTTTTGAGTAGTCGTCCTGAATGACATGAGAAGCTCTGTGATTATTCTCAAATTCAATTGGATCATCTTCGTTTTCTTCCAATATTCCAGAGTCACCAAGTTCATCAAATTTCATAGCAGACCTTGAACGTATTAAGGCAATCTTTAGAAGATAAACCAACTGCGCTAAATTACTGACAATCTCAAAGCCATGCTGCTCATCTGGTTCACCCGATGAACAGCTTCCACATAATACAACAGACCCCAAGCTATTATAGGAAGCTTTCTCTATTTCAGTAATTTCAGTGTTGCAATTGTTACATTTGAAGCATTTCATATGCCATCTCTTGTTTCCAAATTTTATACAAGACTTTTCGATACTTTTTGAACATGCTTCACAAGCATCGGTTGCATTGAAAGGGACTGCTAACCTTTCATCATCAAGACTTATATTCGACGATTTCAAGTTTGTAGCCTTTTCGTCGATGTAGTCACCAGACCTATTATTATCACTTGAATGATTGCCAGTCGATGATGCAAGGTTATTTCCCTTAACATTGTTGGTTTTATCATTGATAATCAGGCTACTGTTGGTTTCACGATTCATTTGATCGTATTTTTTCATCAAAGATAAGAAATAGTCAGATGCATCTGTTGAACCTTTTAACTTGTTAATTTTTAGAGCGTTGTTCAAGCCAATTCTAATAAGTAATTTCAAGTAATGAGCACATCCTGTGATTATAGATAAAAGTTCAGCCGACAAACTTCCAGAAGTCGCCAATTGATTTGATTTCCTCAAAATTGCTAAATAGCTCATTATTTTGCCCGAAATATTTCTAGGTTCTTTTCTTAAGGGTTGGAAAAAGTCGTTCTCTATAGAAGATGTCGAATCGTCGGGTTGCTGTACTAAGCTCATCGATTCCTGACATAAACATTGTATGTAGTCAATCGCATTGAACAAAACATCCACATAAAGGATTAATTTACCTGTCGACAATAAGCCTCGTTTCTGATTGCCAATACAAGCATTGAGTAACATGTCACTGATGCTTGACGCTGAAACTTCTTCATATCCAGATAAAGTCAACCAACAATTCATAACTGTGTTCTCTATTTGTTGTTCAATAGCTATTAAAAGATCTCCATCTATATTAGAGTCTTTTAAATTCCTCAAACTTAATGCCGATAAGGAAACTTTGAAAGTCTTCTCTAAGCCGACTGAATCTACCGTGATGCAAACATTCCAAAACTTATGGACCATATAACACTCTGGATGCCATTGCTGGTTTCTTCCTCCTCTAAACAACTCAACGAATTGCTTAACTATAGAAGAATGGCACCCTTCGCAGTGAGAAGCATATAGTTTCGAATAATGATAATGACAATAAATTTCATCCTCATGTTCATAGTAACTTTCATCAGATTCGAAAACTTTTTGACAGACAGCACATTTAAAATGCTCCAAATGGTACTTATTACCTAATGCAGTGATATATGGACCCCTTAATGCATTATTACAACTGAAGCAAATTAGATCCAACTTCTTGAAGTAATCATATTCACATAGTGACACTGTTGACTTCATACCTGTAGTCTTATCAATGACTTCATGAGGAAAGAATTTGGATGAACAAGGCTTCCCACATTCTTCGCAACAAAAACAGTCCACATGATAAGCACTACGAAGTGCTCTCACAAACTGACCGGTAATTTCCAAACCACATTTATTACATATTTTCAGTTTTTTCTTGACCAGTTTTGGTATAGATTGCAACTGATCCATATTTTGGATTGGCTTATCATTTACAATAGTCAAAGGCATAGGTGCAGGTACTGAGTTTTGAGTATTAGAAGGTACTTGATTGCCTGTTTGTGATTTGAAAAAGGGGACTGCTCCTTGTATTCCTGATTTTTTGTCCAAGTCTAATTGAGAATTGTTCGGTGAATAAGCTATGGAATGTCTTTGTAGTGGTCTAGAGGACAAGCCGCTGTTTACATTCAGATTTTGAAATGCATCTGACTGCTCATATTGGTTACCCGAAGCTTGAGGGGATATAGCTAACGGTGCTTGGGTGGTGATGATATGTTTTGAAATTCCACCAATATTTGTCTTAGGTTGTTGTTGCTGATGTTGATGATGTTGCTGTTGTTGTTGATGTTGTTGTTGATGTTGTTGTTGTTGATGATGATGATGTTGTTGTTGTTGTTGTTGTTGTACAATGTTGTCTCTTTGATGTGATGGAGAAGGGTATGCTGGCATTGGAGGAATCAATGAAGCCCAGTTAGGGTTCGGACTCTGGGGTGGGTGTTGTTGAGGCGGCGGCCTTTGTTGCGTGGGAAATTGTGGGAAGTGACCCTGTGAATTTTTCAGGGATTTAGTTGGCAGCAGCAAATGGCCATAACTGCGACTACGAAGATGCTTGGCTTGAGGTGTCCGCGACTTTGACTTTGATGGAGAAGGCGAAGGAGATGTAACAGGCAACTTTCCGGTAGCCCCACTATTCATTCCAGATGCATTCAAAGGTCGTCTAGCTGATGATGATGCAGTATAGACGTCATAAAAGTTTTCAGGTCTTGGGCCAGAAAAGGGAGAGCCCAGCGCTGTTGTTAAAGGTTTTCTGTTCGACTGTACACTCCTTGAAGTGTCATTATCTGGTTGTGATTGTGACATCATTATGGCTGAACGCTATTCTTTATGGGAAAAAGAACACAACAAATTCAAAATGTAATTATGTCAGAAATATCAACAAAAAAATTAAAGATAATATGACTTAGAATAGCTGGAACGAGCGACTAACAAGTTGGATGTATCTGACAGTTGAATTGCTTCAGAAGGGCAAACTGGTAACTGAATCGAAAACAGTAATTAAGATATAAATGAGTGTAAACAAGTCCTGACTTGACTTTAAATTGTAGAAGAAATCAGTATGATTTTTCTAAATATTTTGTAGATGTATTGTAACACAATACAGTTAGTTCATGTAACGTATTACTTGGATTAATGACCGTCGTAGAATGTCTTCACTACCTGATCCCTCTGTCAATCCTTTCGCTTCACGACTATTCCGTCCAGCAGATTACCAAGCTCTCAAAATATAACTAGAGTATATTGTAGCTAATTTGGCTTTAATGGAGCTGATAAATCTAACGAGATCCTGCCTTATTCTTGCTGTATTAGCACCGCTCAGTCCTGTGGTATCACTATGACTTTGCTGATTGAGCTTGATCTATCAGAATATATCTGACTGTGGTACTTGCGAGCTGGCTAGTGTTGAAGCTACTCCAGCAGAGCGTATTGCAACTGAAATTCTTATAAAATTTTCCTACTTGTTAAGAAAAAAATTCTTAGGCGGTTAATCGAGTATTTTTTTGTTTTTGTTAATTTGATTTTCGATTTTGCGTGAGCGTTTTTCTTCTCGAAAACAGATCGAACCACTCGTTATTTTGGGGACTGTTGCAAAAATGATTTTGTGTTACCTCTTTTGGGAGTAGAACCGACATGAATAAACACACCGCGCATACTGCATCAGGGGACGCCTGGCGGAGAATATTGATTACACTTATTGCTTTACCACCAGGTGAACGCTGTCAATAAGAAGACATGCTACTCTTGAGAATAATCTATCTGAGTTTCAAACATTACAGTTTTAAGCTTTCTCCCGTCACTAAACATAACGGAAAATTTTGGGTTCTTTAATTCCACAGTTAAGTTGGACGCCCAGAGAATTAACAAGATACACAAAATTACTGATAGACGAAATAATGGAGAGGATCAAAGCATAGGATAAGTGATCCGAATTAAGTCTAGTAGAGTTAAGAGTGTCTAAGCGACGAAATGAAACCCATTAAGATTGTAAAAACTAAGTTCAAAATGGCTTTAGAAGGTTACGAATGATTATGTATTAGGGCACATATTTAGATACGACAGACGGCACGTAACGGGCATCATACTTAGCGTTATGGTAGTTTTGCAGGGAGCTTGGCACTACACAGATTGCAGCGCGACATCCAAGTAAAGGCCAAATTGAGATCGCACAATGATATGGGAACAATAACTTTTAAAAGTGCATACGAGCTCATCAGAATGTCGTGCGTATTTATACAGGAAAATGTTGAGATGGGAAGAGTATTGCACAAAGTTACCGGAATTGTTACCGGCATCACATGTTCAATCTTTGATATCAACATTCACCAGATGAGAGAGCTGGTGACTGAAAATGTTTCTTAGTTGAGTTTGAGTTTGAGTTGGTACAGGAAGTATTTGGGATTCTTGTCAACCATGATTAATTAAGACATATTTACTTTAACTTATAATTCCATGTTCCGTGTTCCGTCGCCAATTCAATGGTGGTAGGGTTTAACATTTAAACTATAAAAAAAAAATCTACACTTTATTTGCTACTAAAGAATGAAACATTTTAAATCCAATTTTAAGTTTGAGAACAGTCGGAATCTGTTTAACCGAAGAAAATTATATGATGACTTCATATTACTCGTTTTTTACTTTATTAAATTTTAACTTTAACTTTAAAGCTGAATTTGGTTGCAAGAATTCTTATTGTCGCATTTCATAAAAACGCAACATACAGTGATCCAATGTTTTTAGTTCTTTCATGTAGAATTATGGGCACCAACATTGAGCAATGCCAAGTGCTTTTTATCGCATTATAATATCGTAGTAATCGATATTAAGTCCTAAGACAATAGTCTGAGGTGCCTGGAGCATTGTACAAAATATTGCTCACAGATAACAAGCAGAAGACGCGATAAAAAGAATGATGAAGGTCGTTAACAAGAGGGAAGTTCCATGCCCGATATTTGCCAGACATGACCGAACACTACGGACAAAATTTTAAAAGTTGCCACATGTCGTTGGTTAAATGACTCGGGTCAAGTGACCCCGATCGCTGATATTTTGACTCTGTATTTGATGATTACAATTTACAGTATCAACTCTTATTCTTTGATAGAGTATGAAAATTAAGGATGGATGATGAACATAATATACAAAGATTTCTAACCTCTCACTATACATCTATCAAATGACACTATATATACTTTGTCATCTAGTTTATTTGTTTAAGCCCCTTACCAGGAATACGCCTCCAATATCGCTGAGTACTTCCAAAGAGAATTTGCCTACTTAGAGTCCACACCTGAAGTAAAATGTCCTTACGAGGGAGGAAGTCTGGGAAAACCACCACTATGGCACTATCATCTCCAGAAGAGCCAGTTTCTGGTCTCATTAGTATACACAAGTAGAAGATCACCTGTCCATAACCATGGAAACCTTCATGCACGACCAAATCAATCATACTAGTCAAGGGGATAAATTTTTCTACCTTAGTCTGGAACAACCATGATTTATGAGATACAAGCTGTACTCCGATTTTTCTCATGATAATCATCTCCTCTCTGGCTTCTTGTTTCAAGCAGATAAGTATGGCCAATATGGCAATCGCTACCAAGCTGATTCTGCATATGCTATCACCCAATTCCAATATGTCTGTTAGCTGCCATGCTGCGGCAGATGACAATAATGCTAGCAAATAAATTCTATACTTTGTTATCCATGTATGCTTTTTTTGTCGTATCACGAACTTCACCACGTTTGCTGACGGTAGTGATTTCTCATCCACCGGTGGAATAACCTCCAAATTATAGTCTTTTGATGACGACATTTAGACGAAGGAAGTGACTAAGGATGTCTGAAACAATAATCAATAATGTTAGCAAAATAGGAATTAAGTGGCCTCAAAAATTCCCGTTTGTCCCCATCTACAGAGCCTTATTCCCAACTTTAAGTTGAACAATTCTCGTTTGGGGCCATTCTCGCTAAATGTAAATTAGTCACATCACGTGATAATACTTTCTGTTTGTATGAAGATCCGATTATGAGAAAACATCATTGAAAGCTATTTGTAAAATGTCCAAATTTATTTTTCCTTTGTATCCTTTATATATAAATAATAGAGATTACATATATATAAATGGTTTATGCACTTTACAGTAGTATACACCAGAGCCGGTCAATATCAGAAGTCCCAACCTTAATCATTTCTTTGTTTTTTTACATCATCAATAGTACCAACAACCATTTGGTTCTTACGCATTTCTTTAATCCTTTCTACTCTCAGTAATGACTTAGAACCAGTTCTAATCTCGATCTCTCTTCTTCTGTTAGCTTCAGCATCTTCCAACATGGCCCTTTCTCTTTCCTTGGCAATCAATTCCATGTGTTCGTCGTGGTTAATACGAAGTTGTTTGAGCTCCTCATTATAGTGTTCAAGAGTTTCAAACCTGTTCTTAGAGTCTCTACAGTATTTCTCGAAATCCGCAGGAAGCTTCCTCTTCAAAGCCATTTCAATAATTTCTGGATACCTTTTCTCTTCCAAGTTGAATTTGGATTTTATCTGTTTTCTCGTTCTGTATGGAAATAGCTGAGAAATAAATGTAAAGTCTGTGCCCCAAGTGCTCAACGCCTCATAGAACTGTTTCAACTCATCGGCAGTCCAACGGTCTGTGTGCTTTCTTTTTGAGTAAGAGGATGAAGTGACAGGGTTTTCATAAGGATTTGATTCTTCTTTTGACCTGTTATGATTATCCGGCCTTGCGTTTCTTCCTCTCACCGTGGAGTCCTCATCATATCCTATCTTACCATCTTTCATTGTCAATTTCAAAGTCGACGTAGTTTTAGGCTCTTCCTCGTCAGCAAGTAATTCATTCTCCTTCTTTATTTCCTTTTCTTCCCATTTTTCACCACTTACTTCTTCTAACGCAACTCTTCTTTGACGCGCGAGTCTTCTATCTCTTCTTCTCTTTTCCTTTTCCTTCTTGATCTTATCCTGGGCTTCTTTGACAAGTTTATAGTTATCACTAACTTCTCCTATGGGCAAATTAGGTTTACACAAATCGGCCATCGTTATTTCTTCTATGTTGACACCTACCTCGGCGTAAAGATCCATGTCTTCCTCTCTAACTTTCTTTGGGAGTTGAGATGCACTGGTGATATCGGTATTAAGGTCATGAGGTGCAATCGGTACCTTCTTACCTCCTTCATAATACCTGTCTGATCTACTCTCGTTGCCGCGCAAGACACGATATTTCCTCAATTTATTGGTATTAGGGTCTACACCAATCACGAATCTTCTATCTTGGGAAGATGAGATAGACTTAAGTGCTGTCTCTGACGTCTCATCTTCCTCTTGTAATTCAGGATAGTTCTCCGCAGCTCTCAATGCAGTAGCAGCCAATGATAACGAAGGACGCTTATTTGGTCCAGCTTTCATGCTTGCCAGTGATCTTCTTCTTCGAGAAGGCTTACTAACAGGTATTCCAATCTTCATGGGAGCCACCAGTGGACTATCTGCGGGAGTGACAGAAGAAGACAGTGGCTTTGATGGAGTTAGCGTAACAAGAGAAGCTCTCCTTCCTGCTGCAATACCCGAGAGCCTTCTTTGAGCCTGGGACTGTGCTTGTGACCTCGAAAACTCTTCTTGAGGCTTTTTGAAAATATCATTGTCTCCATAATCGTTGTCATCATCATCCTCATCACCATCATCATCCTCATCGGAGCTCTCTATTGCAGTGGAGCTCAGTGGCTCATTTTCTTTTAGTGAGGGGGATCCCTTACTCGAGTCTATTGCAAAATGCACCAGCGGTCTCTGTACCTCTTCGTTTGCTCTATTTTCCTTCTTTTCTTCCTGGTGTTTACCATCCTGAGTACTTATCTTATCTTGAGATGGTTCTGGGGTCGCTGTTTGCTGTGTGGTAACCGCCAATCCTCGCTTCCTTAGCGGCTTCCTTGTAACTTTAGGAACGAAGTGCGTTGACTTCCTTACTATACTACTCATTATTCTAGTAAACTGAAGATACCCACCACTTAGTTCTATGAAGATGTAAAAGTTTATTGTTATACTGTTTATTAAAATTTCCTAACTTTGTATACAATGTTACACAAAACTTGCTCTGCTGATTCTGACATATAAAAGCGAGATGAAAACGCTAAAATAAATTTGGCAGTAAAAGCAGAAGGGTAACGATAAACGAACTGTTAACAACAAGAAACAATTCTTATAAACGGGTGATCATTTAGAAAAGCAATGAATGCATCTCAGAGGTTCAAGTGGAATTCATCTGGTAGTGATTCGTGGGTTTTAGGATTGGAAGTTTTCCTGCAGGAAAATTCGTTCATCTCATCTTGTAGTAACGGGTCACTTAATTTGTACCTGTTGGACAAGCCAACAGAGAACCCAATTACAAAGATAGATGCTCACGAATCTTCCATAAATGCAACAGTGAAGATCAATGATAGGTTAGTCGGATCATCTTCAAATGATGGGGTAAAAGTGTGGGATTTGAGACAATCTGGAGGGCCCGTGCACCACATTAACAGCATGAAAAACAGCAACGTCCTTTCTATTGCTTACGCAAATAACACCTTGGTTGCGGGAACGGAACTTCAAGGTGTAGATGCTGAGTTACACTTGTATGATTTGAGAAAGGGGGCAGAGGTGGTGAGATCCTTCGTGGACTCTCATCACGATGATATCACAAGTATAGAATTTCATCCTACGCTTTCTAACTACCTTATGTCTGGATCTACAGATGGTTATGTGAACATTTATGATTTAAATCAACCAGATGAAGAAGAAGCACTCCACCAGGTTATTAACTTTGCCTCAGTGCATTCTTGTCATTTCACACAGGTCAACAGAATCTCTGTTCTTTCACACATGGAGACACTTGCATTTTATGAATTAAACAACACAAACTATGAAACAGTAGAAGAGCCTGCCCCTAATGACATAGGCGATGTCAGACAGTTTTGGCCTGATTGTGAGTATGTTGTTGACGTCAATTCTCACGGATACGTAAGTTATGGGGCCAACTCCAATCAGACATTGACATTGCTTCCATTTGATCCTACAAGCGAAGCATTTAACATTGAAGACTCTATCAAGTTCCCTGGTGCACATGGAGAAGAGGTTGTGAGAGACTTGGTTACATTTACAGACAAGCTTACATTGACATGTGGAGAAGATGGAACAGTCAGACTTTGGGAACTCCCTAGCCCATTAACGAAATACGATCTTTCTTCAACTCCTGCTAACATAGATAACGTTGATATGGAAAGCAGTAATCAATTGAAGGAGCAAAGGGAACAAAAGTCAAAGGAAAAGAAAGAAAAGAAAGAAAAGAAGGGGAAGAAAGAAAAGAAGGGGAAAAAGGACAAGAAAGAGAAAAAGGACAAGAAGGCAATTAGATTTAAACCATATTAGAGGATATAGAATAACCATGCTAAAATAGCCGATGTATACTTATTATCATATGAAATGAATAGATGTATTTTTTATTGACTCAGAGTGTCTATCATATACAAGTGAGAAAAAAACAGAGATCTGCGACTACAAAATTCAATCAAGACGTCTGATAACATCATTGATGACTTCTTGAGTGGTAGAAGAACCACCTAAGTCTGGGGTTTTGATTTTATCTTCAGTTAAATTGGCGTCCACAGCTTCGTAGATCTTGGCAGCAGCCTCTGGGTGACCCAAGAATTCCAACATCAATGCAGTTGATCTTATGGTGGCAATTGGATTAGAGATACCCTTACCTTCGATATCTGGTGCGGATCCATGCGTTGGCTCACCAATAGCGAAGCCATCTCCAACGTTAGCGGAGGGAACAACACCTAAAGAGCCAACCAAAGCAGCGGCACCATCACTTAAAATATCACCATACAAATTTGGAGCAACGACAACATCGAAAACTTCAGGTTCTCTGAACATACGGTAAACCATAGAGTCGACAATTTGTTCCTTGTAATTTATCTTACCGTATCTATCTTGGTTAGCGTCATATACCTGACGACATACTTCACGGAATAAACCATCAGATTGAGACAAAACGTTAGACTTATGAGTAACTGTAACAGTTGGCTGGTTGTGAATGGATTTCAAATTAGTAGAAGCTTCTCTAATAGCTTGTCTTTGCAAAGCAATCTCGTAGGCAATCTTAGCAATTCTCTTAGAAGCCAGTTCTGTGATTCTCTTGATGGCTTCAGCGACTCTTCCGTCCTCTCTTTCGTAGGTCTTTTCTTCCTTAACATACAAATCCTCTGTGTTTTCACGAACAATAACCATATCAACTGGCCTGTCCTTACCTTCAATGTACTTAACTGGACGGACATTAGCGTACAAACCCAACTTCTTTCTTAATGCAACAATTGGAGAGGAGTAGCCTGCAACCTTAACACTTGGGGAAGAAACAGCACCAAACAAAGCCCCGTCACATTCTTCCTTAAGAACTTTAACAGTGCTATCTGGAAGGGCGGTTCCGGTCTTTTGGAACAATTCAAAACCAGCATCTAAGTCAACGAACTCAAACTGCAAGTCATACTTAGCAGGCAAGTTCTCTAAGACGGCTTTACCAGCTGGGATAACTTCACGTCCGATACCATCACCAGGAATCAATCCGATCTTTAATTGCTTCATAGCTAATGACCTCGTTGTGAATTGGCGGTAAGCTCCCTTTGCTGCTAACATTTCTATGTATATTCTTTGATAAATACGCTTAAATATGGGGTATATGATTCTTGAATTTTTCAAGGCCGAAATATTCAACATCTTAGTTTTTTACGTGAGTCACCGGTTCCAGGAATCGGTATAGCGAAACCGGAGAGTAATACTAAATTACTAATTTTGAACAACATTATTAATATAAGTAAAGTAGAATAGACGATGTTAGTACTTTAAGGGATATTCAGTAAGTTTAGATGTAAATATTGTCCAGCTAGCTATGATCTGCGCCAAACAGCGTTGTATTTGCAGTGAAAAATATAAATATGTACAAGAGATTTCAAAAAAATATCGCATTAATGTGCAAAAAAGAAAAAGGTACAAAGCATCAAAGGGATTGATCCATTAGGAAAGTTACATCACATTTAGGTGATGAAGACTTCATAATAATTTCACTTTATCACATCAGTTATGGTGTCGTAACATGATTTTAGGTTGGATTCTGAATTGTTAGTGCAATTACTCATTGGACTTGACAATACCGACCTTGGCTGGTCTTAAGACTCTAGAGTTCAATGTATAACCAGGTTGTTGAACGTGGAAAATAGAACCTGGCTCCTTGTCTGGTTGTGGGAGTTCAAAAGCAGCTTCATGCTTGTTAGGATCAAATTGTTCTCCCAATGGATCTATCTTTTCAATTCCGTGTTTATTCAAGGTTTTCTCGAAAATATTTCTGGTCATCTCAACACCTTCGTAAAGATTCTTGACTTCTTGATTGGAGTCCAATGTTTCAGCAGTGACAGCGTTCAAAGCTAATCCGAAGTTGTCGACTGATTCAAGCAAATCCTTCGAGAATTTTTGTAAAGCAAAATCTCTTGCCTTCTGTATCTCTTTTTTAGTAGATTCCTGAAGGTTACGGAAGTCTGCAATAGCTCTGGCATAATGGTTCTTCATGTCAGCCAAATCTTTGTCCTTTTGGGACAATTTTGTCTTCAAAGCTTCAACTTCGGAGTTGATTGACCCTTCGCTTGCCTCTGCACTAGCACTTTCCCCTTCACTGCTTTTTACGGTATCTTCGGTTTCCTTAGAAGCCTCTGTTGCTTTTTCCTCTTTAGATGCTTCGGTAGAGGCAAAACGAATCGCACCGAATCTTGGAGCAACTGCAACAGGTCTCATGGACATTGCTGGTCTCCATGCACCTCTGACGACTGCATTTCTAGTTAAGGGTGAGAATATTGCTCTTTGCATTATGTATTAAAGGGATGTACTGGAGGAATTAGTAGTTTCTTCTTCTGTACAAGCCTTATAGACTAAGAATTTGTTCACAAAATTTTTCAGTGTATGTCTCAGTATATTCTTTGTATCATCGATTACGTAATATTAATCATCGATCTATTTTTTCATACATAGTTGCAGACATTAAGAACTTAGACTGCAATGGTATTAAATATTAAAGATCCAAGATTGATGCCATACATGCGGTGTATAAAGATGCTATAGGTTCTATAAAAAGTGTTTTGCGAGTAGAGAGACGAGATTTCGCCATCTATTGGTAGTATTTTTCATGTTGCAACTTTCAAATGTTCACTTGGTTGCAACTTTCAATCAAAACCTCGCCATTCCTCGTCATTGTACTCTGAAACTACCTCATTTCCACTAGACTCGACATGCAGACTTTGGTTTGGTATGTCCCTCACAAAACATGCTGCGAAAAACCCTATCCCTCCATCTTCTTTCGGATTTGCTCTCACACAGCCTCCAGCTAACTTCTCCGCCGAAATGTCATTATCACTTACTGAGGTGAATTCTTCTTTCCACCCTCTACGTGGCCATAAAGGCAAACACGTGCTCCTATCGGCAAGTCGCCATCCCAGCTCTTTCACTTGTGAATCTAAAAGCAAATCAACTACTACTCGCTCATTTTCATGAGGATGTATGGAACATGTGGAATACACCACTTTTCGAGCAGCCGGGAACAGAAGAGCGTGTTTAACAATCTTGAACTGGAATCCTGCAAGTTTGTTGAGCCTTTCTGTATCGATTTCCTGTTTAGATTCTTCCTGTTGCTGCTGTGCATCTTCTAGTGCGCGTCCAAAGATGCCTGAACCACTGCAAGAAGGGTCCACAACAAGTCCTGTAACGTCTGGGAAGTCCAGTGGATTTGTAGAAGTAAAGTCTGTATGCGTTATTTGTATAAGATTTTTCTTTTCATCGCCAGTTGCCTTTTGGCACATAGATCGTAAAATCTTCACCCTTCTTTGATCTCTTTCAAAAGCATATACCACAGAGTTCTTTCCTGATGGGAGATAGCTTGCTGCAAGAGTTGTTTTATTACCTGGAGCAGCACATGCGTCGATTACAGATGTATGGACATCATTAGGTTCGCCATTGAGGATTTGTACAGGGAAACATGATCCTCTATCTTGAATTATAACTTGGCCACTCAAATATTCATGTGTTGCTGTCAAACGCTCTTTTGGGTGCAAACCATAGAGTCGAGGAATATAGATATCCTTGTATATTACACCTGGTTCCGTAAGCTTCTTTTCTGAGTCTACTTCACGGAGACTACGAAAGAATTCCGTCTGCTGGAATTCTTCCTCCGATAGCTTAAGTGGGTTAACTCTAAACCATCTAATTGGGGTTTCATCTTCGTCAGAGATGGAAGTGGGTAAGTCATCTATGGACCGAGCTTTGTGTCTCAACTTAAGTTTGGTAAATTCTGCAGAAAGACGAGTTTTATGCTTTAGGACCGCTTCTTTTATAGGATGCTTCCCCAGCTCGATACGACCACGAGCCAGAAAGAGTAAATCATGTACCAATAATAAGAGCAAGTCATTACTTGCTCGCACGCTCCGGTTGATCTTAGACTTTTTGATTATGGTCTCAATATGCTCCTTATATTTCAAAGTCAGGTACACCAAAGCATACACATGTTTCGGAGAACTGCTCATCGCCTTGTCATTGAAAATTCTTGATTGCAAGCTACCCCCATTCTCTCCTCCACGATAGGGCTTAAGAAACTTCTCTGCCTCAAAATAAAGCTTCATTTTACTGTATACATATATCTATACCCCTATGGTGTCACCTTTCTACTATCTTCAGGCCTTATTTTCTTGTTATCTTTAAATATTCACCTGAAAGAGGATGGAACCTAAATAACTACAATTTTTCACATCACGATATTAAACGTCACATGATTTAATCGTCTGCATATAGTATAGAGATCGAGTATCGATTCCCTTCAATTATCACCAAGCCTGGCACAGACCTGGGACACCACTTCCATAACGAAATACACCAAAAAAAATTCATAGAGCAACTTGACTCTCAAGTGAGCGACTTATTTCCCCGTATATACAACACATAGGAGACATATAATGCCCACTGCTCCACCGAATGCGTATCGTCCTGGTACGCAATTGACGGTGGGAAGCCACAAGGTTGTGATCACCAAGTATATCTCGGAGGGTGGTTTTGCACATGTCTACACTTGCTCTATTGAACCAGCATTCCGTGGTTCACATATAGCATGCCTTAAAAGAGTTGTTGTACCAAGCAAATGGCAGTTGACATTGTTACGACAGGAAGTGGATGCTATGCGGAGGCTCAGAGGAAACAAGTACATTGTATCGTATATAGATTCACACGCATCACGTCTTGACTCAGAAAAACAGGCGTTTGCTCATCCTCAACAACAACAGAATCAACAACAGTATGAAGTGTTCCTTTTAATGGAATATTGCGAGAATGATGGGCTTATAGACTTTATGAATACTCGTTTGGTTCATCGACTTACGGAGACGGAAATCCTTGAAATTATGAAAGATGTTACGGTAGGAGTGGCAATGTGTCATCACTTGCAGCCTCCTTTAATCCATCGAGATATTAAGATCGAAAATGTGCTTATAGATAGTCAAGGTACTTATAAACTATGTGATTTTGGGTCTGCCGTAGGCTATATTTCACCACCAAAGACAGCTAAAGATCTTCAAAGCATTCATGATGATATCATGCAGAATACTACTCCACAGTATAGAGCACCTGAAATGATTGATTTGACAAAAGGCTTTCCCATTGATGATAAACTGGACGTTTGGGCAATGGGATGTCTCATGTATAAACTTTGCTACTATACAACGCCCTTCGAACTGCCAAAACATACCAGCATGCAAGACTTGGAGAACCTGATTTTGAACAGTTCTCAAACTTTACGTTTTAGAGATCAACCTGGACAAATGTATTCAACTCGATTGAAAAACGTGATTCGGTGTTGCTTGCGGCCCGATCCTAGACGTCGTCCCAACGCAGTTCAGCTTCTTGAGGAGATCTGTTCTATTCAAGGAGAGCGAATTCTTCCTGATGTGATCCCATTGAGTGTGAGTGAAGCCCGTTTAAAGAGCATGAAGATTGGAAATAACGGTACGACTATCAGTGCCACGACGAACTCAAGTACTGAGAGGCCAGATTTGTTGCAACCGTTGCAACAATTACAATCACAGCAGCAGGTTGCACCAATTATTACCAATAACAAATCCAAAGTTGATATTATGAATCGCCCCAAAAAGCCTGAAGTTGTTAAAAAGCCCGAACTTCCTAAGAAACCCGTTGATCCATTCGCGTCTATTGATAAGTCTAAGTTTCTTCAATCTTCTACTACTTCGGAAGCCAAAAGAAGGGAAAACAAAGCCATCGGCAGTAATATAAGCGGTAAAGAAAGACCAAAATCCACGTATATTTCATCTCATAATGTTCCTAATGTTGTTAGTCAGAGACCCTTAAGCACTTATAGTAAGGATGAAAAGCCTAGGGTGTTTTCGCCTAGTGCCTCGACATATTCCTTACAAGATTATGTTCAAAGCCATATCAAGAGCAACGATTTTTACACATCTAAAGAAGGTGAAAGTGATAAAGACCGTAGCACATTGGACTTCTTGAAAAGTAGAGAGGAGGGATATATTCTGCAACTGAGGCAAAGCACTGGAGGTAGTTTCAAAAATACTATCCGCACCTCATTGAGAAAGATAAGCACGGGAGGAAGCAGTATACACAGTAACAACACTGGAGAGAGCGGATTTGGTGGCAGTAATGGGCCTACTAAACACAAAAGATCCAGTATCGCTTCCATTAGGAACGTCTTTGCTAAAAATAAAAGCAGTAGTCCTGAAGAGGCAGCAGCAGCAGCAGCATCGGGTATTTCTACAATTCCAGATAATCATTCTAGCGACGATCTTCCAAGGATAAAGAAGCTATCAATTCAAAGACGTATGCAACTATTATTTGACAATTCTAAAGATGCCCCTATCAAGAAATCTGCTAATGGTTATGGTAAGTATACTGAAACGACGGCAGGAGAAGATATTGCAGCTATAAACAACGAAATCAACTCTACTGAAGAAGTCGTTCCTAAAAAGGGCAGACTTTTGAGACCGCCGAAAGTACCAGCATCGCTTTCTCGTCATAAGTCATCAGTTTCTACCGATCAAGCATTCATTTCTACTCGTTCAAGTCCTATTCCTAGATATGAAGGCAGAGGTGAAACACCAAAGGAGGAACAGAAACCGGAAAAGAAAGAAAAAACTGATTCAGAACCTCCACTAAAGGCACCAGACTCAAAGAAGCCACCCCAAAAGCCCAAGAAACCAGTTCATCTAAAGGCCGGTGACAACAGAAGACTAAGCGATGCTAGCGATGTATCGCTCCCTGATTTAGACGATTTAGAGAAGCATTTTTCAAAGAGATATCCTAGCTACATTTAACATAGGCATTCATATATATATTACAATACAAACCAATGACTTATGAGATAGTAATACCATAGAACATTGTAAAAATAAGGAAAATAATGAGAGCTCCCAAATAACATCTCTTTTGATGTTATAGACTTTAACTTGCTTTCTGGTTAATCATCTTTTTCTTTTGTCTTACCCATATTATAGTGGGTGGTACTAACTATATCATTTATAATCACCAATTGAATTCGATATTTATAGCTTTCAGTTCACTATTGCAGATATCTCTCTACATTTCTTCTATTTTTCATGATAAGTTCATAAGTAACTATTAGCTTTCTGCTTAATTGAATTATCACTTCGCTTTTTCTTCACTTCGGTCGCCATTCTCTCTTTATTTCTTTCTCTCTTCTTAATTCTTTCTTCTTCATCTCTCTCTTTATCTCTTTCATTACTCTCGTTTTTTCTCTTTTTTCCCTACTTTTTCAACTGACATTCTCTCTTCTGGTTCTTTAATTTACTACTGTTTATCCTTCTCTTTATTATCTTCTTCTACCTAGTTACTTTCGCTCAGACTGTATTCTTCAATCAGATCTAAAATGAAATCTACTCCTTCGTCAAATCTCTCGTGTATCACATCCCATAATCCATCAGAAGATGCTTTTAACACTCTTCCAAACTTTCTACGGGGTCTTTTGTTGTTATCATCGCTTCCGTTTGTCTCCCCGTTACCAGTGCCATTACGTGCAGATTGTGAGCCACCTGTTCCCGTCCAGCACGGATTAAGGAAACTTGTGAAGATCACTGAGTTCTGGTAGTACCAGTCTATCATTGATTCATCCATCACAGGAACCAAAGGCTTGAGTGGGGAACGATTAACAAAAACCACCGTGCCTTTAACAAGTTCTTTTATTGATTGCGATGGTCTTTTGGCAAATAAGTGTACAATTGCCTGGTAAGCATCACCAAATCCAACAAACACTACCTTCTTTGTTTGGGAGAAGTACGATATATAGTTGTCCCAAATATACAAGAGTAATTCCTGACCAAAGATTGTCAGTACGTATGATGAACTTTGAATAGAAGATACCCCCTCCGTGCCTGAGAACTGGCTTGATGGAATGTATACGTCAATATGGCCAACTTTTGGCTCAGTTGGACTATAAGCTGTACCATTGTTGGAACTACTTGTAGCTATACCATCACTAATTTTCGGAGTGTCTTCGCTATCACTACCACTTGCAAGCTCCCGTTCCAAACGCTCAATAATTTGCGCCAATGGGTGCTCCAACACCACCAGCGATGTAGCATCGATAGTCCCGCTAGTAGCACTGACGTTTGCCCATACTTCTGGTGCATCATGAACGTATACCACGATGGTATTGCTCTCGCTAACGTTAGGACTTGCAAGAACAAGATCTTCCAAACGAGCCGGTGGGTCCACGGTAAAGTGTGCCGATTTCTCGCTATTTTCCAACGAGCCACCCACTATAGGCAAGTTAATGAACCCGTACCGAGAAAAAAGCTCGGTAGCTTGGTGTGCGCGAATAGGGTCGGCAATGTTTGACACAGTAAAAGTCTCTCTACCTTCTCCCGCCAAGTTGTAGACATCGTCGTAGAAAGAGTTTGGAATTCCTGGCTTTAGTGACTTCCAATATTTACTTTGTATACGTAAAACTTCATTTACTACCTCTATTGTTTCAGTGTGTGGTTGTAAACTAATGGTGTTCTCGGGAGGTTCTCCCACCAACACTTTAGCGACAGCTAACGCACTTCTACTAATAGCATCAAGATTGTAGCCTCCCTCTAGCACCACGGCAAGCTTACCTTTAGCGATACCTTTAAGTAAGTGGGTCATGTACCCATAACCTACTGGAGTAACATGACAACATCCAATAGTGTCCCCATCTGCAGCATCGAAACCTGAGCTCACTATCACTAAATCTGGATCAAACTCACTAATTACAGGTATTACCACACGGTTGAATGCGTAAACGTAGTCACCATCGTGCATTCCTGAGGCGCGCCAGGGAATATTAATATTGTAGCCTTCGCCAGGCCCCACGCCAACCATATCGGAATTACCATACTTTGTACCAGGATAAAATTTACCGTTCTCATAACGGTGAAGTGAGATGTAGAGAACTCGAGGGTCATCATAAAATGACTTCTGTGTACCATTTCCATGATGGATATCCCAGTCAAGGATAACTATTCGTCTTACCAGCTCAGGATAGTTCTTCAATATGTTCTTAGCTGCGACTGCGACGTTACTAAATAGACAGAATCCTCCCGGTGAGTCTGGTTCGGCATGATGACCAGGTGGTCTCACTACTGCTAATGAGTTTTTTACTCTTCCTTCTACAACTGCCCTACAGGCTTCAATTGTACCACCACATGAGAGTTTTGCCGATAGGAAGGAGTCGTTGTTGACGTAAATAGAATCCCCCTTTTCTGTTTCTTCTAAAAGACGTTCACGAGACATTGTTTCTGTAGACGCTATGAAGTTCAAAAGATCTTCTGAATGGACCTCGAGAATTTCTTCCTTTGTGGCTTCCCTAATAGGTATCTTTAGCATAAGTGGACCAATCTCATTGGTGCCCAGAAGTGATGTATCCTGGATTATACCAGCCTCAGCCAACAGTTTATAGATTCTATAGATTCTTCGTGGGTCTTCTGGATGTGGATCAATATACTCAAAGTATGAGGTAAAGATTTTGGCGTGGTAACGCATTCTGACATCGTATACAAGTCCAGTTTTCAACGGAGTATAGAAGAGTTGAGGTTTAGTATGAGGTACCACAACTAAATTTGCAGTCTTTGACAGCTGTAGTGAGCTTGGATTAGTCAAAGAATTATCAGTAACAGGCAGTTTTAGTTCTAGTTTAATTTTCTTCGTATCTGGAGAGACCACTTCAGGATCTTCCACTTTCACTGGCCCGTCTTGAGGCTCGGTCTGGGGCAGCCGAGACTCGTCCTCAAGCCATCGCCTTTTGTCAGTATCTAGTTGATGCAATTCTCTTTCAGGCATGGTTCTTATGACTTTGTTTGGCCTTGTGTACCTTTTGCCTTAGCCTTTGGTCAGAACCAGTCGTTGTTGTTTGGTGATGGTCAAAAGCAAGATTTTGATAATGCACTTTGGATTGCTTCTAACCAGTAAAATACGTGGCATAACATGCAAAAATGGCTGCATCTGCAGACAGGTGAGCTCAGAGTAGGTGGGACAGACAGTGGGGCGGCTGATCCCGGTTACGGAGAGCTCTTTCCTACCGGGGAAAACGAGACATAGAAATAATGTGGTGAAATCTTGACAGATGCAGACAGTATAGAGACGAAGTCAAAAATGCGAATGAGAGCCTTGGTGGCGTACGGATGGAGTAGAGTGTCTGCCGGTAACGGGGAAGGTGGAGTTTTAACAACTAGCACCGTTTTATCGTAAATAGCACATTAATTGATCTGGATAGCGGAAAGAGAACTGATGAGCTTTTCAGGGGCATGTATAAACATATATTTGCAGGAAGGAAAGCTAGCCTTTTATCTTATTAAGATGTATGTTTTCTATGTTGCTTTCAACTTGTTAGGTTTTAGGGGCAGTAGTTCTGTAGAAGATGTGACACCCTAGTCCACCAGAAACTTTTGATGTAGGGCCAGTGCCGATTTTGTTATATTGTATGCCAACCGTTTCCTCTCTTATAATGTGCAGGCGATAGTTCTTTCCATTACTGCTGCGAGCTTTATTGAACTTTCTAACCAAATCTGGGACATTTTTGACATAGCGTATTTCCTATTTCAGACCTAACTACTCTGATTATCAGTTATTTTTATTTAGGAAAGTTTGTTTAGAGTCTCCTATGAGTCTCTTAGTTCCCGATGAACGAGACTATTACGATGCATATCTCATGCTAGATCAAGATGAAGTATATTACGAATTGCGAGCCAATACATATAAAGAAAAGAAAAGCGATGGAACCCTTCGGTATCCCTGGAGATTTGAAGTGGTTCCTGGATTTTTTAAGCAAACTGACCCCGAAACGAATGATATGGAGTTTAATCACGTTTTTGATAACTTGGGCATAAAAAAGCTGTGGGCAGAAATCATACAAGAGATATCTGATCTTAATGCCAATGCTGCTCCTAATGAGCACTATCAAGTATACTTCCTTGCTCGGCATGGTGAAGGTTTCCACAATTTGGCCTCTCTGAAGTATCCAAGAGAAGAATGGGTTCGTCATTGGAGGTTTATTGGAAAAGATGGAGATCTTGTGTGGGGGCCGGATCCTGAACTTACTGATCTTGGGCTTAGACAAGCCGACCAAAATAACAGATCCTGGAAAACTCAGCTTGATAATGGTGCCCCTTTGCCTTCTAAGTTCTTCGTTTCTCCTCTAAGGCGTTCCTTACACACTCTTGTACGCACATGGAAGGACATTGATATACCTCAGCCACTCGTAGTGGAAAACCTTCGAGAATTCTTAGGTCCCAATATAGCACATAAACGCTCACTGAAATCTACAATCACTGATATATTCCCTCAAATTGCTTTCGAGGAAGGTTTCTCCGAGGAAGACAAACCTCATCCAGAGTATGAACTGGATAGAGAGCCATTAAGTCACCAAATACTTCGTACAGATAAGGTTCTCCAGAAATTCTTCGAGAATGATTGGAAAGATAGAAAGCAAAATTTAAGTCATTTCTCCCCTAATTCCTACTTCACATCAGTCACATCTCATGCCGGCAATATTAGAACATTTGTCTCGGTAACTGGTCACAGAAAGTTTACTGTGCCTACTTGTGGGATTTTACCTATGGTTATAAAGGGTACTCGAGTAGAAAAAAATATAGACCATTTATCTTAATGAAAGAAAAAAAAAAAAGAAACATATAAGGCATATAGAAGCAATATTTCACAATGTATATATACAATATAGGCGACTTATCTCCTTATTTATAGTTTCAGCTAACGTTTCTATATTTTGTTCGTTGGCTCATCTCATCTTGTTCGCGGCCATCTCATCGGTAGTATCAGTATATGAATTTCGAAGTCGACCCAAATTTTTTTCAGGGCTAACAAAAAGTCATTAAGCTCAATCTATACGTATATTTCCTTAAAGTATGAGACAAAAGAGATCTAAATCATACAAGAAGCAGGTTAATGTATACCTTCACGCATTTAAGTTTCGTGAACCTTTTCAGACTATTGTTGATAATGAAATTATTCTTACAGCTACCAAGGCATCATTCGATCTAGTTAAAGGCCTAAAACGTACACTTCAAGCTGAAGTGAAACCAATGATCACACAATGCTGTATTCAGGCATTATATGACAGCAAGGATCAAGCAGGTATTGATTTAGCAAAACAATTCGAAAGACGTAGATGCAACCATCCTCCTTCTAAGCCAATCCCTCCAGCTGATTGTATAGAGTCTGTCACAAATGTCAAGGGTGAAAACAAACACAGATATGTTGTGGCTTCACAGAACCAAAAACTTAGAAGAAACCTTAGAAAAGTTCCAGGGGTACCCTTAATTTATATGAATAGATCAGTTATGGTGATGGAACCATTATCCGACGTCACTGAAAAATTCTCAGATAATTACGAAGAACAGAAACTAACTAAAGGTTTGAATGATGTCAAATATGCTGGAATAGCACACAAGAATGATGATGAAGGTGGTGAGAAGCAGCCAAAAAAGAAAAGAAAAGGACCGAAGGGTCCAAATCCATTAAGTATTAAGAAAAAGAAGACTACAACGGATGAAGATCAGGATTCTAAACCTCAAGAGTCATCAACAACGAAAAGACGCAGGAAGCACCGCTCTAAAGGATACGGCGATGAGAAAGATGAGGATTTGACAAATACCGAAGATGTCAATATTAAAGTTTCTGAGTCTTCAGCTAACAAAGATGGTGAGGAAGATACTAACGTTGCTGATCTCTCTGCCACAACAAGTTACGAACAGAAGACTGATGATGCTACCAATTAAGATAGTTATATTAAAAAAGGCGTCCTGGTATACATATATATAGAATGAATACTACAAATAAACAATATATAATAATGCAATTAATCTATTTATCTATGATTACTCCAATGAACTATCTCTCAAAGCTTCGAAAGTGTTTAATGACTCCTTCTTTTGTATTTGGTCTTCCTTTAGGTTTTTATCCGTGGTTGATGTGCCACTGTCGGTGCTTAATATGTAATCAGCACCTTCGTCAATTAGGCATAACTTACAATCGAATGCTAAAGATCTATCTCTGAGGACTTTCTTAGCTGCTTTCATTAACAAATAAAGAGTGTTTTCTTCTTCTACGGTAATTGTTTGATAGTTTGTTGCTGAATACAAGATAAATGTTCCCTCTTTCATCCATTGCAACTTTGAATTTGGAATCTTAAATGAACTTAATAAATCAGCCAATGAATCTTCGATATCCTCTCTGAAAACTCCAAAAAATACATCCTCAATGACAATGGCATTAAATAAAGTCTCTCCAGATGAATTCTGTGTAGCATCCTCGGGCACAGCCAGTGCTTCCTTTGATGCCATTTCGGAATTTATCTTTCTTTTCAATAAGATAGCCTCATTAATTGTCATCTCAGGTAGTGTTGTTCTTCCTGTTATAACGAGGAAAACAGATCTGTTAGGTTCACTATCTTGAGATTCTGAGTAAAGTTTGAAGCTCGATGCAACTTCATGTACAAACATTCTCTGTGCTTTGTTCATGGCTCCAAAATGGTGAATTTTTATACCTTCTCCTTTTCTTTCTCCTTCTTCTTCTTCTTTTTCTTCTTCTTCTTTTTCTTCTTCTTCTTCTTTTTCTTTTTCTTTTCCTTCTTCTTCTTCTTCTTCTTCTTCTTCGTTTACTTCTTCACTTTTTGATTGGTTATAATCTTTCACAAAAGCCCTCATAGTAGCTTCCACTCTTGAACACCATGTAGACTGTTTGTCGTAAATACTGAGAACAACATCAGCATATGGAATTTGAGTCGTGTTGATGTCAGTTGAATCAAATGCATTCTTTAATTGCTCTTCTCTTTTAGATTTAGCACATTCTTCTGTACATGGTAAAACAGTTGAAATGCTAGATTCATTGGTTATTGAAGCTCTACAAGGAACCATTTTGGTTGTATATCCGCAATCACATGAGATCTTGACTTGAACCTTACAAGACACAGCATCACAATTTTTAGACTTTCCCACCTTGTTGGAATGACACTTTAAAGCGCACAAATGTGGGCATTTGCTTCTTCGTTTATTGCAAAGCGATTGACAAGACGAGGAACTGGCATGCTTATCAACAATTGTACAGTTTTTAGAGCACGTAGTTAAGCATGGATGACCACAATCTCTAGTCTTTTTACACACATTGCCACATGAGACGTTGGTCTGGGAACATAATACATTAGGAACGTTATCTTTCAACCCACAGTTACACGGTTTAATTACCGAAGCAGTACATTTTGGGCAGTTGACATTACTATCGTGACATTCATGAGGCTCAGGTCTATGACCACACTCTTTCTCTCTAACACACTGCTCATGACAGATGAGTTTTGTGCCGCACCTTACTGGTGCAGGTATAACTGTTTTCCCACAATGGCACACCAAGTCATCGTTGTCCGATTCCAAACATACACCACAAGATCCATTATGACAAAAGGCTTCACAATAATGAACTTTGCACGATTTCAATCTATTACAAGGTTTTGTGCAAATATGAACAGGTTCAATTGACATAATCTCATCGTCAAAATTCGATCGAATATTATTTCTGATAGCCTTTTTCTTCTCTCTTTCTCTCCGAAGAGCTGTTTTCTCATATGGACAGCATATTTCCTTGTGATAGTGCTTTCTACAGTTGAGCAAAGCAGAACATTTGTGAGTACATTTTGGTTGATAACCATCGGTTATGAATTTACATGGAACTGAGTATGAGTAATTTCCACATGAACACGGAACCTCAAAATAATTATGACATTCACACTCTCCTTCGTGGCATTTCATCAAGCAAGTACAGCCACATTCAAGCTCCTTGCCACACACAAGTTCACATTCTGGAATAGGATCAGTACATTTGGTTCTGTCTTTCAATGTAATGGAGGTTTTCCCACAATAGCAACTTTTTACTTCTGAAGGGGAAAATTTACAGACTTTAATATCTTCATTTATAGGTTGACAAGAAAGTCGTTCATAATGTATACCACAATCATAATAAATATCAGTTTTATTAGAACATTGGCCGCCTCCGATCCAGTCTTTGCATTTCTTTGGCTTAAGTTCATGACATTTCAATGAAAGCTCCTCTTTGCCACAATAACATTTAACAGTGACATCTACTTCACATAATCCACATAATCCCAGATGACACCCTTTCGGGCATTTATGACCATGTCCGCATAAAATCATGTTGCACTCATTCTCACATCTCCATCCATCTTTATAAGGTGTTATCAAGCAGGGAAGTCTTCTTTGTTCCGAGCCACATTTGCATTTCATATTTGGTCCCATAGCTCCACACGTAGGGTGATTTCCCGGGTGACAAACTGATGAACATAAATGAATGCAGTCTTCGTATTTATAACTGCAAGGTTCTCCACAACTAAATGGAATAAGAGAATTACTGTTAGGATTACTTATCTTCCCACACCAACAAGTAAACTTCTTTGGAATCTCATTTATGGTTGAGTTGCAAGATGGACATCTCCATTCTTTTCTGGCCTTATCTGTAGAAGAACCTCTAAGCGCCCAAGATCTGATACAATCAAGATCGTATACTCTGTAACATTCGTAACATGACCAGACTTTGCTACTTTCATCTATCTCTCCTGTACAGACTAAACAAGTGTAAGTTCCATCTTCTATCTCTTTAATTATTGTAGAAGATAATGATTCATCTGGGCCTATCTCTTCCTCTGAATCATCTGAATATTCATCAGAACTCAGTGAAATCGATTCAGTTTGAGAAAGCTCAAATTCATTGTTATCTTCAGCTAGCCTCTGTTCGTTAGAAGTCGTCTCACCGTTCTCAGACATACCTTCTAGCTTTTGAATTAGTTAATGGCAAAAAAAAAAATTAGAGAATTCTGTAGTTGAAAAAAAAAACCTGGATATATGCATATACAGCACATGAACGGAAAAATGACTAAGAATGAGAAATTGATTTTCTACTTATCATAAAATATATAAATATAAGATATAGTGTTATTACTAAACAATGAGCTAAATCAGTTGTGGCATAGTGCCACTAAGAACTGAATGACTATACACAAACATGGATTATCGTAACTATGTGCTTAACAAAAGCCGTGGTAAAATAAAAAAATACATATTTCCCCTCTAACCTATCTTATCCTATCCTGACACTTCTTCTTTTGAAAAAGTCCATAACTTTCTTAGCAGCGCTTGCTTCTTTACCTTTATCAGTAGCTGAAATAGTGCTTGAGTTGTTAGATCTCTTTGAGTTGGAAGAGCCATTTGAACCAACTCTTGCTTGGTCCTTAGTAGAAGGCCTTGAAGGAACGTTGATTTCTGTGGAAGGTTCTAATACTTTTTTTGGTTGACCGTTCAGTGGATGAGTGTTGTTATTGCTGTTGGCTGTGTTCATAGTATTAACAGAAGTGACTGATGAGTTATAATTATTATAGAATGACAAAATGCTAAATCTGTTTCTCTTCTTGTTTTCTTTGTTTTCCTTATTGGACTCCCTGACATCTCTTGATTCCGTTCTTCTATGCCTACCTTTAGATGATGGTCTCGAATCGGCCTTACTTTCCTTTTGAGATCTGGTGGTTTTTGTGGATTTACTTCTCTGTATGTTGTTCAGTTGTTGATGGACTACTTGAATAGTCGCATCTCCATCGACTGGTGTGCTTTCAGAGACATGTGGTTGGGGTTCATCTATTGGAAAATATTTCAAATCGCCAGACAGTTGTGGTGGTGTTTCAGGGTTGATAATATCGGACTCTCTAAAGTCTTCAGCTATAGTTTCTTCCCTGGAAACTGGGATACCAGATGCATCAGAATCGCTTCTTTGCAAGTTGCCTTCCAGGTCGCTCTTTGCAGAATCAGAAGCTATTACAGTTGTGTCCGTTAACTCCCTATTCAATTCGCTAGCGGAAGACATCGCATCAAAAACTGGACTTTGGTTGATCTGAGGAGTGATATTCTTTGGAGGACTGTGGCTCTCTGTCAATTCCAATGTATCAATCTTATCCTCCAAGTAACTCAAGACAGAATTTCTCTTGTTGTTATGGGTGTTCAAGTTGCTTTCGCTTGTCAAAACACCGTTCACATGAATATGTGTAACAACAGAATCCCTTCTTTGGTTTTTCTTTGGGCTTGAGCTAACACTATCACTTTCCGTAGTTGATTTCGTTGGAGATGTCGAAAGTAACTGCAGAATGGGTATATTCGATGGTGGCATCCTAATATAGTCAAGTAACGATGAATTACTTGTATTGTTCAAGTTTGTAGACATTGAAGATGGATGGTACGACGTTGGTCTTGGTTTCTTATTGGAGTTAGGCAATCTATTAGAGTCTCGACTTCCCGGAAGTCTGTTTGCTGAAGGGATTGCCATGGGTGATTGTTTCGAGACTGTTTCTGTCTTTGCTTTGGTCTCTGGAATACAGTCTCCTGGATGTGGATGTTCTTCTTTAAAGTTACTTTCAATTGGTGTTGCCGGTTGTTCATTTTGATGCATAGATGACTCCGCTGTGACTGCCTTCGTTGTGGATATAGAATCTGAATGAGATTCCAAGACAGATTCTGGTGTCGCTGCGGTTGGACCTTCTTGTTCAGCGATAGTTGAAATAGTAGTACCGTTATACGCGTTTGTAGTTGGAGGTCCAAATATGGGCTGAGTCAAGGTGTTCAAAGAAGTCGAAGGGTAATCATTCAGAACAACTGCTTTCAATACAGAACTTGCTGATGAGTAAGATCCCGATGTAGACCTCGTCTGGTACTTAACAGGAGTGGTCATCTTAGTTGATGATTCATGCGACATTGGAGAAGTAGATTTGGCAATTGCATTTGCTAATGATGATGATGTTGAAGGATTTGAATATAATCCCATAAAGTTGCCACTATCGTTACTGCTGACGGTTCTCTCATCAATCATTGAGTATCTTTTGTGGTTATTAGGAGTGTTTGGCATCATGATTTTAGATCTATGAATTCTATCCCACTCAGGCTGTCTAATAGATAATAGGTTTGCATGAGCTGCTAACCATGGATGGCTCCTGATTTCATTAATGGAGACTCTCTTCTTTGGATCGGGTACAATTATTCTTCTCAATAAATCTCTTGATAAAGGTGAAACATACTCTGGAAATGTCAAAGGAGTTCTGCAAATGTAGTGATACAATTTAATAATGTCAGATCCATCTTCATTCTCAGGATCGTCATCAAATGGTAAGTAACCAGAAAGCATAGCATACAAAATTACACCAAGAGACCAAATATCAACTTTTCTTCCTTCATATGGAGATTGAGTCAAAACTAACTCTGGAGCTGCGTAGCAGGGAGATCCGCAAGATGTCTTCATTAAATCATTCTTGTCTCTGTTGTAGGAATTCACAAAACCAAAATCAGATATTATGATATTCCTGTGTTTATCGAGAAGTAAGTTTTCCAACTTCAAATCTCTGTGAATGAGTCCCTTGGAATGCATGTAGTCGACACCGCTGACGAGTTGTGCAAACATTCTCTTGGCATCATTCTCTTTCAAAAATTTATGCTTCAAAATATAGTCGAAAAGTTCTCCCCCACTGGCATACTCCAAGACAATTCCAATGTATTTTCCGCTTTTCATTACTTCAACTAACGATATAATATTAGGATGTCTGAGTAATTTAAGTGAGTTTATTTCTCTATGAATTTTAATTTCAGACTCTGAATCTTTGAGGATACTATCTCTTTTGATGAGTTTAATCGCCACCTGACTTGGTTGTTTGCCATCTTTTCTCCATCCTAGCTTTACTTTACCAAACTCCCCTTCTCCTAAGGTGGATCCAAGGATGTACGATCCAAATCTCACTTCGCGATGCACTCTTTTCACAACGTTGGGATTGACTCCCCCCATTGGTAATGCTGTTTGTTCCATATGCTCTTCGGTATTCTCTACTTCCTTTAACGCCTTTTTGATGTTTTGGATTCAAATTCAAAATTTAAGGCTCGTGGCTATACTTCGTGTTTCAGTTGTTGACGGGGATCTATTTCTATGCTTTATACAGCTACCTTATTATAGCAAAACACTTATTATTACGTTATCTGTATTCAGATCAATTTTCTGACTTTCAGTGCCTGTTCTTCTTTGGTCGTTGTCAGACTATGCTTTTGTCTGGCTATCAGTCTATATCGTTGTGCTTAGTGTCAATTCACACCCACAAAAAAAATTCGGTTAGATCACTTCAAACGATGGGCTTCTTTTTCGCGAGTTTGCAGCTTTACTATACCCCGTTCTTGATCCCTAGAACCCTAAGCTCTGTATTCCCTTAATATCACTTTCTCTCAGTTATCTCAATTATATGTTGTTTTGTTGTAAAAAAAAGACTGAGATCCTAAAACTGTTTACTTTTTGGGCGGGGGACGCCCTATTGTTCCTCATCCGAAAATGGAACAAAGGTAAATAACCCCTAGCACCTAATTGTGTAGGGACTAACAGCATGACAACGCTACCAGGCACCAAAACAATGAATTTGATAGTCACAATAATCCTACACGGAGCATAACTAGACCAAAGAAGGTAAAATATGCAGTTGAAGGGCGTTACTAGTAAGTCATCACTTTATTTTAAACGTAACCGGGCAAATTCGATGGGTGCAAAATGAGTTTACTTGACAGGACAACGTGTAAAGATACTTGGTAGACAGCAAACAACGATCATGTTTAGTGAGTGACAAGTTAATAGGATGTCATGATAATTGTGAAAGTACATAGAGACATGATCGGGGGATTGCCTAAACTGCGATTCTAAGGTGCGGAAAAAATAGTGACAATAGGCTTAGTATAATGGTAGTAAAGTCGATATATACGCTCAAATGGCACACAAAGCCAGAAAACATAATAAGGAATATAAGATGTTCAAAGTTATAACGAATATAATGAGCTCAAGAGTTTGATTATACTGGTGGGGAGTGAAAGAATGTGAGGTGGATGGTGTGATCTTGCAGGAGATCAGCTACTTTATTTCAAACAATTCTCTATTCTTAAAGGGGGAGAAAAAGTAACGAAAGGGCTATTGTTACAAACAGTTTAATTGTAATAATCATAGACAAGAAAACAGGTGTAATCGATAGAATATCTAAATGTAGATTATATTGTGAAATGAAAATTGGAACGCCTGACTTCCATATGGTTAGATCACTACATAACTTTTATACTTTCTTGTCCTAAATTTTTTCAGCGTTGTACTGGAGAGAGAGGCATAACTTTGGTGAAATACAGGGCGTTTGTCTAATATGACAAGGTCTTCACAGATACCATGTGAGAGCTATAATTAAAGAGGAGAGGATAAAGCAATATCATCTTTGCTGTGATAGATCGGAGGGGGTAGAACGCTGATGCTACTTCCTGTTTTGGATACCCCAAAGGGGGGAGGATCAAGAGTCGATCTCTCAACTTAGTGTGAATCATCTGACATTTGAGGACTGCATGTAATATGAGTGAGGTCGTCAGAAGATAGCGACATGATCCCGAGTCATGTAAGCGAGGCTGATGACTTTACCGACATATAAAATGACAACAGATAGCGAGCTACGGGATTATCGGTAAAGTTGGCACTAGAATTGTACCTGCACGTAAGGAGATCGTCTGAACAGAAATGAATGTATGTAACGTTATTTGTTTATGAGGCGTTTAAATAGTTTATGGACGTTGGTTTTTGCTGCTCATTACAATAGGGGAGTCATATGCGTTTAAAAAAAACGGCCTTACCATTCACGACCTGTTTACATTCAAAAAAGATGGCTTCTGATAGTTCTGCTCTTTTATATGTCTTTGTATTGTAACGTGATTTTCACATGTTTCGAAGACAACCATGAGCCTACTATTGCAGTAATGTGTAGACTATAAAGTATGCAGCAAAAGTAGTTAAATTGCCTTGAATCTCTCTACGAAACTACCTATCGCTCTTTGACAATAATCAATCCTAAACTTTTGGAGAATCGCCTTTAGCCTCCTTTTTAACTACGCTTTAAATAGTGGTAATACTCCAGGCATATGGGAAATGACCATAGCACACTTAATAAATGGTCAAATTCCCCTTTTAAATCATTGAAAAAATTGGAAACAGTCTTCTTATAGCTCCTCTGCCCCGAAAGCGCTTTCTTTTCTTGATCAAATTTGTTGTCTTCATATTTTATACGTTTCCTCCAAGTGGGGGCAAATCGCTGATATTTTTAGAGGCAGCAATTTTTTTGTTTACGCGTTTTGTCTTTATATCTAAACAACACTTTAATTCTTACAAATATGACCCAATCTGAAGCTAATATATCCAGATCCGACGAGGACGAAGGACTTTGGGGTCCTCTTTTGATTGAACAGCTTGAGGGAAATGGAATTACGGCTGGAGATATACGTAAATTGAAGGCTGAAGGGTATCACACCATAGAGAGCGTTGCCTATACTCCAAAGAAAGCACTTTTGACAGTAAAGGGTATCAGTGAAGCCAAGGCTGATAAGATTTCTTTAGAAGCAGCTAAAGTTGTTCCTCTTGGTTTTACTACTGCAAGTGAGTTCCATTCGAGAAGATCTGAGTTAATCTGTGTAACAACTGGCTCTAAGCAACTTGATACTCTTCTAGGAGGGGGTATTGAAACAGGGTCTATTACCGAGGTTTTTGGAGAGTTCAGGACTGGTAAGTCTCAGTTGTGTCACACTTTGGCAGTCACTTGCCAGTTGCCTATAGATATGGGAGGTGGTGAAGGTAAGTGTTTATACATTGATACCGAAGGTACTTTCAGACCTGTAAGATTAGTATCTATCGCTCAACGTTATGGATTGAATCCTGATGACTGTTTAGATAACGTTGCATATGCAAGAGCTTACAATGCAGAACATCAACTTCAATTGTTGAACCATGCTGCGCAGATGATGTCTGAGTCACGATTCTCTTTACTCATTGTTGACTCTATTATGTCTTTGTATAGAACAGACTACGCAGGTAGAGGAGAGTTGAGTGCTAGACAGACCCATGTAGCAAAATATATGAGGACACTTCAAAGGTTAGCAGATGAATTTGGTATTGCAGTTGTTATAACAAACCAGGTTGTTGCTCAAGTTGATGGCTCAGCGGGAATGTATAATCCAGATCCTAAAAAGCCCATCGGTGGTAATATCATTGCACATAGCTCAACTACAAGACTTTCCTTTAAGAAGGGCAGGGCTGAAACTAGAATCTGTAAAGTTTATGACAGTCCATGTCTCCCAGAAAGTGAATGTGTCTTCGCCATCTACGAAGACGGTATAGGTGATCCTAAGGTGGAGGATGATGACAACTAGATAGCTAGTTTTTGGGCTGGAATATAATCAAGAGTACACTGGTATAGGAAGCATATGTAGTTCTAGTTCTGATGTTCGAGTAAGTTATGAAATATAGGTAAAAGATCTCAATTTCTTTGAGAATATTATAAAAACAGGTAATTTAGCATGTTATGATGGCCATGGTTTCGTAATCCACCGTTTATACAGTTGCTATTGTAGATTGACTCTTCTAGGAGAATTTTCATGCTCCGTTTCAGGGTATGACGATTTTCCTGCATGTATTTAGCAAGGGCACATTAAAAAAAAAACTGTGCGGCTTTTGAGAATTTTTATCTTTTCCATCAGTCAGGTCCGTAATTTGGGCGAAATTATACTAATACTATTTTCTTCTTTAACTAATCATTTGAAAAAGTGGGTCAAAGTCGATCAAACTAGAGACAATCAGCTCTCTTCGGTCCCTAATAGATATATTACTTAGTAAGAATAACCAGACGCTGAAATAAAAATAGTTTTTTCTGGGTGTTGGCTGGGACTAATTAATTGTAAATAAGCGAAAGTTGAGCTAATTGAGTAATGGACAGATCCAAGATTAAGTCCATTTTGCCGAAACCTACTCCTTCTCCTTCTGCTGCGAACTCGCCATTATCAGGTATGTCAGGCAGCTCTACGAGGAAGAGAAACGTTAGCGACGGAAACGATTTCAACGTCACAAGAAAGCAGAGGACAAAGTCTTCTGCTTCTAGATCATTGGAGAAGCCTATGAAACAAACAGGACATCGCCCAGTAACTTCATGCACATTTTGCCGCCAACATAAGATTAAGTGCAATGCCTCGGATAACTATCCAAGCCCATGTCTGCGTTGTGATAGAATGGGTTTAAACTGTGAAATTGATCCCCAATTCAGACCAAAGAAGGGTTCACAAATACAATCTTTAAAGAGTGATGTTGATGATTTGAAAGCCAAAATTGAAATGCTCACAAAGAATGAGTCTTTATTGACACAGGCTTTGAACCAACACAATCTTAACTTACTTCAACAACAGCAAGCCCCACAATCTACTGATGCCTCATCCCCGTTCAAAGAAGACAATTTTCAATTTGAACAATCAACCAGTATGAATTCTTCACCTCCGCTTCAGTTGAACTACTCATTAAACACCACCAACAGTAAACATGTTCCTTTGACAAATGTTTTCAATGATAACTCTGATAATTCTACTGTCTCCACAATTAGAAACATTGATTCCAAGTCTCATGAAAATGAATATGAATCTATGTCAGAGTTTGTTATTGGTGACGTGAGGTTACCGTTGGAGAAGGCAGAGGAACTACATCAAAGATTTATTGAGAAGCATTTACCATATTTACCGATTTTCACATCGAATTCTGCTACTGAGCTATATCATAACTCGCAATTGCTCTTTTGGTCTGTGATGTTAACTGCTTCTTTATCAGAGCCTGAGCCTACATTGTATATGTCTCTTGCTTCTTTAATTAAGCAACTAGCTATCGAGACTTGTTGGATAAACACCCCGCGCTCTACCCACATTATTCAAGCTTTGATAGTGTTATCAGTTTGGCCATTGCCAAATGAAAAAGTTTTAGATGACTGTTCTTACAGATTTATCGGTCTTGCTAAGAACCTATCATTGCAATTAGGTTTACATAGAAGTGGTGAATTTATCCAAGAGTTCCTGCGAAATCAAGTTAGTTTGGGGCCTGATGCAGAATGCTGGAGAACTAGAGCTTGGTTAGCAGTTTTCTTTTGTGAACATTTCTGGTCTTCAGTTTTAGGTTTGCCTCCATCCATAAACACAACAGACTATTTATTGGAAAATGCAAGAGTTGATTCTTCATTACCAAAGAACTTCCGTTCTCTTATCTCCTTGTCAATTTTCCAATGTAAACTTGTCAATGTAATGGGAATTTCAGTGACAAGGCCAGATGGTTTGTTAGAACCTTTGAATAGAGCTAGTTCTTTGAATATTTTGGACAGAGAGTTAGAAAGATTAAAGTTCAAGTTAGACATTGAAGAGTCTTCAGCCGTTGAAATTTACTATCTCTACATCAAGTGTATGATTTGCTGTTTTGCTTTCCTTCCTGGTACTCCAATTGAAGATCAAGTGAAATATGTGAGCTCAGCTTACGTATCAGCTACTAAAATTATTACCATCACCTCAAAAATGATTACAAGCATTCTGTTGATTGAGCTCCCTATTTATGTTAGGCAAGCTATAACTTATTCCGTTTTATTATTGTTCAAATTACACTTATCCAAATACTTAGTTGAAAAATATGTTGATAGCGCAAGACAACTGATTGTTACCGTGCATAGATTATTAAGAAATACTTTACTGTCTTGGAAAGACTTACAAAATGATATTTCTAGAACTGCAAGAGTTTTAGAAAACTTGAACTTAGTGCTTTACACATACCCTGATATATTCCAGAACGAAGAAACTGGTGGAAGTATTATTTCAAGAATGAGGTCACATTTGACTGCTTCCTTGTTTTATGATCTCGTATGGTGCGTTCATGAGGCTCGTAGAAGGAACTTATTAGATAAAAATGATCCTGAAAAACAGCAATACAATATCGAAAATGTTGATTCTGACGAAAGAAAACCTCGACCTTTACCTTTCTATAATCAGATCACAAAAGACCACTTCAATACACTCACAAGCATTACTCCTAACGGTACCACTATTACTACCCTTGTACCCACAGACCAGGCTATGAGCGAGGCTAGAAGTAATGCTGGTGGTGTGAACAGACCACTTGAAATTAATGGTATTCCTTTGCCAATGCTTGAGGCTACTGGAAGTATTAAGGATAGCTTTAGAAATGACGTTGGTCCACAATCGCCTGTGAATAATCATCAGGTCCTCGAGCCTATAAATCAACCCATGATCATCTCCAATGATTCTTTGGTCCAAAGACCATTGGAGCCTGAACAAGTCGATGGAAGAATGGACTCTTTCTTCCAACAACAGTCCAACGGATGGCTCAACAACGAAAACTACCAGGATGACGATTTCCTCGGGTGGTTTGATGTTAATATGATTCCATGAAATAAAATATATGATATCAATAATGTATGAAGGATTAAAGGCTTGCTTAGAGTAAAGGATTGACTAATCGTTCAACTTAATCAAAAGGGCCCAAAATTAAATGGTATAAAAGAAAGTGTTTAAAAATAAAGACAAAAGGTAATGGGAAAAGAGAAAATAATAAAGTCTTTAAAGGCTTAAAAGAACGTCTCAAACTTTGATGATGTTAATGATCTATGTAGTTTTTTTATGTTCATATTTGCATTTTGCAATCTATACACATGGTTAGTTTTTCTTCATTATGCGTAGCTGATCGCAAAAATCTAATTGATCTTTGTCATGTGATTTGTAGCAATTTGAAATTATATGAAGGTGCAAGGAAATGTAAATTAGATCGATGATAAACCTTTAGAATAAAGGAAAAGACACTAAAGAGATTCTATTTGAGTATGTTTTCTAGAACATTGTTACGTTCCAGTGCCTCCAGTGCTAAGGCATTGCCATTGAGTAGATCAGTTGTTAGTAGATCAATTTTGGCTAATAGATTCTACTCGTTTAAAGCTGAAGACCAACCGAGAATTAGAATTGGTTCAACTGCTCCAAATTTCACCACTGAGACTACCAAAGGTAAAATTGATTTCCATGAATACATTGGCAGTAATTGGGTCGTTTTTTTCTCCCATCCAGCTGATTTTACCCCAGTTTGTACCACTGAATTGGGTGCATTTGCCAGATTAGCTCCGGAGTTTGAAAAGAGAGGTGTTAAGATGATTGGATTATCTACTGAAGATGTAGACAGTCACAATGCATGGGTTAAAGATATTGAGGATGTTGCTACTGATGGTGCCAAGTTTACCTACCCTATTATTGCTGACCCAAAGAAAGAAGTTGCATTCAAGTATGATATGATTTCTGAAGAGGATTTCCAAAAAATCAACACTAAATTGATTCCTACTGTGAGATCCGTGTTTATCATTGATCCAAAAAAGAAGATTAGATTGATTATGACCTACCCAGCTTCTACCGGTAGAAACTCTGCTGAAGTCTTGAGAGTTATTGATGCTTTACAGTTAACTGACAAGAAAGGTGTCGTTACTCCAATTGACTGGACTGAGGGTCAGGACGTTATAATTCCGCCTACAGTTTCTGATGCTGATGCAAAAGCTAAATTCGGTGATTTCAAAACAATAAAGCCTTATCTCAGAACTACAAAGTTATCTGACTAAAGCGTTACTTAAGTTACTATGTGCGGGTTCTTCGTTTTCTAACGTTCTTAATAGATGCTCTCTCCCTTCATCAGATGCGTAAATAGCTTCTCCATTCCCGTTAGTTTTTAAATGAGTTTGAATTTCTTGCCATACTTTGGATTTCAATTTTGTAGGTGCCTCTTCAGTGAACGGATAGAAGTACAAGCGCTCCCCTATGGATGCCAGGTGAGGAGGAACAATAAGATCTACTTTAGATGTCCCTGTATCTTCAGCTGCAAGAAGCATCCCTTCTGACTTTACTCCTCTCATCTTGGATATCTTTAGATTCGTAAGAACCACGACTCTCCTATTCCTAACTTCTTCTATAGGGATGAAGTCAGCCAATCCTGAACAAACTTGAAGCGTGCTCTGTCCATCTATCTTGACCTGTGAAACATATAGTTTATCTGCATTTCCATGTTTCTGGCATTCTGCTATATGCCCCACAACCAACTTCAAAGCACTAGGAGGGACTTTAACTATGTTAATATTGAACGATGGAAATAAAATGCACCTTTCTCTCCCTTTTTAGTTACTTACATTTAACAACACTAGAATAACTGCGAACCAAGTTAATTCTCCTTATCGCAACAAATGTCATCTCTATTTGTGTAGCATTCGCTTAGCTTTCAATCTGCTGGATCGCATGGTGAATTTTTCAGTCTCGGTATGAGTTTAATTATACCATTTTGGGAAATATTATGAAGTACGCGTTAATAGAGAAGAGATAGAAAATAAATGCCAACTTCTATTTTCATTTTTTATTCTACTGTTGATAGTTTATAGTTTGGTGGATTAGTCAAAGAAAGAAATTGGTGACTGAAGAGAGGCAAACATGTCTAATTTTGTATCATCACCTGGGAGAATTCCCTCAGATTCAGCACAATTGTTGAACTCGTCACAACCACCTTCTTCAATAGGAAGAGCAGGAGGTTTAACACCACAAACTGGGTTCAGTGAGAATAACTTGTCTCAGAGTACTCCAGGACCGGCTTTTGGAAGTTCTGATGCTGGTCTTCCAAGAGCACCAGCAGCAATGATGCAACCAATAGCTGGTAAAAGAAGACAAATTGCAGTTCCTAAAGTGGTTGATGTGACTGGTGAAAAAGTACGTGAGAGTTTTGAACAATTCATTGAAGAATTTATTGATTCAGAAGTCAAAGAGAATGGAGATCAGTGGAATGGGCGTGTTTATCTTTCTCAGATTGAAGCAATGAAGATCTATGAAACAAGCACATTTTATGTTGATTACCAGCACTTAATTCTGAGAGAGAATGGTGTTTTAGCGTCTGCTATTTTGGAGCAGTACTACAGATTCTCACCTTTCTTGATGAAGGGGTTGAGAAGGCTCATTAGAAAATACGCACCTAGTTTATTGCACACTAGTTTGTTGTCAAATCAAGTTGATGAAGAGAATAGTGGTGCTGGTAACTCGGAATCCTCGTCGTCTACTCTGACAAATGCAAACGAAAGAGTGTTCCAGATATCGTTTTACAATTTCCCTACTACAAATAGAATAAGAGATATTAGAACGGACAAAATTGGTTCTTTAATGGCCATTCTGGGTACCGTAACAAGAACATCTGAAGTGAGACCTGAATTGTATAAGGCTTCTTTCACTTGTGATATGTGTTCAGCATTGATTGACAATGTAGAGCAAGTTTTCAAATATACTGAGCCTACTTCGTGTCCATCTTGTGAGAACCAATCTTACTGGACTCTTAATGTTGCTAAGTCACAATTTATTGATTGGCAAAAGGTTAGAATCCAGGAGAATTCAAACGAGATTCCAACTGGTTCCATGCCTCGTACTTTGGATGTTATCTTGAGAGGTGAAACCGTCGAAAGAGCAAAACCTGGTGACAAATGTAAGTTTACTGGTACTGAAATCGTTATTCCAGATGTTGCTCAATTGGGTCTTCCTGGTATAAAGGCGCAAACCATGAAAGATAGAGGAGCAGTTTCTTCAGAATTAAGTTCAAGTGTTACAGGTCTTAAGTCGTTGGGTGTTAGAGATCTTACTTATAAGATCGCATTTTATGCCTCACACGTATCTTCATTAGCCAATAGAGCCAGTAACGGAGAAGAAAAGGAGAATCTGGTTGTTGATTACCAAGGATCCAATGATCAAGAGATTTTTTTGACTTCTCTTACGGATGCTGAAGTTTCTGAGTTGAAAGAGATGGTTAAAGACGAACATGTGTACAATAAGTTGGTTCAGTCTTTAGCACCAGCAGTATTTGGTCACGAAGTTGTCAAAAAGGGCATTTTGTTACAGCTTCTTGGAGGTGTTCATAAGAAAACTGTTGATGGTATCAATTTGAGAGGTGATATTAACATCTGTATTGTAGGTGATCCGTCAACCTCCAAATCCCAATTCTTAAAGTACGTTACCGATTTTTCTCCCAGGGTTGTGTATACTTCTGGTAAGGCCTCAACAGCTGCAGGTTTAACAGCTGCGGTTGTCAAAGATGAAGAAACTGGTGAGCATACCATTGAAGCAGGAGCATTAATGTTGGCTGATAACGGAATCTGTGCTATTGATGAGTTCGACAAGATGGATATTTCAGATCAAGTTGCAATTCACGAAGCCATGGAACAGCAGACAATTTCCATCGCAAAAGCTGGTATTCATGCCACATTAAATGCAAGAACCTCAATTTTAGCAGCTGCTAATCCAGTTGCGGGAAGATATAACAGAAAAGTAGGTTTAAGGGCCAACTTGAATATGACAGCTCCAATTATGTCTAGATTTGATTTATTTTTCGTGATTTTGGATGATAGTAATGAAAGAATCGATACCCAATTGGCGTCCCATATTGTTGATTTGCATATGTTGCGTGATGCTGCTATTAATCCACCTTATTCTGCTGAACAACTTTCCAGGTATATCAGATACGCTAAGACTTTTAGACCCAAGATGACAAAAGAGGCCAGAGACTACTTAGTTCAGAGATACAAGGAGTTGAGAGGTGATGATGCCCAAGGTTTGGGTAGATCATCATATAGAATTACTGTTCGTCAATTAGAATCCATGATTAGATTGTCTGAAGGTATTGCAAGAGCGAACTGTACTGAAGAAATCACACCAAGTTTCGTTGCTGAAGCGTATGATTTGTTACGTCAATCCATTATCAGAGTTGAAATGGACGACGTTGAAGTTGATGACAACGATAACACTAACGAAGAAGGACGTGGTGATGGCAGCAACAATAACATTGATACTAATGGAAACAATGATGATGACGATAATGATGATGATAACAACAACAGCAATAACAACAACAACGAGAACAGAAATGATAGTGGAAATCAATCTCAAGTACACTTTAGATCTTCCGCTAAGAAACTGACCGTTATTTCCTATGATAAATATGTTTCAATCATGAATTTGATGGTTAAAAGGGTATCTGATGATGACAACGAAGGTGGTGAAGGTTTAAGTGCAGAAGAGCTAGTTAATTGGTACTTAACCCAGAAAGAAGATGAAATTGATTCAGAACAAGAGTATTACACAGAAAGAAAGTTGGCTTACAAGGTATTAAAGAGATTAGTGAAAGATAGAATCTTAATGAGTGTCACTCATACTGTGGATGAATTATTAGATGAAGCGGAAGAGCAAGCCAAAGATAAGACTGTCTATATATTACATCCAAACTGTGCTATTTTGGATTTCTTTGATCAAGCAAGGCCAGAAGCTGAAGCTGATCCTGATCATGGATTACAAGATGATAGCATGAACTTATAGAATTTCATTCCCCAAGCTACCTACATATTATTTCATTTCCTTCTAATTATTACTATTACATACGCGATATCATCTCCCATTTCTTTATATCAAAAATTATAAGTAAAATGTATTATTTTTTTAACTTTTTGGACAGATCTTGATCAGTCTCTGATTCATTTTTTCTCTTTGTAGTATTATCCGTAGCATTGGTATTAGATGTGTTATTATTAGTGCTGTTATTATGATTATTCAGCGTCGTAGCAGACTCATGGTCATCGGTATTCAAGAAGTAATTCTCCTTCTCATCATTTCCATTAATTTTAGGGAGATCGTATAAAGCTGCTGCTGCTTCCGCTGCACGTTGATTCTCCTGGAATTCAACATTTTGTGAAGAATTACTGGAGGAAGAATTTCTTAACGTATGCTGTTGTGGTATTGCCATTGTTGGCTGAGATGGCAGATGCGAAGGCTGTGAGTATCCATTAGAATTCCATTCAGCAGGAATTAACAGTTGAGAGCATTCTAGACAGTGATTAATAAACAGTTTAGAGTTGGAAAACACTCTTTGACATGCTCTGCACCACCCTGGGTCCTCCTTAGATCCTGGTAAAACTTGTTGTTTGTCTTGCACGTAGTGAACAAGTTTCAAATGTCTTTTCAACACATCAAGACGATTAAAAGCACCACCATTGCGGTGACATGTCGGATCGTTTCTCCAGTAAGGACAATGAAACATTGGTTCTGCGTGTGATTTAGCGTGTCTTCTCAAATCAGACTGTCTAGCAAATGCCCAATCACATCCTGGAAAACTACAGCCATATGGCCTTAGATGAAGATCCTTGATCTTCTTACTGTTAAATTTTCGAGAGAAGTCTTCAAGCTTCTTTCCTGATTTGAACATATATGACAAGTTTTCATCAGATTGAGGGATGTTTTGGTTGGATGCACCGAACTGAGATTGTTGATGCTGATGTTGTGGTGGGATTGACTGCTGTTGAGACTGCTGGAGAGGATGCTGTTCCGAAACCGATGATTGAAGTGGTATCTGATCATTAGCCGCGGCTTGCCCTGATATTGCTTGCGGAACATTGTTGGTATTCTGTGACTGATCAAATTGTTGACCTGGCACCCTTGGTCCAAAATAGCCGTTATATGATGCTGGAGGTATGTAGAAAGGTAACTGCTGGTAATTAGTTCCTGATTGATAGCCATATTGTCCGAAATACATTGATGACCCAGAAGCCGCTCCCGTAGCAGATCCAGGAGCCGCTGTTGTTGTATGAGCTATAGAAGGCTCCGTAACTCCCAGTAAACTTGAAGAGATTCTTGTCGCTGTAGTTCGTGCTATTTCCTTTTCGTTCAACGTACTAGATTGTCCCAGTCCACTAACACTTATATTATTCTTTGGTTCAGCATTGTTTTGAGAATCACCTCCAGTGTCGTTAGCTTTTAATATTTTAGGCATCATACGGTAAAAAATAATGCATTAATCTCCAAAGAGAGTTAAAAGCCAGATTAAGCAATACTTTCTGGTTTCCTATGCCAATATTCCACACTAATTACTTATTTGATAGTTGCAATTAAGCTTGTTGACCGTTTCATCTAAAAAAGACCGTTAATCTGAGCCGCTCTAATTGATGTTCGCTCAATTCGGAGGAGACTCTTGGTGATGTTCACGACTGAGAAAATCCACTGGGAACCAGCTATTGACTCACCAGAAGTGACTAAATGTAGAAAATTGACAGTATAAAAGGTAGACAATACTGTCTTAAGTGGGTAGGACCCTTTTCCTGTGTTTCCAGCGCTAATGGGCTAAAAATGTTTTAGGATTACTGCTAGGCCTCCAATTTAATGGGGGGGCGCATAATACCCCAACTCCGAAAGTACGCAAATTATCCAATTCTACAAACTTTCACAGAGACTTAGGGACCTATGAAGGGGAGAGGAATGCTTTAGTCAATTTCGTACAGCACAAACTAAATATAGGCTGGTATGGCAAGATCCTATTATCCAAAAAGGAAGTAAATAGATAATGGGGGGTGATGCAAAAACCTCTCTAGGTACGGTTGTGGTAATTGTGTGAAAAAAACGGGCTTAATGACAGTCAGGCTTAGTAAGAGAGTGTGTGGCGGTATAAAATAAAAATAGGGACTCCGGCGCGCTAAATCTCTGGGAAGCCTGCCAGGTCAACCCCCTAACATCTACTCGTTCTCACCTCAATCCTCTACTGTCTTCCCCCACATAACACAACAGCTTGGTTCCATCTTACGCAAAACTAAGAAAATAAGCAGAATGAAAATTCTAGTAAAGGAGGATGAGAACATCATATACAATATACAATAGTGATGAGTTTCAAAAGTATAAATAAGTGATTTATCCTACAGAAATAAATAGTAACTTACAGCATGGTGCCTTCTTGATTTTCTTTAACTGACCTTCCCTATTTCTTTGCCTCAAAAATCTCGAGTCCAGTACCGATCTATCCATTAGACTAAAATTTATCCACAACACTCCAAAATAGACCAATTGACAAATAAAGAAGAATAGTAAATAGCTACGACGTTGTTTGACTTCAGCCTGCTAAATCTTTATAAAGTGACCTCTTGAACTAAAAGTTTGATTACTCGGACTAAATCGTGTGTAGAATAATTTGTAGTAATATTGTAGTAATCGCAGAAAGCTCCGTGCGATTGCTAATCCGCATACAATTTTGAAAGGTATATATACATAGTAAAATTCGAAGGAGCAATTACAAGTTAAGCAAAATATTGATTCACGATAACATGGCTGAAGTAAGTATACTTGTGAACCATTGACCCCAATTTGGAATTTGTTACTAACTTTTTAACTAGAAACTCGTCAATATCAAAAAGTTTGCAGATGAATCTGGGGCATTCAAAAGAAAAGCTTCTCAGTTTAGAGACTTTATTAGCTCAAAGCCTGGATCTAGGTTTACACCTGAGGCAGGCAGATACCATTTATATGTGTCTCTTGCCTGTCCTTGGGCTCATCGTGTTTTAATTACTAGGGTTTTGAAAGGTTTGACATCTTTAGTATCGCTCTCTATTGTTCACTGGCACTTGGACGAGAGAGGTTGGAGATTCTCTACTCCAAAGGAGAGGGAAGCTCGCAAGAGCTTAAGCGATGTGTCATCCGGTACTGAAGATCACTTATACGGAGTTGAAAGGCTTAGAGACCTCTATTTTAAGGCTAATCCTGATTATGAAGGAAGATTTACTGTCCCTGTTTTATGGGACAAAAAATTGCAGACTATTGTCAATAATGAGTCCTCTGAGATCTTGAGAATATTCAATAGCGAGTTCAATTCACTCTTATCTTCCGAATATGCCGAAATTGATCTCTATCCTGAGGCATTGAGATCAGAAATTGATGAATTGAATTCGTGGGTCTATGATAACGTTAATAACGGTGTATACAAGGCTGGCTTTGCAACAAATCAAGAAATTTACCTGAAAGAAGCCTACAATGTCTTTGAACACTTGGACAGAATCGAAGAGATTTTAAAGAAGAAGTATACCGGTGAAAACAAATTTGACTTCTTATTAGGCAATCAGCTCACAGAGGCTGACATCAGGTTGTTCACTACGATCATTAGATTCGACCCGGTTTACCACCAGCATTTCAAGTGCAATTTGAAGATGATCAGACATGATTATCCACATATTCACAAGTGGTTGAGGTTGTTGTACTGGAAGATCCCTGGTTTCAACGATACCACTGATTTCGAACATATTAAGTTACATTACACCAAGAGTCATATTGGTATCAATCCACATAGTATTACTCCAATTGGGCCTAAGCCAGATATTCTTCCTATATGAGAGTAACTCGTGAAGTAGGCGTGTTCTAGTGCAGAGTTTTGTGGTAACTAATGTATAGTTTCAAATTAATTATGTAGTTTTTGATGAAATTCAAATATGATGTGACAGATAATATTCATGTTATCATAGCATGGTACTGGAGTTCACTTTATCTAACTGCAAACGTATTGTCATCTCTTAAGCAGAAAACAAGTATTCTCCTCAAGTATCTACAATGACAAGCATAAAACCTCCCTTGTCAATATTATGTAAGATTCTAAGCTATAGCAGTTCGATTAATTGGTTATAATGTACTTTTTTAGAGAACGAAAGCACCCGTAATGAGGAATGGGCATAATCATTCTGCTTATTTCCCATCTCTCTTTTCTCCCAAATTGGTTTTGATTTCACCTGATTAGATCCGCACTATCTAAATAATATTGTCTGCGAGACGACGACACGTTAGGTACCGAATTTTGTTTGTCGGCCATCTTAAACGAAGATATTTAACAGAATATCGAAACACCTTCTCAAATAATCCAGTAAACGTAGCTGGTTCTAGGTATAGAGATAGAGACAGGATGAGAGGTATGTATCATCAACTTGGCCTTCCGAAAGAAAAGGAGCCGGCTTATAGTGGAATTTTTGTAGGCTTTTTTTCATAGCTTTCCATCAATACAGACAAGATCAACTAACAGGTACAATAGATTACAAGGTGGTAGTTTTAGGAGCAGGAGGTGTTGGTAAATCCTCAGTTACCGTCCAATTCGTACAGGGGGTATATGTAGAAAGTTATGACCCAACAATTGAAGACTCATATAGAAAGCAGATTGAAATTGATGGCCGTGCCTGTGACTTGGAGATTTTAGATACAGCAGGTGTAGCACAATTCACTGCTATGAGAGAACTTTATATCAAGAGCGGAAAGGGATTCTTGTTAGTGTATTCTGTGACAGATGAAAACTCTTTAAAAGAATTGTTGGCATTGAGAGAACAAGTTTTAAGAATCAAGGACTCGGAGAATGTTCCTATGGTATTAATTGGTAATAAATGTGACTTAGAGCAAGACAGAGTATTGAGCATAGATGACGGTATCAAGGTATCGCAAGAGTGGGGGATGGTACCATTTTATGAGACAAGTGCAATGTACAAGACTAATGTAGATGAAGCATTTATTGATGTTGTGAGACAGATCATGAGAAAAGAAGCTGCTATCAGCGAAGAAAAGAAACAGAAGAAGTTGCAGAAGGACAATGAGACCAACCAAGCTGATTCCTATGATAACGATGCCCGTAAAAAGGAGACTGTCAATCTGGGCGCCACAGAAAAGGCTGTTAATGCTAGAACCAAACAGACATCTAATGGTAACAAAGGCGGTAAGATAGGAAGTAAGTGTTGTATTATTGTGTAGATCTGAGCTTTGACCGAATTAATGGATACGAAAATAACTCAGGAGCACCTGGGTTTCTGTCAGCAGCTATTGGTACATGAATTGGTAAAACATTAAAAGAGGCTTTTATTTCGAAAGAAATGCAAATATAAGACTATTTTGTTAGTACCTTCCATCGTGTGGTTGTGTAAAATATAATATGTAGTCTATTTAGTTAGCACATAAACACCCACATGTTAAGAAAATTGTAGCATGATACTTTCTATCATTAAAGCTAGTTCAAAACTGAGAAGAATGCGAGAGGAGGGCAAGAGGAGGGCAAGACTTAACGTGTTTTATCTGGTGATTTGAATTTGATCTGAACTAAATCTATTCTAAGTGGCAATTTCTTCGTTCCTCGGGGCTCTAGACATTTTGCAAGTGTAGCACTGTTCGTCTTAATGATTCTTTTGAGTGCATAGGTAAGGCAGCGCGCCAAAAAAAAATGGGTATGTTTTTGTAAAGGAATTGCTGGTGTGTAATGATACCCGCGAGATTCGAACTCGCGCCTCCGAAGAGACCAGGACCTTACCCTGGCGCCTTAGACCAACTCGGCCAGAGTACCCAATTCCCGAGAGATGTTAGGAAACGAATAAATATACCTGCTATTTCTAGAGTACTTTATTGGAGATAACTATATTAGTTTCATCAGTTTCCTACTAATCATCAAATCATTCGTAAGTATTTAAAGTTTCTCTCAGTGAAAATATTTTGAATCATCGCTTACATATAACTTCTCTGAAAATCCGAAGAGCTATGAGACCTACTCTGTCCTTACGAGGCTAGAGAGCATCATAACTTGAATTACACTATAAGGTGTTCTATAACAGATAAGTTTACAGATGAGTTATTCTAAGAAGTGAAGTTAGGGAGCGAATGCATATGACTATTATCAGTAGATTAACCTGAGCAGATAACTGTGATAGTCTTATGTGTTTCCTATTAATGTTTTAATTCATTCGTGGATCTTTATTCTCCAAGATTTCAAACATCACTTACTTATTACTTCTCTAACAACCCTAAAAAATATGCCTGGCTAGCTCAATGGCTAGAGCGTTTGACTTTTATGTGGTTGATTTTCACTGCTTAAAAGGCTATCAAAAGGTTGCGGGTTCGACCCCCGCGTCGGGCTTATTTTTTTTTTAGCTAAAGTTGTATATTTTGTGGGGCATTTTACTGAAGAGCTAAATTAGCTCTACCTATACATAGGATGTATAGCTCACTCAAAAGTATCTTCCTTGGTTTAAAGCCTTGCGTTTGTTAGTATTAAATTAGCATAGGACTTTTCATTCCGAGTAAATATATTATACGAGTATACCATCACATGCATGCTCATAAATATAAATGACTTATGATTGTTGTCTAATAACTATTTGCTTCCTTAGTTTCAGTAAGTAAAGTAATGAGTGCAAATCAGCAGTTTAAAATACAACTATCTAATGGGAGTAGGAAATTCACGACTCTCAGTAACTACCCAGAAGATCAAGTTTTCACAGAAAATAGGAAATGGAAGAGAGTGATTTTCTTGTTACATGGCTTTCCGGATAATAACACCTCATACAAAGAAGTGTGGCCCATACTAACAGATTCTTTTCCAAAGAATAGAAAATCTTTGTTACTTGCTCCTGCCTTAAGGGGCTATGAAAGATCAAGTCAAGGAAATTTAAATGAATACAGCGTAACAGACCTTGCTAATGATGTTCAGGCATGGATTACTAGTATTGTTCCTAGTGGTAGCGGTATTCCTGTTCACCTTGTAGGCCATGATTGGGGTGCAATTGTCACTTTCAAAGCTGCTAGTTTGTATCCAGACTTGATCACATCGATAGTAACTTTGGCTATTCCATATATCCATAATGTCAATATTTGGGAGCTTCTTTGGTACACTCCTGAGCAGATATATTTGTCTTCTTATTTTCTAACAATGCAAGTAGCATCGGTATATCGCCCTAAATTTGCAGAAAAGGGAACAGATAGTTATTTGGACAAGCTTTGGTCTTATTGGTCTCCTACTTGGAACTATGACAGAGAAGCAATTGAGAGCGTCCGCTCAACGTTACTGCAACCTGGTGTAATTGATGCAACTACTGCTTACTATAGATGCTTGTTCGCACCTTTTAACTTCTCTGGACGACGCTGGGGTGTTAACTTTGATAAGGTTCCAACTTTATTAATTGGTGGTGAAAAAGATAGATGTATGACTAAGAGATTGTATGATCTTGAACTGAAAAAGCTTAAGAATGTACAGAACGCAGACGTCAAAATTCTTACGAACTTAGGTCATTTCTTGCACCGAGAAGATCCTAGTAAAATTGCAGACTTGATCATAGACTGGTTTGCAAAATATCCTTGATTTCTAGAGGAATACCTTACTTTTATAAAAAATATTTATAGTGACTTAGGGCTGTTCTCTCTATCTATATTGATGGTATCTTTGTTGTGTTTACTCAATACACTTTACATTTGGATTTTTTGAATTTTACGTAGATCACCTAATCTATAATTGATCACATATTACTTGTAGCTCTTACATCTATTGAACTATTGGAACAAAGTCCCTGGGAGTTTGCTCTTACCCTTTCTTGAGAGCGATGCTTCTGTCTCATGTTCCTTGAGGACAATTAGAGTTTTTCCCTGGAACCTCCTTACTCTAAAAAATACTCAAATTTTCTGTAGGGTGAACATTAACTTTCTTGCATCTTTTTTTTCAGCAAGTTAAAGCTATGCCTCTCCAATAATTTTTCACTCTTTACGTTGTTCTACGTAGTTTCAAAGAATATTTTGATACCCCTTCGCAAATCCTCAGTAAAATTTGTCTTCCTCATGTCTGTTTTTTGCCATATTTAGGAAACTGTGTAAGGCCCTGCTTATAGGCTCGAAGTATCGACTATGTAGGCTTAAAATTTTGTATCTAATATCTTTCCTTAAAACAGAAATTTTGAGATCTACAGAAAACCCCAACTTACCCAAATAGGAAGTTTTGAGATTTGCCTTCTTACACGAATACATAAATCCCCACGAAACATAACGTCAGTTACCCAATTTGTAAGTTCGGCACTTGAATTTTTCATATACTTCTCCTGTCAAATTTCCGTTTAAAGGTACCGACGTGAAATCATAAATATTTTTAGAATACTGCATTGATGTATCATGCTCTTAAGTATGTTGCGTTCTACTAACCTGAAATCGTCGATAATATACGGGGAATTGAAAAGAGAATCCATTTGACTCATATATAAATGTAGGGAAATCCTCGAGGCTTAAAGATTTCTCGAAGAAAAGTGTCTAATTTGATCAGAAGTACATAAAAATGAAGTTTACAAAGGTTTTTATCACCGCATTTGCTTTACTTAATGTTGGTTTGAGTGCTCCTGTCGAATCTTCCGATAACTTACAAGTTGCTTCCAGAGATATATCCGAGCTTCCAACTCTAAATGAAGTTAGCGGTTCCATCTTCAAGAGAGATTATGCTGTATTAACTGAATTTTTAACTGCTGTGAACAAGACAGGTGTTGCTCCTGATATCGTCAAAATTTTGGCGACATCACCTCTCACTGAGCCATTACTTGTTGAAGGAATTGTTCAATTTTTGAAGGTTCTCAACCTTGAAGATCTTCTTAGTTCTCTTGACAAGTCTGGACTTACTGTTGATATAATCGTCCGTGCCTTAACAGACCCTAATTTCTTGCCAGGTGCATATAAGATTGTTGACGGGTTAAAGAACGGTGGCGGTAGTGGCACTACTAGTAGTACTAAGGTACCTCAAAGCAATGGCCTTGACACTTCTGCTTTGACTTCAGATTTGTCAAAGGCTGGTCAACTTTACAAGAATTATAACGGAGTTGGTCAAGTTTTCTCTCAAATCGGTAGCTCCCTTAATATTGGTCAATCAAACAACGGTATCTGGAAAATATTGAACCCAATCTTAAGTTCAGCCGGTTTGAAGGGAGGTAGTCATGGTTCATCATCTTCCGGTGCTACTCAATCGTCTTCTGCCACCTCTGTTGCAAGCGATGGAAGTACCTCAACTGGTGATAGTTCAAGTTCCGCCACATCTACTCCAACTTCTTCCCCATCTTCATCTTCTGGTTCATCTTCTAAATCTTCATCTTCTAGTTTGTGGAGTGAGATTAGTGGTTACTTGAAAGGATTATTCAAGAGAGATGATTTGGAATCTGATATCCAAAAGAGAGACAATCAAGTACTTGACAACTTTGTTGAATCCTTAGAGAAATCGGGTCTCGCTATGCAAATTGTCGTATTGATTGTTGATGATAGCAGCATGTATCCATTCGCTAGGGATTTGATCGTTAAAATTGTCCAAGATCAAGCCATCTCTCTCGACTCTTTGCAATCTGCATTGGAGAACACCCATTTGTTAGAGGATGGTGTCATTGGTACCCTTCAAAACAGTGGAAGGCTTGGAATTCATATTTCTTAATCATTTTTTTCTGTTAGTTATACCTCATTTTGATACTGAATTTTTGTAAATTTAATGGTTCATAGTAAAATAAAGTAATTGGTTATTTGTGGCACTGTAGATAACAAGAAGTTTTTCTCTAGGGGGATCCTTTCCTACACCAACACTGCTTTATGTTATCCAGCTGGTTTCGCTACTGCACAGTTATGCACCGTCACATTTTTTCGCTTACTGGCTACCGTTGGCGATCCTATTGAAGAGTTTACTCGTCTTGGAGAGTATATTTAGATATGTACAATACCGCATTAGTGTTGTCTAGGGAAATAAAGTAGTGAAGCTACAAAGCTGGGTAGTTGATACAATGAAGAATGATCCTCTATTACAATAGTCACTTTTTATGTAGAATAGCTTTTACTTAACTTGCTGGAACTAATGCAGATGGTGTTAGACTATTGGAGTAAGAACTGTTGAATCAGTGTATTAGCGCACGATTGACCCAATACGTTAATGATTTTCCTCTACTTGGCCATTGATAACCGGAAGTCTCCTAACCTACCTAAAAGTATTCAACCACATATTTAACAAAACCTGTATGGTTTTCGCTAGCAGCCAATAGCCATCTTACAAGAACATGTCTGCACTTCTGATTTTGGCCAACTCTGATTACGTAACGTAAAGGAAATCAAATTATTGCTAATGTTGTGTAAGTTGCTACCTTTTCTGTTGGTGATATTATGCATAGTAACCCTTTTGGGAATCTCATCATGGTCAGAAGCCTGTTGTCATTGCAGCTTTATTTGCTAGTTATACCCTTTTGCATGTTCGGAAGAAGCTTTGTCATATCACGTGTTTCTTTAAGCGGGAGCTCATTTTAAGTCTACTTTCATTCATAGGTGAGCATTTTTTCGTATCATATCGGTAACAATGCTCAATAGCCTGCGTTTTGAACTAGATCAATGAGCAGATAAGAGGAATATTTAAATAGTTTGCGATTCCCTGGTATTTGAAGAACCCAGGTTGATACTAGATAGCCTAAAAGTGGTCCTTAAGTCGTCCTGAACAAAGTCACAGGAAAGCTGCCAAGAAAGGGAACCCATGCTACCGGGGTAAGATCGGAATTGATTAATTTTTTCATACAATCGAACAAAGGCCTTTCAGACGCAGAAGGCGACGATTTCCCAGACTTAGCCAAAGATGTTGAGACACTGCTCTAGATTAGTCGAATTTCATAACTATAAGTCCTTGAGACGCGGGGCCGTCTCATTAACCATGAGCCGATGTGCCTTTCGACAAAACCGGAAGTTGATGTAGGTACTGATTATCTTGATAATCATGAAGTATCGGCGTAGCAAGTACTTTGTACCTATAATCTAGCCAATGAGGGATATGCATAGAACTTCTGTGAAATGAGTTACGAAGACATATATAAGAGGAGGTGAATTTCGAATTGTTACCTTAATTACAATTGTAAAGCCGTAAAGTCAATAGTTATAATGGTCTCTTACAGGAAATTACTTTCAGTCGTTGCCTTTAGTGCAGCAGTTAATGCAGATGCCGCTCCAGTTGTTACTGACTCGCCAGAAGGTGTTGAATACACTGCTGAGTTCCATAAGGGGATTTCTGGTTCTGTGAGCTTCAAGCCTGCTCAAAATGGTTCCGTTGAAGTCGATGTTGACTTCTCTGGTTTGCCATCGACTGGTGGCCCCTTCATGTACCACGTCCACGAAGCACCAGTTCCAAGTGATGGCAATTGTACTGGTACCGGGTTGCACTTGAACCCTTATAATGGTAATCCTAATTCTACTGTTCCAGCTGAATTGGAAGTTGGTGACTTAGCCGGTAGACATGGCACTGTCAAATCTGACAGTAAGTTTTCTTATGTTGATGACTATATTTCCATAAACCCAGATGACAAGGCTTACGTCGGTAATTTATCCGTTGTTGTTCACTTTGCAAACAACTCTAGACTCGCTTGTGCCAATATCACTGAGACTAAGACTTCCAACTCTTCTTCGGCTTCTATTTCTGAAGCTAACGGTGCTGGAATATTAGGTGCGTCCACTTTATTAACTGGTGCTGCCATTGCTTTGGGTCTCTTGATTTAGGAAAGTAACTAGATATTTGAATGCTTATTACCTTATTTTGACCAGTAATTTATTGAAACTGTAGATATGTGTATAAGCTATAATGTATTTTCTTTGGGTTCTTGCCATCAGTACAATTTTACCAAAATAACTTTTAGCATGTAACATGGTAAAGTGCATTCATACGACAAGCAATTTACCCATAGGTTTATTTTAAATACCCTAATGGAATATCTATTGAATGCCTTCTTCTGGTTTTGGATCTTGATAAGTATATACTTTAGCGATTGTTGGATACGGAAGAAATCAAAAAATACTTGTACTGGAAATCCATGGTCGGTGTTTCTATTCATCTATCCTGTAACATAAATGGTAAGTTTGGAAATTCATAAAAAGGAACTCATGAATTTGCAAAACAATATTCAATGGGTTTTGAGTTACACCAACCTATTTATTAATTTTCTATGTGAATATTTCGCAGCCATAACGTAAAATCTACGAACAGGAAAAAGCTCAAAATACTAAGATTGTTCATTAAGACAAAAACATAAAAAAGAGTAATCATTTGCAAATGAAAATATAAAAAGTTACTTATTGCTGTTGTGAAGTTTGATGTAACACCTTAAGCTCTGGTCTAATTTTCTTGATTAACCTTTAAGCTGATTCCGGTTCCACCTTCACAATTACCGGTTGATAAAGTGAAATTGTTTTCACCATATGGACATGCAATCCAATCTTCCTTGTTATTGTGTAAAAGGTTTCCATTAGAGATGGAGTACGACTTGTCTGCTTTGGTATTGCCATCAGCTTCACCTACTTCTCCGGATTTGGGGTCGATGTTAACACTCTTTCCGTTTTCATCAACTAAAGAACAGTCAGGAAATAAGGTAAGAGTTAAGTCTTCACCTTTGTCTCCACCAATATAAAAGGATTGTGGATGATTTTCAACAAATTTAATACTAGCGTATTGGAGTTCAGATCCTGATGAGATTGCAACAAGGGAGAACTTGGTTTTTTCGCAGGTTGTAGTTGGGGCCGCGACAGAAGATGCAATGAATGCCAGGATGCCTATGAGGACTGAAATTTTCATTTTGATTGAATGGTTTAGAATTAATGATTTAATAGTATACAATATGTTATTGTATTTGTATTCGATGATAAGAATAAAAACTGATTCACATAAGCTGGGGGAACCTAATATTTATAGACTGATGAGAAGCTCAATATGAATGTAATTATAGAAGTTAAATGACCATTACCAATCTCTCATAAACATGAATTACATCATTAAGATCATAACCAAAAGATTTTCTTGATTGTGCTGCTTGACGGCATTTCTATTTTAAGCTTATGTTGATGTACGTTGCTGTCGTGCAACAACGCAAAAATGAATTTCCTCACGATGGCCCCAGAATTGACCTACTGATTATGGTCGTGGATGGTTGCAAGCTCAGTCTTACATCTCAGAAAAAGCAGCAAAAGGGTATATTCTCATAAACATATTAGGGGCTAGTCTTTTGCACTCAATTGGACAGTATTGCCTACGAGGTTTGAGGTGTTCATATCTTCCCATGTAGTGTTCAACATGCGAATAACAAGCATGACCACGAAAAAGTACATATATCAACAAATTTCAGTTAACCTTAACGAGTTTGGCTTGTGAAACGAAATTCGGCGATAGTAGGTTTTCTCTAGTTTGTTGATAGTAAGCCAAGAAAATAAAATTCTTGCTATTTGGGGCATTACTAAAGGAAATTATGGTCTGTTTTCCGAAAACGCTATTGAAGTACATCTGTCATTTGACGAAGAACACGGGTACATAAATCAAACAATATAGAAAAATATATTTGAATGACTCTATGAAGGTCTTTTTCAGGAACGTATTTATCTACTATATTTATGAAAAGTTTCTATTGTTTGCTATGTAACTTGATAGCCTCTTACATTACATGTCAATGGTGGCTCCCAAATTTAACTCTTCTGCTATATCGATGAGTTTCGATCCAGTGCTGATATCCATAAGACTCAAACCAACCAATTTGCAAATAACAGCTTTTGATTTGCCGCAAATAGCCGAAATGTTCTTACTTTCAACGAACTCACTCACCTCCACCAAACTTTGCATGCTGATATTATTTTGGATTAGTTCACCAGCTTCATGAGATACATGCTCCTTTGAATCAACAATGATATTTCCACCCTTTTCCAAAACATCTGTAATTACCTTCTCCTCAATTTCCACCATTTCAGGGTTATAGCTACCTATTGCAGATATGAACACAGTATTCTTCTCACTTGCATCAACATACTTCTTCAATATAACTGGACTCGTAGAGGGAGTACACCCAAATATTACGGATACATGTTTACTAGCCAACTCAATTCCGTGTACATCTGCCAGCTCAAGAGCTTTAAAACTAACATGTGGGTATTCATTAGAAAGTGTTTGGCATAAATCTTCAGCTTTTGATAATGTTCTATTACAAATTGAGACTTCCTTAAACAGTGTTGGATAAAGAACAAGTGCTAATTTGATGTGCCAGTACGACTGTAAACCAACACCGAATGAAATAATAGAGCTTCCATCTATAGAAGAAGTATCTGAAAGAGGAAATACCTTAGTTAAAGGTAAGGTAGAACATAATGCTGTTCTAAATGCTGTTAATGTAGATGCATTGATGATCCCAGTTGGTTCACCAGTCTCTTTATCTAATATCATTGTAACTCCGTTGAATCCTTTAGAGGAACCTGTTAGAGCCTTCAACCCCACCTTTTCACCAACCAGAGGCATGAATAAGTGTGTAGCATCCTCTCTCTTTGAAATTATTCTTTGAGGTACAATTGACTCATCCTGACGGTATTCTAATAAAGATGTCTGTAATTCATTTTGGAACAGTTGGATACCTTTAGCGTCCAAGTTATTTAAGATCTCTCTGACGATTTTATCGTTTAAAATTCTCATATCTTCAACTAATTAAATTCATTGGGGACAGATTAACCATTGGGTTTAAAATTTTGTGGACTGTATGATTCTCAAGAACAATAGGCATACTTGGTGTCTTGGATGTTTTTCGGGGATAATCGCTCTTATTCAGTAATGGAAGATTCGAATACAAAGGCACACAAGCAATAAAGTCATTCAATTGCAATCTCTCTCATAGCCTCTTAGGATGTTTTGACAAAAAGCTATAGAGTGTATGTATGTGTCATCTGTAACTTTCCAGGAATTACCGGAAAATTTATTTAATATTTATTTTCTTATTTTAGTGAATAAATATCATAAATATCATAAATATTGAAAAATTGGTAACTAACTAACCTTACCATCTCATTAAAAGAAATAAACAATTACATACCTCTCTAACAAATCTACATCTTTTCTTATAACACTCTCTAATCACCCATTAACTTTCTCTTCAGTAGCGTTAATTACGCCTTTCCTAGCATTAGCTTCTTTGACATATCTTGCAACATCTACGTAACCATCTTTGGTTAGTCCCTCAATGACACCTTCCACTTGGGGCTTGGGTTTCCCTTGCTCAAACTTGTACTTACATTCACTGCGGGTGATCTTGATCTCAAGTCCGCAAATTACCTTGTGTATATGTTTAAGGTATCCCTCAGGTGCATCACTGACCTTCCACGGGGCTGATTTACCTTTTTCGTTGTAGTCTGTCAAATTATCCAACTGTTGTCTTATCCATTCAGCATCCTTAATTATCCTTGGAATACCATAACAATGTACAGCTCCAAAGTCCCAAGTTGGGACTGCTTTTGGAGGATCATCCTTCAAATAATAGTACTTGGGGTCAATGTATGCATTATGGCCCTGGAAAACGATCAAACACTTTTCTCCACTTGCTAAAGCAGGGACTTGGTGGTTAGAGTTATTCAAATGTGCGTGGAGGTACCTTTCGCCTGTACTTTCATCTTCATATAGGAAGAAGGGAATATGATTCGCAATCAATTCTCCTTTGCTGGTAATAAGAGTACCCAAAGGATAGTTCTTTATTAAATACTGAGAAAGTTCCCACGAATCTTCTTTGTAGTCCTTGGGAATATACATTATAGTTAGTAAAAGAACGAAGATATGCTAAGAAGTGGATTTTTATATATGAAAACCTAGGTTTTAGCAGCTTAAATAGAACGCTATCAAGAAGTCAGTTATCATTAATGACTAATCATATCTCTCTTTGACCTACTCGATTAGGAAATTATTTAAGATTATTACGCGCAATCTTTAAAGCGATTTCGATTTGATCTGATGCGAAGATTCAAATAACTTATATGTAGGAAAAGAAAACAAATATATCAAATCAATTCATATATATATTCATTGAAGAACTAAATAGCACTAAGCAACGGTATATTAACTATATAGCAGAACTGAATAGTGCATCTTATCTCAATGGGGCATTATTAATTCCAAAGAAAAAAGCTCGTACGCTAAAAGAATTGAATAGGCTTAAGTGCTCGGCGGAGTTTCTGCCTTTTGCTCGACATCAGAGTGAGAGCTTCCGACAGATTCGTCATGCTCGGCACCAGTACCATTCTTCATAGCAGCTCTTTCGTAATCGTCAATAATTGGAATACTTGGCTTCCAGGATGCAGAACGCCATGCTGGAACTCTTTCATCCCACATTTGACCAATTTCTTCCAAACGCTTGTCTTTAGTTTCAGGGAAGAAGAATAAGACATGCAAGAACATAGTTGCACAGAAACATCCGAAAACAAAATATGTCTTATAAGTGATGTTCTTGAATGCAGAAGGGGTAAACATACCAATAGCAAAGTTCAAAGCCCAATCTGCTGCAGTGGCTGCAGCTGCACCTCTTTGTCTTGAAGCACTATCACCCCAGATCTCAGCACAGTAACCCCAGATACCGACACCCCAGGTTGGAGCGAATGAACAAACAAACAAGTAACAACAAGCAATAACTGCATTAGCAGCTTTTGTATCTTTTGAAGGAATTTTAATTCTAACGGTATCATTTCCTTGGAAGTCAGTAATGGGTACAGCATAAGTTGCCAAGATTCCACCAATTGCGAATTGCCAAATCATCATTAATGCAGCTCCAGTTAACAATATAGGCCTTCTACCTACTTTATCTAAGAGGTAGAATGCTGGAACAGTCATACCAACATTAAGAACATATTGAATAGCACTGGATACCAAATTAGCATTTTCTCCAGTGTGACCTGCCATTTGGAAAATATAAACAATATAGTACATCAAAGTGTTCATACCAGTCAACTGTTGCCATATTTGAGCAAAGACAGCATGGAAAGTACGACGGCGGTATTTTGGTGATAACAAGTCAATATATCTAAATGCTTTAGCGTCCTCTTCAGCCAATTGTTGCTTGATTTCTGCAAGTTCAATTTTGACATCTTCACTTTCATTGTCAGCATTGTGGATACGGCAAACAATATATTCACATTTTTCCCAGTATCCTTGCTTGGCATACCATCTTGGTGACTCTGGAATGAAGAATAAACCCAAAAACAAGACCAACCCTGGAACAATCTGAATAGCCCAAGCAATTCTGAAAGAACCTACGCCATCAACGAAATGAAGACCATAACAAATAAAATACATGACCATGATACCAACTGTCACAGAGAACTGGAAAAGACATCCGATCAAACCACGGATTTTTCTTGGAGAAGTTTCTGAACCGTAGACAGGTGCAACAGTTGAACCAAAACCAACACCAAAACCTGAGATCAAACGACCACAGATAAGCTGTGCCACATTTTGAGAAGACGATTGAATTGCTGCACCAATGATCCAGAAGATAGCACTGAAGTATAATGATACTCTTCTTCCGAATGGTTCAGAAACAATAGCAGATACCCAAGACCCAACGAAAGAACCTAACGCCATAGATGAAGTGATGAAACCTTGAAGATTCGCATCTGGGTTATGGAAGTAGTTGGTATATTGTGGGATACCGATGAAAAGGGACATAGAAGCAATATCAAAACCAAACATAAGACCTGATATACACGAGATTGTACCCATGATGTAAATATTATAAGTTGTGGGGAACTTGTCAAGCCATTGCGCAAAGTTAATTGCAGGCTTTGCAAGCTTGTCTTCATAACCCATTTTGATGGTTGTTAAAGACAAATATACTAATTATTAACTATTATTAGAAACTCTCTAATTGCCAAAGAGAGTTGCGAACCTATGTGGAAAGTAAAGGGCTTTTATAGACTAAGAGTACGGCAGACGGAAAGAAGGCAAGAAGCCGAGTTTCTATGTATCCGAAAGGGGTTGAAGTATAGGCATGCAGAGGAGGAGATTGGAATGAAAGAGGAGACAAGAAAGTGTTAAAGCGGGAACAGATACGGCGCCGGATTTTTTGTTTTTTTGGGAATTGCCCTTTGTTATGATAGAGAAGGAAAGCTTTCTTGCTAAAGGTTTATCCAGCAGCAGCTTATGACGTCATTAATATACAGGTCATTTTATATCATGCTGATCTCGCCAAGAGCAAACTGGTCATACTTTAAACTGTATCAAGACATGGTACCGAGAGCGAGAAAGGAAGACCCACCCTAAGGAATTTTCCATTGGTATCGAGGAGAGTTACATGATCAAAACTCACATTTGCTAATTTGCCCATTGTGGGAAATACATTCCTGTATATACAAATAAACCCCGGATATGAGCAGTCATTTACAGCGCTCGGATTAAGTAGTGACTTCCAATTACGTACGCGGACAGGTTGCGAGTGGTCGCTTGCATTTTGCTGCGTGGAGGGGAGCAAGAGAAGTTACTTTTAGCCTTCTCGGAACTTTAGAATAGTGGAGCTGTAGCTAATGTAATACGAGAATAGCAGCATTGCAGCCCCACATGAGCTGAATTTGGCTACCATTTCATTTAAGAAAATCGCCTTGAACACTTAATATCGCGCAGGATGTATGGCTCGGCGAAAAATGTTACAAATTTGAAACATGGGGTAAAATGTTGCATAGTGTCACCGTGGAAATTGAGTTAGAAGCGGAACATAAATGGCAACCAAAACAGTTTTCGATTAAAATTTTTATCCGAGTCCGACCCTATGAACGTTTACTGGAGCTATGAGAGGGTGCTTAACAAGCTGTACCGATCCTCTATAGGTGGGAAAACACCTTCTGGTAGTCTTGAAACAGGTTACTCAAACTATCGCGTTCGAATTGGATCCAGGGTACTCGAAGGCAGTAGATCTTGATTATCAGGTACAGAAAGTAACAAGCTCTACAAGTTTTGCATGGGAACTGCACTCTAGTCGGAATATTTGGACCTAGACTACCTTGTGGATATGGCATTGCGATCCCCGTCCAACGTACATACATAATTGACTTTGTGCGGAGACGACTGCCAACGTCTAGCATCTAATCGGGATTTTTACAATAGAGATTCTGCATAGGAACAATTGAGGAAGGGCTTCAGAATGATTCAGAGGTTCCATACTAAAATTGAGATTTTGCATTGGCGATACTCTTCTTGAAGTAACCACGAAGTAGAAAGGAGCCGAGTTTTCAGAGCAACTCCAGAAAATCAACTATCAATACGCAGAGGTTGACGAACCTTGGAGCATAGCTTGTGAATGTCAACAGCTCTAAGTGGAGACGAGATATATACACAAATGAAGGTTATTCGGACACATAACTCCTACATGACCACCAGAAAAAAAAAGCATAACTGTAACGTGATCCTCAATTGGGATGAACGTTACCTTTCTTGTGAATTTCTCTGTATGTGATAGAAGGAAAACAACCAAAAAGGTAGAAAACCTAAAATATTTTATACGCGTCTCTTGCAGTCTAATATCCGACGGCAGCATCGGTACCGAATAAGGTGGAGACTTTAAATCGAAAGATACGATAGCAGAAGACGCAAAGACACCGGTAAAAAAAAAGAGATAGATATGTAGCTTATGTAACCTCTGTACGCGGTACTTGCAGTTCTACGGTACTTGAATTTATGTTGACGACAGTATGTTGGGCTGGTAGTTATACAGTTGCTTGCATCATGACCGACCCCTTCACGACGTTATAAGTTGGGTTTCATTCCCCGCTGAGTAACGTTGTATCCCGGGCAAGGAACAATATTCTCGCATCATCTATTTTTGACATTAACCTGCATTTGTGGGAACGATCTTATGGTTTCCCCGGTTGCTAAACCCATTGGTTCCCTTCAGTGTTATTGTCTTAGTGATCTGGTTGCTTATGGAATTCGAGGAGAAACACGCAGGTATCTAACAATTTGTGGGGTTATTTCAACTCCAACCCTAACACAATTTTGTAACAATAGAGATTATGAACCCCGACTACTGTTTTTGCTGATGCAAAGGGAACCGGATAAAGTCACTTTTTTTTTTTTTTTTGCATGTAGGATTCTAAAACGTCTTTCTATCCGTGGCACTTTTCTTAATGATTATACTTGTTCTATGGATCATTTGGTGTCTCCGACAAAAGAATCAAATTTACTCAAGATCTGGATATCGGATTAAAATGTTACTTAATATACCGTATGAAGTTTCGCCGAGTTTTTTTAACTTTTTCAGCCGTTGAGTTTCTGCAGGGAATCCCAGATAATTTCCGGCTTTTTTTCAAGTTTTCAGCTTGACAGATATTCAGACGAAACTAAACTTAAGTATAACTATCTACTAAAATTCAAATTCAAGACATTCAAATGCAATTTACACCAGCTACGTTTCTAACTTCTACTACTGACGGAAAGAGTTTGGTGTTTCGTATTCTTCTATTTCATTCTTTTACTTACGCCAGAAAAGCTATATTTCACCCAGGGATCGGAGTGCATACAAAAATGTTACACAAATGATATAGATACTACAACTTCGTAAATGTTAGACCTGGTAACTTGGCGAAAGAGTTGTATCGACCAAATTAACAATAATTTTCGAAGCAAAGACAATATCAGTTATTCATTCATCTGTATCAGAAAATGATATTTGTAATGCGATCGAACCTCAATTGATATCTTGTAGTAACGGAAAATGATTGTTGAAGACTAGAGGGCTCTGTCTTAGATTAGTTTTCCATCCTAAATAATAGGGAGAATATGATGTAGCATATTACACATAAATGATAGAATAACATATTTCCCATATCAGCTGTCAGTAATAGCGAATTAAGATTTATGTCAGATATTTAAAGTTAAAAAACGTAGCCGTAAGATGTTCCTGCATATAAGACAGCTAACATTTTCCGATTTCCCGGCAGGATCGTTTTAATATCAAAAGATCAATTGAGAGGGGCTCCGCTATATTATTAAAAACATATATGATGACAACAGATAATGGCTTAAACGTAAATAGTTAATTACTATGATACCAAAATAATATCTTTCAGTTTATCCGCGGTGCCTTTGACATTTTTGTCATTGAGGAAGTTGATTACTTAAATCTTCAAGGATAACTAACTTTGAGATCTATACAATGTTAGAAGATTAGAAATCAACATATAACATCTTAGTTATGAACCGAGGTTATTATTAAACTCACTCAAACTTTTATATTAATTGGTTCATTAAGATTCACGAAGAGGTGCAATTTGCAATAGATCAAGTAGTTTTATCTTATAGCATTTACTTTGGATTTTGATCTTAACCAAAAGCGAAGCTTATCGCAGAATGGATTCTGATGAAAAGAACAACTTTTAATATGTCTTGATTTTACATATGTACTCGCTAATGAGTTATTAAAAACAACTAAGATCATATATAGAAAAAATACCAGAAAAAGGATAACCAAACTGGAAAGCTAATAGCCAACGAAACAAAAATTTTTTTTTATGAAATTAGATTACCAATGCAGCGAAGGCAATGGCAACGAAGCTTGACACCACAGCGACACTATTATATAAAGAAGGTGCAGCTGCATTTTCATCTGGAGCAAAAGTTGAGACAGATGGGTTTGAAGAACTTTCACTAGCAAAAGAGCTTGGCTCCTCTTCAGCAACAGAGCTCTCACTGGCTTCAGCAACAGAGTTCTCACTGGCTTCAGCAGTATTGTTATCTTCAGAAGATTCATTATCCTTCTCTTCGGAATCATCAGTAGCAGCAGAGGTTTGTTGAGGCTTGTCACTAGTAGCTGGAGCAGTGGTATCAGGAGCAGCAGATTGAACATTATCAGCAGTTGTAACAGGAGCGGTAGAAGATGGTATGTTATCAGAAGTTTTGGCTGGTGAAGTGGTGTCACTTGTCTCAGCTGTTGGAGTAGCTTCAGCAGCCTTTTGTAAAATACTGGAATCTGATTCAGGAATCATCCAGTATGGACTGAAAACACCTGCACTTGAACAGATGGAAATGGCTAAGCTGGTAGCAGTGGAAATAGAGTCACCCTTACAATTTTCAGCAAAACACGATGCCACCGGACCTTGCCATTGGGGCATAACGCAGAGACATCCAGTGTCCCAGTATGGACATGGAGTGTTACCTGTATCTTCTTTGACACAAGGTTGAGCACATGAGGGGAGTTGACCATAAATTCTGTCAGCAAAACCGTTAATACTAGCAGTCTTAGGGACAGGAGGATATTTGGAGTATGGATCGTCAGCACCAATTACAACCGATACAACCGAAAGTAAAGATAAAATTAATTTTGGACTCAATGACATAGTAGAAAGTTTAGCGAAGGACGTAAATTATGAACAGTTAAACAATTCCTTCTAATATTCTGTTTCTTCTATGAGGATGTACAAGATAATTTATACCCCAAAAGCTCTAGACTAAACTGATCTCAATATTTGTCCGAGTTTACACCGTACTTTTTGCCTATTTTTCTCATGTTTTCGTTCAATTAGTATCTAAGCTGCAGAAATGTGACTATTTGGATATTTCAAATAAGGTTAACATTTATTAACTCGGTTATGTTTTCCCGTTGAATGTCTTTTCTTAGGCATACAAGCAATTTTCCATGACTTACTGTTTATAACCTTATGCATCTACAGCGTCGATCGAAAGCCTGGCTCCACTAAAGGGCCCTATCTAGTGCATGATACATTACAGATAATGCCAAGATACCGTAATTTTGCAGCACTATTGTACGTTTCCGATATCGCATTGCCTTTATTAGTCTTTGACGTTTAATTGTTTCGTGCATACAATCTATTTTATCAGATAAGAAAATCTATAGAAAATGTCCTGCACATATACAGAGTTTGGTGCATTCTGTAAACGGCGATTTTACCGAAGGAATGATACGTTTTTGAAAGCCGTTATTGGTTGACTGACTTGGAATTGGTTGGAAGTTAAAGAGAGAGGCAAGAAGAAAGTTTATAACTGCTACATAGCCACGAGTTTTTTTATTGTGATTGGCTATTTATCGTTTTAGGATAGGAGTCACTAAAACATCGATGTTTATTTTGGAACTAACTACTTAATATTAAAAGAATGCAGAGTGCACTCTGCATTCTATACGAGCTGCATGTCACATAAAGGCATTGTCCAAAAGTGAAAAACAAGAAAGGAATCACCGAAGAAAGAGGGTGTTCAGTTCAGTAACATCACAACAAGAAGAAAATGAACAGCAAATATGTTGTGATGTTAATAATAGCTCCCTGAACTGCCGCATTTCCTGAAGAAGAAGATTCTGTCTCCGAAGATGTTGCAGAAGAAGACGAACCCTTGGAACTAGGCTTGGCAGTCACTTTTGCTGAGCGAGAGTCGCTTTCAGAATTACTGCTTTTAGACGTTTTGCTTGCAAAATCGGATGCCAAACTCGTGCTACTAGAAACATCGTTTTCGGAACTCGGGGTAGTAGTAGCTTTTGCTGGGGCTTTCTTACCACCTACAGCAGCGGCCGATATCTCCGACGAAACTGTAGCAGGCATTAACCATTGGTCAGCTCCAACACTAGAACATAAAGAAAGAGCCAAGCTTGAAGCCGACTGGACATCTGAAGCTTTACAGTTTTTGACAAAACACTGTGCCACTGGTCCAGACCATTGGGGCATAACACAGAAACAACCAGTATCCCAATAAGGACAAGGTGTATTTCCAACATCTTCTTTAACGCAATCACGAGCACAGGAAGGTAATTTATCGTAGATGGGGTCAGCGAACCCATTGATGCTTGCAGTCATGGGAACGTGGGGGTATGTGGCCCAGTTATTTGACTGAACCACAGAGACTATTGTCAAAAAAGAGATAATAACACTCTGTAATTTCATAATTGCTTAGTTTTCAATCCTATCTTGTATGGAAAAATTCAGCTAGAAAGGCTTAATTCAGTGATGGATAGTAGGATATTCCAACCAGGTGTAATCTCTGGGACACTTCTAAGCATTTAAGACATTTTTTTTCTGGAGAGAGCCGATTACACCTTATTTTCTTGGGTTACCGGTTTCAGACACCTGCAAATGCGTATGCATATGCCCCCTTCTAGAAAACTGAATGGGTCTATGTAGATACAGCCGATCTCGGTGAGTTATTACTTGAGCTGCAATAAGGCGAGGTTAAATTCTTGGAAGAATAAGGAAACCGTTTTTTAAAACCTGTTGAAAACCGTTGAATCAGTAGAGTTTTAAAGAAAATCAAGATCCACTATTGTTACTTTACCAATAAAAAAGTTTTTAAATCACATTAAGGTCAAAGATAATGGGTTCTGTTCCCTATGATTTACAATTTTTCGTTGAAAATGAGAGGAATAATCGATATCAATGGCTTATATTTGTGGTTGGAATAGCTGGATTGATTTTACATGGAATCATCTTCCACTGGATACCCACAATAATCCGGAGCAAAAGATCAGAGGATTCTGTTAAATATAAAAGGCTCTACAGTATCCTTAGGACTACTGAATTAATAAATAGCTGTGTCAGATTTAAGATCCCCTTTTGTAAAAGAGTTTTTTATTTTCAACCGAGTTTAGCCATCCTCTGTTTGGGATTCGCTGCTATTAATGCTGCTTTTGCTTATGTTCAGACAGCAGATATTAATTATGAAGATAGGTTCTACATTGTAGGAAAGAGAATAGGAAGAATTTCAGTTGGGAACCTACTTTTACTCAATGTTCTAATTGTGAAGAGTGATGCTATAATGTATGTTGCTGGATTGCAGCAAGAAAGACTTCAATTTTTGCATAGGTGGACAGGTCGTTTGGTATGGTTAATGATAACAACTCATATGTCAATATCTTTAAGTTATTGGTTAGGTCTTAAGTTTCCAATAATGATATTCATTCCCCCTCAAATATTTGGGATGATAGCTTATTGCAGTATGACGATTTTGTGTTGGGGTAGCATAAGAATAATCAGAAGACTCTCTTTCGAGTGCTTTCTTGTTCTGCACAAAGTTTTCTCTGTCATAATGTACTTATTCGCTACTTTCCACAATCCACATGGAAGGGTTGGGCTCATCTTAGCTATACACATTGTTGTCATTGACAAAGTGCTTGCTAGAATATTATCATTTGTTCACTCAAGATATATTCCAAATAAGGGTATGTCAGAATTTAAAGTCCTTGACGATGAGACCATGGAAGTTACTATCCAAATGAAAACAATTACCAACAGTGGTAAATGGTATTTGAGGAGCCCGTTCCCCAAGTTACGTAATTGGAATGCTGGCCAATATATTTATCTTAATGTACCAAAAGTTAAATTTTTTCAACACCATCCATTTACAATCTCAAGTTTACCAGAATCGGGTGAAATGAAACTTTTAATAAAGAGGAAAAAGGGCTTCACAAAATCATTATTCAAAAAAATTAAATCACTGAGTGAGGAGTCAAAGGATGAAGAGTTTTTCTCGAACGGTATAATTACTAATTTGAAAGTCTCCTTTTGGGGCCCATATGGATCGAGATTACAACCTCTAATTACATTTGATTCAGTTCTCTTCTTAGCTATAGGATTAGGTGGATCATTCACTTTCCCCATTGCTTTAAACCTTTTGAGGACAATTAAGAAAAGAAATGAAGAAGAGGACTTCTTATATCGCCCTAAACACCCTAAGATAACCATTATATGGAGTACTAAATTCTTAGAGAATGTTAATTGGTACCAGCATTCTTTAGAGGATCTTAAGGAGTTTACCAGTAACGGAAATGTATCTATCGGGATGTATATAACTCGCCAAGAGGCTACAAAAGATCAATCTTCTGTAGGCATGGAAAAAGGTAAGAAGGAAATCCTTTTTAACAAACTAAATGATAACGTTCCGTCATCTGAGATGGAAGACCAAGTCTCATATTACAGTTTTGGTGAGGGCAATCTGGGTTCTGATACTTCGTTGTTATCATGTAATCTGAAATTATTTTATGGCAGGATGGATACCGCAAAACTTATAGAAAGACAAGTGGATCTCCTTGCTTCACATAGGACAGGTTATCAGAAATCAATCGCAGTCATTTCATGTGGATCCAGGGCCTTTACGGATGAAGTGAAATACAGTTGCCAGAAGAACCGCTGGAGAAGAAATTCTCCAGATATATACTGTGCATCAGAGAGCTATTAGGTGTAAATATTTGTTCATAGTCGGCATTCTCTTAAATAGAGTTGGATTTATTTTCATGAAATCATATAATATAATCAAATAGAGAAGGATTAGAGTAGTAAATTAAGAACAATGTGGGCACTGCATCTTTATTATAAGAGTTCAGTGAAAACATCTGTTCATATATTTTCTTTAAAGCAAACTGTTTATCTTATCTGTAATCTTTCCTTTTCTGGAAAATACATTCAAACGATGACTGGACGTTGCAATGAAAATAGAGATTGTAGTGCAGGCTTAAGATATACTAGAGCCTTAAAATGAAAAACGAAAAATGAAAACTTTCAAATTATTATAGTGTGAAGTAAACATTTATGTTAAGAGATTTACTTTACTTCATTCTTGTTTATCGAACTGAACCGTTTATCCATGTGCCAATTAAGTCAACTACAGCAAGTTAGTAAGATACTGAGACATTATTTTTATCAGAACAATATGAAGATTTTACACAAGCAATCTTTCATTTTGACTTTACCTATTTAATCTAAGGAAATGCTTTTTTTGCACTGGCTTCATGAAATTTAGCCAGCCTTAATAATAGATAGGATTTAAAATCGTCTGATATTTGAAAAAAAATAGGAGAGGTTTTGAGTTCACTAATAGGCATTGTATTAGTTGTTATTAATGTTCATCTCACAGACTTTCTTATTATAAAAACACTGTAGACTTCATTGCCATTGGAAATTTGTTTAGAAATTGGTTCCGGTTTTGCATTTTTTAAAAAACGTTCTGGATAAGGGAACATCGAGAGCACGTGAGCTTTGTAGTGTACATGAAATTCTATATTAGCTTATATCTGCTTGTTGATATAATGTTAGTTTCTATGGGTACTTAAGTATGATGGGACAGGAAAATAAGTTTCTGAAACTTTTTAAGAAGATCTTGAGTCCTTTTCACTGGGATAATGATGCAATAGAAATCTACAATGAACGATATAATGAACGTATAAGAATGAATAAAGTTCATTTAGATGATGACGACTTGTTTAACCTTACATTCAAACACTATACATCAGCACCTATAGAATCAATCGTGCACTTATATTTGGACCCGGGAGATAAAGGATTCATAATATGGTACTATGTCTCAAAATATGTTCCACTCGCTACTGCATGTTTGGGACCAGTTGCAAATCTGTTCTCGATCATAGCCATTATCCAAGACTGGAGATACGTAAAGGATACAACAATACTTATAAAAGATCCAGGATATTTGAGAGGGTTGAATGGTTTGAGTTTAGGACTTGCTTTGTGTGGAAATATCTCTCTTTTAATGAACTTTTCGAAGAGTAATACCTATTTGATCACACAAAAGATTTCTATAACTTGTTGGCTAATAGCATCTATTATTTTGTTGGTGGTAGTCATTCAAATGAACAAGTTTTGTATTGGACCTGATCCAAAGTTCATGAGATCAGAAGGTTTCTGGCTTGGGGTTCATACTTCATTTTTTTATTTTAGTTGTAGCGTACTATTACTTATTAACTATTGTGGTTATGAATTGAGAAAGTATCCACCACTGTTTAATTTGAACTCATCTCAAAGGAAGCTTATGTGGTTTACCCTTTTTCTTGCAGTATGTTTAGTGATAGGATCCTTGGTTAACGAGAAATTGATTGAGGGTATTTCTCTTGGTACGGCACTTTATTTCTGTATCACATCTTTATTGACAATAGGTCTTGGCGACATAACACCTAAGACCCCGCAAGCAAAGGCATTTATTTTAGTTTATTCTATTGTCGGATTCTTAATGATAGGTATAATAATCACAATGATTACAAAAGTTGCCATATTATCATCCGATAAGATCATAAAATGGCATGGTTTAGAGAAACTGAGAAGTAAGGTTTTGAAGAATGCAGAAAAGAGAGGGTACTACTTCTCACCCGAAGAGAGCTTTGCTACCATAAAGGATATCAAAAGAAAAATCGATGTCAAGCATTCTGTATTCTCAGTCCTCTCTACAATCTTGGTATTCACTTGTTATGTCTTCATTGGAACTGCAGGGTTTTCCGTATCAGAAAGCTGGCCTTTCTTTGATGGATTTTATTTCTGTTTTCTTTGTTTAATTACAATAGGATATGGTGATTATTACCCAAAAACCTCATTTGGAAAAATATTCTTTGTTACCTGGACCCTTTTCGCTGTACCTTTAATGACAATTTTAATTTCTAATCTTGGTGACCAAATTTTCTATATTGCAATGAATATGAATATTAGATCGGGATATTGGTTCATTGGGGACGAACAAGAAATTGTGATGGAGCAGACTTTGCATGAAAGTGTAAATAAGGAGCTTAATTTAGATCGCCAAATGAAGGTTAAAAACTCTGAATTATTGAATCGTCTACCTCCAGGGACTTTCAAACAAAACAATAAGGAACGCCATAATAATTTAACAAAAGTAGTCACGATGTTAAAAGATTGGAATAAGCGATTAGAGTATAATGAAGAAAGCAAAGGAGAAATCAACAAAGATGACTTATGGGAATTAGAAAAGATAATGACCCATTTGAATCTCCTCCAGATAAAAATGTTTCAACACGTTACTGACAATATGAATCAAACAACAAAATATTTTATTGATGGTTTAGACAATGAATCTCGAACATATAAACACGATGAATGGCTTGATTTTGTGAAATTCGTTTATGGAATCACGGATGATGAAGCAACAAATGAATCTATTTTAAATTCTTTAGCGAAAGAGGATGAAAATTATTGGCTAGGCAAATATTCTCCACTCAGGCTTCCACTAATTGAACCGAAGTTTTTTCTTTTCAAATCAATAGTTAAGGCTCAAAATGATCTAATGAGTATATCAGATATCAATTATGAAATATTAGACACATTAACATCACATTTGAGATTGAGAAGAAAGCAAAAGGACGTCATGCAATCAAGTGATGCTTTAAATGAGCAATGATAAAAAAACAACCAAAACAGCGTAATGACCTTTGTATTATAATAAAAGTACATACACTAACTAACGTAAGACCATTTTTATTTTTATTTTTATATATATATTTTCTTTTTTTGCAAAGTTCAATACACTCATAGTAAGTTAAAATTAAGGATCTCACATCAATATTTGGCTGCAAACTCACAAACTATATTATTCCAGATAAGTCATGGTAATGACCTCCAGCATATACTGCTTTTTCTTTCAATTCATCTTCAATACGAAGAAGTTGATTGTATTTGGCCAATCTTTCAGATCTAGCAATTGAACCAGACTTCAATTGAGCAGTTCTTAGGCCAACTGCAATATCAGCTATTGTTGTATCTTCAGTTTCTCCTGATCTGTGAGAGACCTGCACTCCCCACCCAGCAGCATAAGACTCTATTGCAGCATCAATCGATTCACTCAAAGTCCCGATTTGGTTTACTTTCAACAACAAGGTATCAGCAATATTTTTTTCAATAGCCTTTTGAATAATCTTGGGGTTGGAAACTGTTATGTCATCAGAAACCACTTGAACCTTTTTCGATAAAGGTGGATAATTTTTAATCCATGTATCCCAATCAAGTTCCGAAAATGGGTCTTCCAACGAAATAATAAGATATTTATCAATTAATTTATGATATAACGCAGCTAATTGGTCACCAGTTAACCATTTCTTAGGGTCAGAGTTGCTGTTTTTAAAATCCAAGTCATACTTTCCATCTTTATAAAATTCAGAGGAAGCAGGATCTAGAGCAATGAAAATCTTTCCTTCATAGCCAGTTGCTTGAATAGCTTCTGTAATTAAGTCAAGTGCTTGTTCCGGCGTATCTATCTCAGGAACAATTCCACCTTCATCTCCAACATTTCCTGCAGATAGCCCATACTTCTTCCTTGCCAATTCTTTCAAGACATGATAAACTTCACTAGCATATCTTACAGCTTCAGAAAACGTCTCAGCACCAACTGGAGCAATCATGAACTCCTGGAAGGCCAAAGAGCCACCAGAATGCACACCTCCATTAAGTACATTGAAAAATGGCGTAGGAATGACATACCTTGAAGTTGGAAGGCCAGCAAGATCAGCAACATGTTCATAAAGTTCCACGCCCCTAGCTGCAGCACCGGCTTTTGCAACTGCTAATGACACACCCAAGATAGAATTGGCACCCAATTTGCTCTTATTGCTTGTGCCATCGAGCTTTAAGAGAAAGTCATCCACAATTCTCTGATTCTTGATATCTAAACTTGCTTCTATAAGAGCAGGACCGATTATATCATTGACGTTGGAAACGGCACTTGTAACACCTTTTCCTCCCCATTTAGACTTATCACCATCTCTCAATTCGATAGCTTCTAAGGAACCAGTCGATGCCCCAGATGGAACAATTGCTCTGAATTTTCCGTTAGTAGTAGTCACATTCACTTCAACCGTTGGATTACCACGAGAGTCATAAACAGTTCTTGCGTATACTTTAGAAACAGTCATACTCTAGAATGATAGTAAAATGTAGAATTGTACTCTCAGCGATATAAAAACTTCGTCTTGAACCTTTATATATCGTAGCAAAGTCGCAGCAATTTTAATGAAGATGTTGCAGATTGAATAGATGACCAAACACCGAAATAACTTATATTCACGTTCCGAATAGAAACAGATATGATTAGCTCAAAAACGTAAATACCAAGCCATGATTTGAATTACAGTTGATGTCTTAAGCACTTATAAGTTTCAAAAGTGACATTTCAACCGACCAATCAAACTAAAACGTGATTTAAAATAATGGTTGCGAATTTATTACAATTGATTCAAAGTAGTCTATAGTCGGAGAACAAAGTTCCATGTCTTTTACATTTGCTATAGAATGATATTTGATGATAAAAACAGTTATGAAATGAAGAGAGCTCTTGTTTTCTGCTTTTAATTGAATTATCGTGATGCCTGTAAATTTATGATTAATTGAACCCATACCCGTTAAGTACTATGACCGGGGAAATACCTATGTTGGTCAAGATTGGAGTACAGATACATATACTCACAGATTGGCAGCTTCTTACCTAAACTTCTTTCAATGCAATTCTCTATAAGATTGGCATACTCTTGACAGAGTTGTGAATCACAACATTTAAAAGAGTCTTTGAAAAACCTCATCAAACCAACTAAGTGATTTTTATTTGGAATCTTACTTAATTTGCTAGCATAGCCCTTGATTTTCCGGGACAACGTATTAGTATCAACATTGCTATCAAAAGCCGCATTAACTCTTTTTATATATTCAAGAGCTTCCAACTTTGCTTGCACCAGATTGTGGTTAACCAGTTGTTGCATTTTTTGATAATTAGCTTTATGCTCTCCACTTGGGCCATAAGGATGCAGGTAACGGCGCAAAGAGCCATAAATATTTGATTCAGGCCCTTCGAGACTGAAATTATAGCTCCAAATAATAAACAATGCAGAGGCTATTATATTGGGGCGATAGAGAATAGGATCATAGGCGGTGTAATAAGGTGTCAACAGAAATTCGTTTGAGTCATTAACATGAAGAATCATTTCTATAATCAACAAGTACGCATACACCAAGGATATCCTACCATCTTCAGAACGAGCCCAATCATGAATACGTTTTGCGGTTCTTTCGAAATCATTCTTTCCTGTTTTGATATCCATTCTGGTTGGAGCACCAGCATATATAATACAATCGTATTGTTGGACCCTTAAGAAAGCTTGTGCTAGGTGAAAAGTTGGAAATTTACATTTGGTATCACTAATGTGAAAATCAGTAGGGAGAATAAAATTATCTCCTACGGGTAAGTAAAACGCAGTTTTGCAATCACAGCATTTACCATGGCATATTTGCTCTTGCCAGAAATCCATTGCCTCATAAATGGTATCTTTCCATGAGAATTTCACTGGGAACCAGTCCAAGATTCGCAACAGTGCATTTTTCTGCTCCATTTGAATCATCAAAATCATCAATCCCGCAAAAAGAATCTTTCTGCTGAATGAACCAGTCTCAAACTTTTCTTTGTGAAGGAGTTTAGAAAGCGCCTCTAAAAATTTTGGCGTCTCCACTTGAGGCGGTAGGTTATTCTTGTCTATAGCAGTCATTTCCCACAAAAATTCATCACAGGGAAGAGACAATTTTATTTGGTGGGGAGATATAGTAGTATCATGACCAAATATAAGACCGTGTGTCGTATCAATCAAAAATGCCATCAATGTACAGCGCTTGAGAGACTCTATTTGAATCCACTTTTTCCATGCATCATTTTCGTCTGAAATACTTTCATCATCACTTGATACCTTTGAAGGATCGCCACCAAGAACAGAACTACGTCTCAAAGACTGTATCTTCAAACCGTGGTGTAAATACGCTCTTTGGTGAAGACTACGACTTGCGCTAGTCATCTCAAATGTTTCTAAAATTAGCAAGCTTTGTACTACCCAAGGAGTTGCAGGTCTAGTTGTGCTCATAGCAGAACAGATAAGCCATCTCAATGGCTCAGCAATCTCAATTGCTAACTTGTAAGGTTCTTTAAAAAGAAATGAATTGTTGCCGGCATTCCGTGCAATCAAAGATGCACCCATAGCAATCATGCTCAATAATAACAATGGGTTGCACTCTGAAGTGGAAAATGATGGCTTATGCAAAATAGGATATTGAATGTGATAAACTAACCAATAGACTTCAAGACATGCCTCTATATGAACAACGTCAAAGTCAGAATTGAATTGAAGAGAAGGTATCAAGTTTACAAGCTCGTGTGCCATCTCCTTTGATAAACACCTTTGGTTATTATGTTGAAAGAATTTAGGGGAAATGTTGACCATTTCGCTAAATGCAGAATTCGGAGAATAATCAACGAAGTCATTCATGGGATTTAAGTTCTCCATGGTAAACATGCTATTTCCAAAAAGAAAGTCGATTAACTCCGATGAAGGGCCTTCGTTATTCTGCTGACTATTTCCATTGGTAGAAGTGTCCATAATACCACACCTATTGTCCATATCAAGTCTAATATCATTATTTTCATTCACCAGATGCTCCTTGGCTACCATACGATTACCCATACCGTTATCTGTTAGGTTGTTAACATTAATTTTGAAGCAATCTTCGATATTGGTCCCCTTCTGGAGACCCAACTTTTCTTCTAAAGTCCCTTCTACCAGCAAGCTCTTCATGCTATTTTCATCCCCTAGTTGCGATTCTCCAATCCTTTCAAGTTGTCTTGTAGGCTCTTCTGCACTTTTCACTTCAGTAAATGGCGTCTTTATCTCTTTAAATTTGATGGGCGTCTGGCGCTCTTGCATCTGTTTTTCCCGCTTGGCTATATGCCTTTGGACATGTTTTGCTCTAACATCCTTTCTCACAAAAGACTTGTTGCAAGACGGCCAAGTGCATTCATATAACTCTTTGGATCTAAAATGATTCTGCTTGTGTCTATATAAATGGTCTGACCGTTTGAATGATTTTTTACAGCCTTCTTGTTCGCATAAATAGGGACCTAATTTCACTTTTTGCTGTAAATGTGCCAATTCTGATGTTCCCATAACTACAAGTTTATGACTCTGCTTATTCCCAACTAAATACAGTGCATTAGAACTCTTAAAACCTATAATATCTTAATGTCATCAAATTAATTGGAGAAATATAAAAGGTGGGTCGAAATCAACTCCGCATTTAGAGACTTAAAATACAAAAACAAAAATAATCGTATGGTATGATGTCATGCATATAGTTTAATTTTAAAAAAGCTTGACACCGAACGAAAGTTAGACATAGACTTTGGTATTGCGTTTACAAGGGACTGAAGTAAGAGTTCTTCTAAGATGACTGTTTAACTGAAGTTAAATGTTTATTTGATCTTCTTTGTCCGAAAGCGATTGTATATTTAAACTGATCGATTTGGAACCGCAATGCTTCTTACTTCTCGATAATGATTCTAAAGCTATCGAGTCAGAATTTTATTTTCATTTTTCAGTGTTAGTTTTACTTCTAGTTTTAGAGTATTAGTCAGATCGTCGTCTAAGTTGGAAAGGAGTTGTCTCAGCACCAGGTGTTTGTGATTCTTGCTTGCTACTGCGAATTCACGGCTCTTTTTTCTCCGTAAAGAAAAATTATTTGAGATAGGTATCATTCATTATTTCCTTATCTATTGCCTGATCCAGAACCGTGTTTCTAAGTACTTAGAATGTTTGCACACATACCTAATGAAGTGTGACGAAAAAGTAACCCATGAAGATTTAACAGAGTACCGGTAGTTTTGTCGGTGATGTATTTTGACATCTATGGGGGCTTATCGGCCGGTGAATTACAAATGAGGGGGATCACCTTTCTAAATTCGGTAGAAATTAGTGGGGGTGTCGTGGGTATATCTGCAGCTTTGTCTACAGGATCTATTTGTTTATATACAGGAGCCATATCTTGATATAAAGATATCGACACAGGGCCGTAAAGTCAAAAATTTGTTATATTCCTCAATAAAAAAAGATTAAGTTAAACTAGAACTATAGATAAGATGGGTTATCCAGAGACATTCGAAGGATTTGCAGTTACAGACACAAAGAACTGGTCCACAACCAAGAAGATATCCTTCTCACCAAAACCTTTTGAAGAGTTTGACATTGATGTCAAAATCATTGCTTGTAGTATTTGCGGTAGTGACTGTCACACTGCCTCAGGAGAATGGCTGGATCCAATGCTCCCATTGATTCCAGGTCATGAAATTGTTGGAAAAGTTGTGAGAGTTGGATCTAAGGTATCTACTTTGAAAGTTGGCGATAGATGCGGTGTTGGCGCTCAGGTTTGGGCCTGCTTAAAGTGTGATACTTGTAAGGAGGAAAACGAAATTTACTGCCCACATCTCATCAGCACTTACAATGACAAGTACCAGGATGGATCCATTGCTTACGGTGGTTACGCCTCCCATATCAGATGTCATGAATACTTCACCTTCCCCATTCCAGAGAAGTTGGAGACCAACGATGCAGCCCCAATGCTTTGTGCTGGTATTACCACCTGGTCTCCCCTTGTTAGAAATGGAGCAGGCCCAGGTAAGAAGGTCGGTATCGTTGGTATTGGTGGTTTAGGTCATTTCGCCATTATGTGGGCTAAAGCACTTGGCTGCGAAACTTACGTTTTCTCCAGATCCGAATCCAAGCGTGCAGACGCTTTGAAATTAGGTGCTGACCATTACTATGCTACTGGTGTTAAGGGCTGGAACAAAGATTTGATTCACAAGTTGGACTTCATCGTCTCTAGTGCTAACTCTTCCCAAAACTTCGATTTGGAAGCTTACTTGGTGACCTTGAGAGTTAGCGGTAAATTCGTCTCCTTAGGTTTACCATCCGAGCCATTCAAAGTCACCTCCCAACCATTCATTAGTAACGGGTCCTTCTTAGGCTCTTCTCACTTGGGTAATAGGCAAGAAATGATCGATATGCTTAAGTTTGCAGCTGAAAAGAACATTAAACCATGGATTGAAACTGTACCAGTTGGTGTTTCTGGAGTCAAAGAGGCTTTAGAAAGATGTAAGAATGGTACCTGTAAGTACAGAATGGTTTTGACAGATTTTGACAAAGAATTTTAAAAGTGAGAATCCGATCATATATCATATATAAAATTTTATAAAATCAACGGCTTATCACGCCTACGAACTAACATGTAGGATGACAATTATCAAGAATCAGCAAGTTCCTTTCGAGGAAACTCGCTATGTAAGGTCATCGGACTACTTGATATTTCAATTCAATGATATTTCAATGCTGATGTGCAAATCAACACAGCTGCAAAAAATTAGCGTACAAAAATTGTCACACGAAGACCTCTACTACCAATGCTCAAATAAACAAATAAAAAAGAGATATAGAAGATGGTTTATTTAACGTATATGTATGAAAAAGGCAAAGTTCTGACAGATTATGGCAATCACACTTGAATTTTACGATTCGACCTGAAGGTTACGCTGATAATCATAGTTTAGAGAGCCACAAGTACGAGTAAACTCAAGTGCATCTATAAATCAGCCTTTTTTAATTTATTAGTTGTCACCAAAGGATCAGATGGGTTCCAATTTTGCTCAATAGTTCACTTGGGACTTTTTGATTTTGATCTTATCAATTGTTTTTCCAACTTCGTAATGGAGCTCAACGATTTAGAATTGTTCTCTATTCTAGAAGGAATGACAGATGTAGAAAAATCAACATTCACCCTCCATACTGCCCAAGTGATCGCCAAAGCAGCTGGAGTTACAGTAAGATTTTCAGAGATTTCAACTAAAGTCATCATCCTTTTAAATTGAAAAACCAATGGAACCCAACGGAGATCGGTGACAATTTCGTTATTCTTACAGAAGTCCAAGAGTTTTTTTTGTTACTACAACAATGGGGGTGTCTCAGCTTGGTTAGCTGTTGGATTTATCATAGTGTCTGTTTGCTCTAATAACTTGATCAATCTATTAACTGGCCACTTAGAAACACCAATGGCTATAGCCAAACCTACAAGAACCAATTTTTGCACCAAACCTAATGTATTAGTGTAGTACTGATTCAATTGTTGTTAAAATCACGGTTTAGATCTACAAAATATGCATAGTTGGGTGGTTTCCATTGGGATTAAATGGAAATGGCTGGTGAACTAACTACAAGGTGACTAAGTCGAAACCTTGCTTCTTGAAGGAAATCTCCAAAGTTTGTTCATTTCTAGTGTGGTTAGTGCCCCACAATTTAGTGGTGACAAACGCTTCACCTCTTGGAATTCCTGAGCTCTTCAAGGCAATAAACCTGTATGCTCATATTTTAGCCATACTCCCCCAACATCTCTGTTTGCCCCGTCTAATACCCCTCCCCCATAACCCCACTATAACACTTTCCACATTTAGCTACGATATGCAAGTCGCGAGCCCTGGCCTTATGTAGCTAGACAATTCCTGTTCTGCCCCAGATTTGTAGTATATGCGCAGGAATTGTTGCAAGTACTCCGAGGCACTTTTTCCCTCCGGGATATCAACTGGGAGTCTATGAGTAGAAGTCTCTGACACCAGACCATGCTGACTATTCTGTATGTCAAGTAGCAGATATTTATTTACGTAAATTGTAAACTGGATGAAAAAACTTCCAAATTCACATATAAAAATTAAGTTTATATACAATATGTAGAACCTTAAGATTAAATTGTATATATATGAATCTATCATTTCTTCAGAGAACCACCAGTTCACAGATAAAATCGCTGAAATTATAATCACCATTTACGTGTGCAATAATAAAAGTTCTCTCTTTTATATCCTATGTTCGAAATAGAGGATTAAATGTCTCACCGTCAACCACCACTACAGTTATTGTAAGAGAACACCATACTGTATGAAGCGAAGGCCTTTGTGGGGTTGTAAAATTTGCAGAGTTTCGAAGAGAGTCCTAGATTTAGTGAGGATAGCCTCGTGTCATTTTGAAGAAAAGCCAAAATTCAGGTGTCTAGGATGGACTATCCCCCACTACTAGTATTACACTCTGGGAAAAAGTATGGGGTACGATAGATCGGTGCACAAATTTTTCAAATGTCATCTAGTAGATCAAGGTTGAGGGTTTTATACTCCAAAAACTGTACAGATATTAACAATGTAGTGTTAGTTCCAATCAGAATGCAACACAGCAAGGTAAAGTCATTCTTTATTGACATCTTTTGAAATAATTTTTTCAATCTTTGCAGCTGGAATCTCGTCAACTGAATAGTTACCCCATAGCTGCAATTGGGCAATACCTTGGTGTATCATTGCCTGAGTTCCATCAATTACCACCCATCTGCTCTCCTCAAATGCCTTGTATAATAAAGTACGAACAACAGGATTATAACACATTTCTAATACAGCACCAGTTGTTCCCTTGATAAAAATATCTAACACTGATCTTGCTTGGATCTCTTCTTTAGTAGCTGGATTGTAATCAGGGACGGTTAGAACTGCTAACACGGGCATATGTAATTCCTTAGCCTGTTCCTCTGTTTGTACATGTATCAAGTTTATAGGGCCAAGATTCTTGGAAATCTCTTCATTCAATGCCAACACCTCATTGTGATCCCGATTTACAACATATATCTGTGAACAATGGAAAAACTTATGCAATGAATAGGCTGCAGAGCGAGCAGCACCTCCTCCCCCATATATTAAACCAGGATTTCCTTTACATTTTTTCACATACAAGAGAGCCTGTGGAGCTTGTAAAAAAGCTTCACGTATTCCAATGGTATCTGTATTAGTGCCAATTTTAACTGTTTTACCTTCCTTAGTTTTTCGCTTGTATACTGTATTAATTGACCCCACTCCACGTCCAACCTCATCTAGTACATCCACTTCATTCATAAAAAATATCTTGTTTGGCATTGTTACAGCACATCCTATTATATCATCCGAATCAACCATTTTTCTAAATACAAGCTCATCACTCGTTTCATACCCCTCGTACTTCCAATTGAGGCCCAACTCCTTGTACATAGAGTTATGTAAAAGAGGAGCCTTTGATTTTGCCAAATGTAAACCAAAAAGATATATTCGATAAGTATTCTCTCTGAGTTCCCCGAAAGGCAACACAGGAAGTAATGCCGTAGTGTCGGAAATTTTCTTTGTCATTGATTTAAAAGTTAAAAAGTTAAGTTAGGATTAACAAATTTGAAAATATCAGGATTTCTTGATACTCGAATTGATCTCCTCTCTCGCAATGTAACCACGCCTTACTAAATACACCACCAAGCTAATCACGAATTAAATCACCAGAAGGCTTGAATCTCATATATGATTTTCTTCTGCTTTTTGCTTTTTGCTTTTAGCTTTTAAGCAGTTATTAGCATTTACGGAAAACTCACCGAACTCCCAAGTGCCATTTAGTCAAATTATCGCGACCTCCGCATCTCATTAGGACGCCGCGTTTTACCACTAATTTATGCCGATTATGTAATCAGTTGGTCATGGCGCATTATCAACAAAAATGAGAGGTCTGACACTTTTAACCACTATAAATACCCCCACTAGCATAGTCTTTTTTTTTTCGCGTTGATTTCCCAGTACCTGGGAGCTATCAGACTATGAAAGAGACACGATACACCCCAAGAGAGGTTTATAACTTAAGAATCCATTTAGCGGCGTTAGTGGCTAGCTTTGCAGCCATTATCATTGGGTATGATAATGGGTTTATAGGGGGAACGGTAGTCTTGCCTGAGTTCACTAAGGAATTTCAGTTTGCTGACAAATCTGCCAGTGAAGTTACTTTAATTAAAGCTAATGTGATTTCCCTTTTCCATGCTGGTGCTTTTTTCGGGTGTTATTTGATCTATCCTATTGCCGTGTTTTGGGGACATATTGTGGGATTTGTTATTTCAGGATTTTTTTTAGTTTTTGGCGCAGCAATTCAGCTAGCTGCTAATCAGTCCCGTGGATTGGGTCCTATATTAGCTGGTAGACTCATAAGTGGAATGGGAATAGGTGCAGTTTCTAACTTAGCTCCGGCTTATGTCGCAGAAATTGCACCACCAGCAATTCGGGGGCGTCTCATTGGAATGTATGAAGTTTCATGGCAAATCGGAGGCATTGTTGGGTTCTTTATTAACTATGGGACCCAGCAAACGTTGAATAATAAAAATCAATGGCTCGTTCCATTCGCAGTACAAATAATACCGTCAGGTCTCTTTTTGATAGGCGTGTTTTTCATCAAAGAATCACCAAGGTGGAACTATTTTAAAGGGAAAAAGGACAGGGCAATCAAGGATCTTTGTTACTTGCGTAAACTTGAAAGCACTGATGACTACATTGCTTACGAAATAAATGCAATGGAAGAAGAATATTTAAGAAGAAGAAATGCTTTGAGCTCGGAGCTCTTTGGTCCAGCAAAATTACTCTTTACTTCTTCTAAGTTGAGATACAGACTATTCCTTACTTCGTTGTTGTTCTGTCTTCAAAATGCTCATGGTATAAATTGCATCAATTACTACTCTGTCACACTCTTGAATACTATGGGAGTTAATTCTACGTCAGCCGGTTTGTTATCTACTGGTCTCTTTGGTGTAATTAAAGGTGTTTGCTGCTTTATTTGGGCTTTTGCCATAATTGATAGAATGGGAAGAAAGCTTCCAGTTGTTCTCTTGTCAATCTTGTGTCTGGTCTCCATGTGGTACATTGGGTCTTACATAAAGCTAGCAGACCCTTCAGCACATCCTCACAGTAATATTGATTCTGGTGCTCAAAGCGCATTAGCTTTCTTTTACCTATGGACAATTTGCTATGCTCTTTCTTGGTCTGGGCTTCCTTGGGTTTACATGTCAGAAGTGTTTGATCTGAATGTCAGAAATGTAGCTCAATGCTTCAATGCTTCTGCAAACTGGTTCTGGTCATTTATCTTGTCGAGATTCTCTGGCCAAATGATTGATTCTATGAAGTACGGTACTTTTTACTTCTTTGCGGCACTTATACTTGTCTCTGCTGTTGTCTACTACTTCTTATACCCAGAAACGAAAAACATTCCAATTAATGATGTTGATTTACTCTTCCAAAAGGGTTATAAACCATGGAGTGTTCATTCGCATGTTATGCAAGTAATCAGAGAAAGAGACAATAACACTGATATCTCAAATGAATGTGGGGCGGGCTCTCAGATGATGTGGTAGAAGATGTAGAGGATCACTTTTCTGTCAAGTATTGAGTGTTTTAACTTTCCTCTAGAGTATATATTATAGAGACATTACGATTTTGCGCTAAAGTAATATTAGAGCGATCAATTAGTTAGTATCATTTCTGATTTATGAATTATTAGTTTCTGCATTTATATAAGGTATTGGGATTCAAGGAATGGAAGGATTCCGTATATTCTATCGTATATCTACATTATCATACAGTCTCATAATTTATCACTCTACTTAAAGTCATTCGTTCATAGAGAGTAACTTTAAAAATTTAGCAGCAAAAACTTTACATGTAGTCCTGTCTTTTCCTAACTTCACCGTTGCTCTACTTGCTACTAAATTTTTAAGTTTTTAAGGAAATAGTTGATCTATAATGCTGCAAAATGATTTAAGTTCCAAGTTGCGATAACAGATAAAAAAGCTTACTTTTTTTAGGATTTGAGCTGGTAGAATTCTACAATATAAAGGTAAATATGACGATGTACTGGCTAATTATTCAAATATTTATGATATGATCTCTTCTACGATGTATCTGATGCCTTGTATTCTGGCCTAGGAAGCTCGAAACCCTCCAAAATACGAGCATACGAGATCCCACCGAGTCTAGAAACAGGTCTGAGCTTAGCTATATCGATATTATTCAATTCCTCATTTATGACATCTTTACCGACATGAAAGTTAACACCCTCAATAATACACAAGGTCCCAGATGGTTTTGTTGGATCTTTCTTAGATATCCATTCATGAGAGTGAATAAGTTGTCCCTCAACAGAAAAGACACTTTCACCAACATGTTCAGGCTTTACTTTCGAAGAGGGCAAAGGTGTGAGTCCAGTAAGATCCCATTCATTTACTTCATAAGGAGAGTTAACACAGCTGTGATTTGCAGCCTCGATAAACCACTCTGAAATGATATTTATTGTACACTCTTTGGTTTCTAGTAGGTTCTTACAAGTGTCTTTATGTTTTCCAACTCCTCCACTAAATCCAATACAAAAAATGGGAGGATCATGATTCACAACATTGAAGTATGAAAATGGAGCCAAATTCTTTGATCTGTCAGATCCTATGGTAGAAATGAAGCCAATTGGACGAGGAGTAACAGCGGAAGTCAAAAGCTTATAGTTGTCGACAGTTTTTCTCGTCTCTCCAAAAGGATCAATTTCAAGCTTCTCCATACCAATTCTGCCTTTGTCATTAGCACCATCTCCAACTTTCCATTCTGGCCTTACTGTCTGTGTATAATTCCAGTTTTTTGTGGTATCGAATGGTTCTCTAGATGCTTCTACAGTCTTGAAGTCACTGTGGGGGTTTCTTTTCACTTCTATTTCCCCTACAAACTTGCTATCTTGACTTTCTCCTTTAGTCATTTTCGAATCAGTTATTATGCCTTTTTATGGAATCAAACAAGTAATCCTCTCTCAACAGCTTTATTCGCAATATTCTATAGCACACATTTTATATTTTGAGGTAAATATATCAATCTTTTTGTTCTGATATGTACGGGCAATTTGAATCCACAAAATTACATAAGCGTGCATTATCAGGTACAGATATATTTAAAGTAGTACTAAACCTTTATGTTCCTGGTAACTAATAAAAAAATAGTAGAAGCAATTGACTTCACTGCGTATGGGAGACAAAACTGTCTACAGCCTTAAAAGAATCGTTTGGGGAACGTTAATAATATACTTTAGAAGATGTAGCTTCTTTTAATTTGCTATATTTGAATATAGTTGCAAAATTCTTTGTTGATAGCTTAAGAACGGGCGAAATTCAAGCTATTTACCAAATCACACACAGAAATTGTTCCTACTTGCTGATCCATAATACATATGATAAACCGTTATTTTAACTAATAATATGACAAACTATTATTGTGTCATATCACAGATAATTGTATATTATTGGTGTACTTCTATGAATGTTGAGCTCAAATAGGATTGTATGTAGATATGGCCATGGAACATTCATCTAGTCCAAATGAACTTGTAAACCACTGAATCAACTTCATAGTTTTCAACTTGAAAGGCTTCCATGTCTCTCAGGTATCCCCCTTTTCTTTTGTACTTTTGTAGCTTTAACGATGGTAGTTAAGATGATATCAATGCTTATTTTCAAGCTGTATCAGTGCAAGTGAAATTTCTCCTCTTTAGATTTGTATCTAATTTTAATACTCCAATCAAATGAACCGTTTTCATTAAAGAAAGCTCAACATTTCTCATAGGTTCGCATGAGGGTCCAAATACCGATCTAGATCACCTATTTTCGGATATGGTTTTTTTGATCAGCAATACATAGTGACCGGAAAATGTTCTCCGTAGCACCGACTTTTTCCTGGAAATTATGGGGTTTAGTGTGCAGATAGCTATATGTCACTCTTATTCCGACAGACTACAAAGGGAATTCAAACTTTTCAGTTAGTCCCCCCACTCAACTGGTTTGAAGTTCTATTGTTTCCTTTAAATTGTAGGGAGTCACGAAAATCCTTGGGATGGAGTCCGATTTCAACACAAGTAAGCTATGATCATAGTTAGAGAAATCAACTTGAACTACCATGATCAAATATTACATCAGAGAGGTTTTTGTAAGCTTTATAATCCAGTTTTCCACTTAAAAATACCTCTCATTTATGATGAGTTATCCCCAAACGCGGGGGACCGAGCTCGCACTTTACCCCACTATTCGCAACAATAAAATTATGGCAAGTATTGGCAGTCGCTTTATTACGCGCTATAAAGACTGCAAAGTTTCTCTTGGTAAATACAAAGAAGCTAAGCTAACATCACTATATCAAAAAATGCTTCGCTTTAAAGTTCCGGAGAAATTTTTGCTTGAAAATCACGTCAAAGGAAAGAAGTTAACTCATTGCGTGGTGGCAGTAGCTGCACTTTCTATTTTCTTCTTTGGGTATGATCAAGGTATGATGTCTGGGGTGAATACCTCCCCGGACTATGTTTCCAAGATGAAATACGGCTATTACGACGAGGAGGGAAATGTCACAGTGACAAACTCTATCAGACAGGGAGGTATTGTCTCTCTTTACTATTTTGGAACCCTTTGGGGCTGTCTTTTCGGAGGGTTTATTTCTGATAGAGGCGGAAGAATCAATGCGATTGCCTACGGTGCCTTGTTAGGTATATTCGGTGCAGCTTTGCAGTGCAGCGCACAGCAAACTTCTTGGATGTGCGGTGCAAGATTTGTGAATGGATTAGGAACCGGAATCCTTAATGCTGTGGTGCCTGTTTACTCGTCTGAAACAGCAGAGCACACCAGTAGAGGAGCTTTTATTTCAATAGAGTTTACTCTTAACATTTTCGGTGTTGTCGTCGCCTACTGGTTAGAATACGGCTTGAGTTATATCGATAATGGTTTTTCAGCATTTAGATGGAGATTTCCAATTGCATTCCAAATTATCCCATTGATACTTTTGTTTGCAGTTGTCTGGGTGTGTCCTGAATCCCCAAGATGGTTAGTGAAAAATGGACAATTGGAAAGAGCCCAAAAACTTTTGGTAAATATGAGGGACAGTGAAGAGGCTGGTTTGAAAGAATACGAAGAGATTTTGGAGGCAGCAAGATTCGAGGAAAAGTCAGCACTTTCTCCAAATTACCTCCGTATGCTCTTTGGATGGTTCTCCAGTGATGATCCTAAAAAGATTTCCAAGGCAAAGACACTTCATATCGCAAGAAGAGTGCAAATTGTGATTTGGATGCAAATTTTCCAGGAATGGGTTGGAATTGCTGGTGTTACTGTCTACCAGCCGGAGATCTTCAAGCAAGCAGGCTTTGGAACACGTAAGTCTGCTTGGCTCAGTGGCATAAATAACATTTTCTACTGTATTTCCACATTTGTGAACTTCTTCACTGTTGATAGATATGGAAGAAGATTCACGCTCTTTTGGGGTGCAATTGGACAAGGAGTTGCTATGTTTTTGGCAGGAGGATTCTCGAAGCTTCAGCAAATTCATCCTCACAATAAATCATATGGTGCAGCAAGTGCAAGCTTTGTTTTCATATTTACGTTTATCTTTGGTTCTACCTGGTTAGCGGTTCCGTGGTTGTATCCAACTGAAATTTTCCCCTTACATGTCAGAGCTCAAGGTAATGCATTTGGTGTTGTTGGTTGGTCGATCGGAAATGGCTGGTTAACTCTCTTGTGCCCTGTTATGTTCAACAGCATTGGTGAAAGAACCTTATATATTTTTGGTGCTTGCAATTTCATATCTCTCATTTTAGTCTATTTATTCTGCCCAGAGACTGCTAATAGAACATTAGAAGACATAGAATTCTTGTTTGCCAGTGAGAGTTGGTTGGCTTCAAAGAGTGAACAGGAGTTTAGAAGAATCAAAGAAATGGATCATAGCGATAGTTTCGACAAAGCTGATGAGTCTAGAAGCGACGGTTTTAATGAGAAGTTGGAGGTTGAGCATGCAAGTCTCAATTCTAAATAGTTATATTTTTGAATAAATTTAGAGATTATGTATCCCTTGCTTTGATTTCGATTTTTATGACTTTGTAATTATATTATCAATGAAGAAACCTTATTTTAATTATCTATGAAGAAACCTTATTGTAATTGTCAATGATAACTACCTGATTTTTCCTGCAGACATTACAAAGTATATCAGCTGTAAATTTGACTTATTTCACTCTATCAGATAACAACGTATCTTATTGCATTGCCTAAACTTCTAAAATAATCTATCTACACTAAGTTTGAAGCAGACTTATCATAGTGTTACCTGAGAAACGAAAAATGTCTTTACTTGAATCTCCGGTGGTTGCATACAATATATACCGTCGAAATATTAACCGCAGGATTTGCGCAATGAGACTAAGATAAGAGTTTGATTGATTTGGCAAGTGATTCCGGTTTCTCTTTCAATCCCGACTAGGTGCCCAAAAGATGGGCTAAAATATTCTCCTCGTTGAAACAATTAAGCTCATTGTTATATGCCTATCTCGCCTTGTTTCGAATCTCCAATATGTCGGTTAACTCGACAGATCCTATGGAACAATAGAGCGCAATAATAAGATAGGATACTTTGATTCGGTACCGACCAATCGATGGCCGGTCGTTATCTGAAAAGATAGCTAGCAATGGAAAGTTGATTAATAAAATATACAATAAAATGGACAAAATTCCTAATACAAAGTTTATATCAAAAGTGAAAGAAAGTAGTAGATAGCTGTTCAAGGTGCCATCTATAGGTCAAAAATGAGTGAAAAGGATTTTGACGCTGATGATAAAGTGGAACCAGTAGTTTCTTTCACTAGAGAAAATATTGGTAGAAACGATGTCATAACTACATTTTTATCGCCAAATGGAAAAACAGTCGAAGTTACCGGAGATGTTGATGAAGCAATGAAATTTGCCGTAGGGCATGAACAAATCCATCTTGATGAAGCAACGGATAGAAGGCTCTTGAGAAAGACCGACCTTTACTTATTACCTTTGATCTGTCTCTTGTATGCAACTCAGTATATGGACAAAACGACCATTTCCTATGCTGCAATAATGGGATTCGAAGAAGCCTTTGATATGAAGGGTACCATGTATTCGTGGTGTGGTACCGTCTTCTATTTAGGATATTTGGCATTTGAGTTTCCTGCAAATGTGATTCTCCAAAGACTTCCCGTCGCTAAAGTCACTGCCGCATTCATCGTTATATGGGGTATTATTTTATGCTTGCATGCTGCTCCTAAAAATTATGCTGGCATAATTACATTGAGAACACTTCTAGGAGTCTTTGAATCCGCGGTTACTCCAGCTATGGTGATTATCACTGGACAATGGTACAAGGCAGAAGAACAGTTTTTGAGAACATCAATTTGGTTCGCTTGTAACGGTATTGGTACCATCCTCGGTGGTTCAATAGCTTATGGAGTTTCTGTTCACGGTGATAGCTTTGGAATAGTTCCCTGGAAAGTCATTTTCCTTATTACTGGTTCCATTTCTATCTTCATCGGGTTTGTATTTTATTTTCACATTCCTGATAATCCTGCGAAAGCATGGTTTTTAACCGAAGAAGAGAAAATCCTCGTCGTTGAAAGAATTAGAAGTAACCAACAGGGGTTCGGTAATAAGCATTTCAAGAAATATCAATTCATCGAAGCCCTTACAGATGTAAATACCTGGTTGTTTTTTCTTTTCGCTATTGCATCTGATATTCCAAATGGTGCCTTGACGAATTTTGCAAGTATTCTCTTGAATTCAGACTTCAATTATAACCCAAAGCAAACATTATTAATGAACATGCCAGGTGGTGGAGTTGAATTTGTCGGATGTATTTTACTTGCTTGGCAGACAATCATTCCCCATCGTATGGCGGTGTCATTCATAGCTATGGCAATTGCCTTAATGTCATCGTGTATGCTTGCCTTTGCTGAGCAATCAAAGTACGCAAGATTAGCTGGTTTTTATTTGATGTACGTGTTTCCAACTTCTACAATTTGTTCATTATCGTGTTTCTCTTCAAATACTGCTGGACACACGAAAAAGATCACAACAAATGCAATTTTTCTTATAGGTTATTGTGTTGGTAACATTGTTGGTCCTCAAACCTTCATTTCAGCCCAAGCACCTTCTTATAACGGAGGAAAAATTGCCTTTGTTGTCTGTTACTGCGCTGCTTTAATACTTATATCTATGGTATATTACGTCTACTGGTCCAGAAACAAAAAGAAGGAAAAGTATGTAAAGGAATTTGGTGAAAAACCGTTAACACTTGAGAACTATGAGTTCGCGGATATGACCGATAAGGAAAATCCTAACTTCGTATATCGTCTTTGAAGCGAAGTATTGTCTTTCGTCATTTCATAGATTTGCTATATATTTCTAATATAAATTATGATTGAGCGTAATCATTTCAAGAACCTGCATGTATATTACCATTCATAGGTTATCGGTGTTTATCGCTGGTATCGGAGATTATTTATATCCGATCTTCCCGTTGTTTAGATGCAAAGAAACTTGAAAATTACTCTAATTGGCTCCATATGGTTAATTTAATTCACCGTCCCGGCACTATAAACCCTATCCTTATGAGCTGGTTACCCCCGGTTTTTCTAAGGAAATAAGGAGAACTATTACAGAAAAGGCTAAAGCTACATATACATACATATGTAAAAGATCTCAATTATGTTCCTCTTGCTATGTACGATCTAAATGAGATCCTTTTTTTCAGTTTCTTTATTGAACGAACTTCATTTTAGTGGAATTAAAATATATTCGTTATCAATCCTTACTTTCGAATAGGCTTTGAGAAGACGTTACCATTCTTACTCAGTTGTAGGAATAATAACTACAAGAGTGTAATTTAAGTGTGCTAACAATTTCAATCACGTGATATAATTAAGTACATAACACTTTTGTTGCCATCAACTAAACAACAAGGCTTATGCGATACCAAGCATGGACTTCAATACCCGGGCAACCTCCGATAGGAAGAGGCGAAATAGGGTATCTCAAGCTTGTAACTTCTGTCGTAAGAGAAAGATTAAATGTGATGGAAAAATACCTTGTCTGCATTGTGTTCTGCAAGGCTTTGATCAATGTACCTATGAAACTTTTAGTGGTAAAAAGCGAACTCAAAGGCTTTCTGGTCTGACTCCCTCGGTGGTCGAGGAACGATTACGTAAACTAGAGAATTTAATGGAGGACTTGGTAACAAGGCTAGATCCTTCATCTCCCACGTCTACCAAATCATCTAGGTCTTCTGGTGGCAAAATCGATAAAATCGATATTAGTAACAGCTATTCTACTAACACAATCAAGTATCCTGCACTAAGTAAGTCAAGTAATGGGGGTTCTAATACTGGGTCACGATCAGACTTTTCCCGTGAGAAGCCTTCATCAAGAAAAACACAAATAATGGAAATATTTTTTGGTTCCCATTCTTATTCAGGCTGCATTTCTTACAATAGTATTGATTGGATTAGAAAGAAACTAGATGGTGATGATCCTGATTTACTTAGTCCTTTCGAAAACTTTACCTCTGTTTTCGATGAATGTTTGAGCTTTACAGACACATGGTCTGAAGCCTCGTTTTGGGAAAAGCGTGCAAGACAACGTATGCTTTCAGGTATTTTCCCTACAGATCCCAGCTTAGTTTTCGATTTATTAGAGAAAAACTACGCAGATAATATTCTTGTAAATTATTTTTGCTGTTTCGAAGAAGTCATTAGTCTCTTCAAATTGTATTATGAAAATAAAACTGTTGACTCCGACCTGACAAGTACAACTGGAGATAAAATTTTCAGACCTTCTGAGCTACTCATTATGAATATGGCATTAGCAATAAGTATATCCACTAAGCTAGATAACCTTGGATATATGAGAGATACGGGTGATGAGAAGGAATTTGAAGTTTCTGTTCCAGATTTACTTGAAATACAAAAACAATGTATGGAGAGCTCCGTTTTTTATTACTATAGAGTACTGCTTATTAGCGACGGTATCCCTACTATTAAGGCATTATTATTGTTGATCGTGTACTCCGAATATACTTTGATGTATCCTCACGTTGACTTGGTGTTCACATGTTTGGTAACTAGGTTTGCTCAAGAAATAGGTTTGCATCGATTTGAAAGTTATTGCGATTTGCCCGAGAATGAAATAGACAACAGAAGAAGGCTATGGTGGATGTGTCAGTATTTTGATGTGGAGACGGCATACCGGTCTGGAAAACCTCCATTAATTAATATAAAAGATGTATCCTATCCTCCAGACTCCGTAAGAATGTTAAGATTCCCTTCCGTCGATGATACACAGTCCCCTTTAAATTGTGATTTCGAAAACTCATATGATTACAAAAGAAATAATTTTTTAACGTTTTACTATTTTATTGAGTCTTTAACAAAAATTCGAAATAAAACATATATCGAGTTGTTCAGCGCTACATCACCTACTGACTTTGTCGGTATGCAGAATATGCTTGATTGTTTAAACGATGAAATGGTTGAGATGTCAAAAATATTAGGGGAATATCGACCAAGGTTCTATAATGATCCACGGAATTCTATTTTTAAGCTTTTGAAAAATATCAACTCAAGCAATTCAGTTGAGGTATGCAGACTATTGTCATGTCACGTATGCTACTTTTCTCACTTGATGATATTGAATCGCATACCATCGTTAGCCTCTATCCTTCCAGAAACTGTTGACCCTGAAAGAAGATCCTCAGGCTATAGAACTATTGCTCTAGAAAGCTGTAGAACAGTTATGCATATGGCCTTGAGCTTTGATAGGAGCTTGATTCCTAATTCATTTATGAATATAATCTTACACCATGTTCATTCAGCGTTTCTATGCTTAATTTCCAAATGTTTGAATCATCCTACTTTACCTGAAACTTTAAATGATGTTAATTTGTTAACAAAAACTTCCCTTGAATTTTTTCCTAGAAATGTTAAGCCCTTATTCTGTTCTAAATTCAATTTGCTTGTGAAAGTTGACATTTTGTGGAGAATCCTTTTGAGAGTCACTATAAAGATTGTCGAATCAAACACAAACTTGAGATTCATAGATGATAATGAAAGGTTGAAAAATCATTTTGATGAGTGTAAAACGATGTATCCAGGTTTATTCACTAGTTCTCAATCGACTGATCGGGTCAGGTTTTCGAGTGATCATCTTGAAAATACTATCTTAGGGAAGAACGCTCCTTTCTCCTCTGAGAATAATAGCAATTTAAATCCGGGAACAGGTACACCTCCTATAAATTTACCTTTACCTACTGACTTGGATGCAGATTTTTCTGATTCCTATCCACATTTAGGAAGTCCATGGAAATTGAACAGCCCATTTCACCGTACTGAATATGGTTCCAATCCATATGATGTAACTGATCTATCAAATTTGCCTAACCTTTTTTTTGACAATAACTTTGGGATATAACTTTGGTGTATTTTGTATATAACTATCTGATTAGTTTACTTTTCCTCCACTTTTAGTAATGTTGCATGCATGTATATATGAAGAATGTTTTTCTAAATCTAGTTTGCGACTTAAAGTTGCTAAGAGCTTTCGGTGTTTCGCAACTGTTTGTAATTATTAATTTGAAGCCTCATGAACGGCCATATAAAACCAATCTATAAATATAATGTGACCTTTGAATGGTTGGTGGTTCCAGCTTAAATAGAACACTATAACTCAATATAATTTGTATATATACCTTATCTGTTCAGAATCCTAATATTGTTTGACCTGTATAAGCGTAATCATAGAGCGGTCCTTCCACTAATATTGGCTGCAAATTTGAATAAATATTTTATGCAAAAATGTACATCAAAGATTATTTGTTGGCTTCAACCACTTAGATTAACAGAGAGATAATAAATACAAATGATGTGAGATCTTCATTGAAAAAGTAATTAGGACACCTATCTGCTAAAAATTATCGACAAATTACCTAAGAAAAGTATCCGAGAAGATCACTTAATACTAAATCTACAGCGAAAACTTAAATCGTGGTTTCTATCATCAGGTAATTAAATTCATAGTGTGTATTATTCATCATTGCACCATATAATCTAGATTTAAGACTCATTATCTATTACTCAGATGGATTTAGATCTAAAAAGAGATGCCAAGAAGTCTATCTAGTATTTCTATTGTTTCCTTTTTTATTTTAGGCTTTAATAGTTTCATCAAGCGTTTGGGGTTTCAATTTCAGATAGTTACTCATCTCTTCTGTTTTTGTAGATTTGAAACTCAGCTTATCACCAAAGACTTCCTTTGGGACCCTTTTATTTGTTATGAAAAGACTACCGATTAATGATAAACCAGCTAATCCAACAGTAAAATAGAAGATACGCTTGATTGCATACATAATATATGTCTTGATAAAGATTTGAGCTCCAGGAGACAAGTTATATAACGCCCTTGGAGAATTAACTAACAAATTGAGCGAAACTTTTGCCAATTCCCTGCGTAAATTTTCATCTGTGATATTAGGTATTGCAGAGTGAAGTTTGTTTCTAAGAGTTGCGATATAGATAGTCTGTGCTAAAATCGTACCTAGTGTTCCTCCTAGAGATCTGAAAAAATTTACAACGACAGTAGACATTATAGTGCCACCTGTGATATTTGGTGCAGATAGTTGGCTCGCCGTAAGTGCTGTTTCGCTAGAAATACCAAGTGCAAATCCCACTAAGATTTGTGGACCGAATTTCATTGCTGTCAGTGAATTAATATTAATCAATGATAATAGGCCGCAGCCCAAGGGCCCAAGAATACCTCCTAAAATAGCGTACGGTTTAACATAGCGAGTGACCTTCATAAGAATACCAGTTACAATAGAGCCTACTATTACCAGGATGATGACTGGTAATAAGTGGACACCAGATATCCATGCACTTTCATTACAAACTTCTTGAAAGTAAATAGCAATGTACATGATCGTTGCCATCAAGTATGCCGATGTTGCAAAAAACTGCACGGATGCTGCATTAACTCCAGAGATCTTTATGATAGCTGCTGGAAAAGTAGGATACTTTGAGTATTTAAAATTCCAGAAGCAGAATAGAATCAATGCAAATACACCAACTACAAAACAAGCTATCACTGTTCCAGAGCTCCAGCTGTATTGATAGCTCCCTCCGAAGGTCAATGCTAGAAGAAACACCACTAATCCCCCCGTTAGTAAAATTGTACCCAAATAATCAATCATCTTTAAATTTTTCCTAAAATTTGATGCTATTTTAGGAGGGTTGAAAGAAACGAACAAAAAGGCAAAAGCAATACATCCAATAGGCAAATTAATATAGAAGCACCATCTCCAGGATACATGACTTGTAAATGCACCACCAAGGAGTGGACCCACAACTGAAGCAACGGCATAGACAGAACTAAGCATGGATAAGACAAATGGCCTCCTGTTAAGAGGGACGACTTCTGAGATTATTACATATGTAGTAGACTGTAATCCTCCTGCTCCAATTCCAGCCAAAACTCTGCCACCAATTAACATATTCATACTATTTGCTAAAGCACACACTAGAGAGCCTGCTTCAAATAAGACAATAGACGAGTACATTGCATTTTTACGTCCAAAAACAAGTGCAATTCTCCCCCACGTAGCTGTTAAAGCGGTAATTGAAAGAAAAAACCCAGAAGGAAGCCAGGCTATCTCTCCAAAGGAATTAAATTTGTTACTTATAACTGTTAATGTAGTGGCAATAATTGTTTGATCTAATGCCGAAAGGAACATAGACATGAAAAGCGAAAGAATACATAACACTAATTTCGTACCATATAAGTATTGTTCTTCGGCTTTTGTCCCATCGCCTGCATCATCTTGTTTGTAAACTTCGTTTTCAAACTTTTCTTTTCTTGCTATCTCATCATTTTCCATGATCTAGACTAAAACTTGCCAAAGGTACGAAGCAAGTGATTTTACGATGAATAACCTTAAGGTATTAAGAAGGAAGCAATAGCTGGTGCGAATATATAAACTTCAAAAACAGAAGACTTCTGATGGTCAAACTTTTCAATTCTCGCGTATCTTATCGATTTAGGCAAGTCTCCTATTCAAAGAATTAATTAAGTTAGTCCTGCCCACAATATTAAATGTGATTTTCAAATTAGGATACAAGATCACTTATAATTTCTAAAATTTCTGTATAGTCAAAACAAAAACATTGCTCCCAATCTCCTAAAATAAAGAATTATTTAAGAACCAAGTGGTTGTATCGCTGAATACTTTTCGTTTTATAAATTTGTTCTGTCTGAATCTTTATAAAACTGTGCCTTCTTAGTGATTCTCTCATTCGGTTGTATACAGTATTAAAATATTCACCAAAATAATTAATAGCTTGAAATCATTTGTTGATACATTTCCACTATAACAGTAATATTTATGATTAGTGACTAGAATAATACTATAACCTATCTCAATGAAATGACTAAACTTAGTCTAGCGCCAATTGAAAGGATCGACTCAATAGATTATGATGACCTAGTGAATGACGCAAAGAAGATTATAAGTTCGCTTCAAACGTGGAAGGAAGGGAAATCGTATGACATTCCATATAGAGTCTCAGAAAGTAAGAACGTTGTCACTAGAACTTTTAGAAACATCAATGTGAACAATTCTTATTGGTGTGGAAGAGTGACTGATTTTTCAGCAGCTAGTGATGAATTTAAGCATAAATTGTACAGCAAGTTGGATAATTTCCTAGTTGGTTCTACAACGAATATAAATAAGAATCATTCTGTATACGAAAAAGAGTACATTTCTCCATTATATGATGTCCATTATGAAGAGTCACTGAGTTCAAGTCCTAACCTGATAACCTATAAAGCTGCATTAGCGTATAAATTCCAGTTTCCCTTGCAAGTACGCATGTTTTACGAACTTATTCATGTAATTAGATACGAAAACCAGGCATATATAATATCAGTGGCCATAGATCCCTCTAATTTTGAAAACATTCAAAAATTTGATTCAAAGCATACTATTGGAAAATACACCTCCATAGAGCATATTAGTTTTGATCCAGAATCCGGTTCTTTACTTTGGAGCATGTGTACTACATCTGACCCTGGTGGTGCTATTCCTTTTTGGCTCTTGAAATTGACAATTCAAAAGGAAATATCAAAAGACGTTATTAGATTTTTGCAATGGATTCCCAAGGAATAGTCCTTATGGTATAAGTTAACAAGAGAAGCAAGAAATATTTCTTCAATTGTCGTAACAATCTGGGCTACTCATTTGGAGGGAATAGCAAGTATGCTAAATGATCAGTCCAAGCAGTATCATGGAGAACCAGAAACTTGTAACGGTTTCTCCAATTGTCTCCAATCCTTCGATTTTTTTCAATGATCAATGTATCAGCACCAGTTAATGTCAATCTTGCAGCAACATTCAAGCCACCGTGTCTTCCACCGACTATTAAGACAGTTCGTTGTTTTTTTATCTCCCCAAACAAAGTCTTCCATCTTTTTTCTTTCCATGACACTCTGTTTTCGTGTTGACCATAATTTACACCTTCTGGTCTCAATCTACCAAGATGTTCTTCACTTCCCTTAATGCTCTCAAAACCTGTATAAATTGAGTTGGCCTTTAATCATTGAAATATAAATGAAATCTTTCGTAAGAAGATTCAAATTCGTGTAATGTTTATATGAATTTCGGTGTTTGATTGAAATGTCCTACATAAAATGTAGTTAGCGCATGGTGCCAGTACGAAAATACTCAACCTAGAATTGAAATATTCTCTCGAATCTGCCTACAACGGTGTTGGAAAGAGTCGCAACAGTAATGGTTGCGACTATTAATTTTTTTGGAAGCATGCCCACAATATTATAAGGGTAATAATTACAAAAGTAAAGAATGTCAAGCGAAGGCTTTCAATGTCTGTACAAATATAGATATTATCAAAGATTTCAAATTCCATAACATGGTTCTTTAAAAAAAAGAGAGGAAGAACTATGCTTAAATAGACAAATAAAGAAGAAAAACTATAGTCATTGTTCCGAATATCTTGTGATTGTCCTCCCAAGTTTTCTCGCCTTCAACATGCATAGATGATCTTGCTGATTCATGGAAGACTAACAAGGATGTAAAAAAAGTATCTATTCTCTTCAAGATAGAGAGACTTTATTCTCTGAGTATATCGAAAAACCTGGAACCTCTATTTCCTCTATCACTAGATCTCTCAGTATCCTGATTCGTACTCCTCAGAAGTGGGTGAGATAATACAATTATCCCAGTACTGAAGAGCTTATACTTCTAAAAGCCAAAAGAAAAGTCATAACCCAAGCTTAACGGCGACCATAAAGACTACTTGAAGAATTTTGTAGATGAAAATCCTTCCTCTAACGTCAACGATAAGATGAATGCTCTTGATGATTTCTTTTGATGGTTTGAGTGTAAGCAAGACCTCTTTATATAGGTTCTTGAAAGAGTAGTGTGTCCTTTTTTCAAATTAGTTCGTAACAAAAGCACCGCAAGAAAATCAGTAGCGAAGATTCAACAAAGATTTTAGTACGCCACTCAGGTAATAGAGTCCGATGTGAGTTTTCTATCGAATTCCGTATTTATTTTCAAGCGGGTCAATGTCAATGTGAAGAGATCGGGAGGTTAGGCTTCAAAAGGAGAAACACCTGTTGTAAAAATTCCCTTCACAAGAGCGAAGAATTGTACCATATTAGGAGCTGTTTGCTACCATGGATTCGTTGAACTGAACCTTAGAAAGTCAAAAGCTGCTGTTCTGAATAAAAAGAAAAGAGTAACTGGTGAAAATTCCCAGAAGATTAAAACTGTGACTGTCACGGGCCACTACAAACAATCATTCTTTTATTTGATGAATGTCTGGATCAACATCCTTTTTTGAAGACTGCTTACCTAGTTATGGATGACGCTAGAATCCATAAAAATTCAAGCATCAGTAGAATTGTTTCCTCTCGTGGATATAGAGGTAGCATATTCCGTTAAGTCAATCTTGTTTGGTTGTATTTGCTTCCCAGGTTGACCATGCTATAAATAAGAAAGCTAACCTACACAAAAATGTAACCACCAGGATATATAAAGCTATATATATATTTAACCTTCTGTCTTTCAATATACGTAAAGCGTACTGAAATATAATTGCTTCCTAAATTTCTAGTGGCTGCGAAATTCCTTGGTGTAGTGTTATGAACACTGCTACTGAACCAAAACTTGACTCGAGATAAGTGAGCTTTGGAATTGATGTGAAAATTGACCACCACTGTGATGAAATAATATGCTTTATCAAAATGGAGTAGATTAATATACATCCAATGAGGATATATATAGATGAACATTTGGTGACTACTCTGATCTAAATTCTAGTTCCATATTTTTTTTGCAGCATTTGAGCATATCCAAAGGAAATATTGGCTTAGACCTCTATATTGCAAATTAGTGAAGTAAATTGCGAAATTCATATATAAGCCATATATTTATTTCAAGTCTATTTCATCTCAGAGATTTTATATCAGGTAGTAATATCATAACTGGAAAATCAAAATGACAAACAAAAAACCAAATTTCATTGTGATTGTTGCTGATGATTTGGGCTTCACAGATGTCAGTGCATTTGGGGGAGAAATTGATACTCCAAACCTTAAGAAATTAGGTGAAAATGGACTTCGATTTACAGATTTTCATACAGCATCGGCATGTTCACCAACAAGATCCATGCTATTATCGGGAACTGATAACCATATTGCAGGATTAGGTCAAATGGCTGAATTTGCTAGAGATATACCCGAGAAATTTAAAGGTAAACCAGGATATGAAGGATATTTGAACTTTAGAGTAGCAGCATTATCTGAGATTTTGCAAGATGGGGGTTATTATACTTTCCAATCGGGTAAATGGCATCTAGGACTCCTTCCAGAATATTGGCCTTCAAAGAGAGGATTCGAAAAATCATTCACCTTATTGCCCGGGGCAGGTAACCATTTCAAGTACTTTCCTAACGCCAAAGATAAGAGTAAGCCAGTTAATTTCATGGCACCACTTTTCCAAGAAAATGATAAGTCGCTTGATCCTTTTACATTGCCTGAAGATTACTATAGCACTGAATATTTCACTGACAAGTTCATTGAATATTTGGATTCTGATGAAACGAGAGATGACAGACCATTCTTTGGGTTTTTGACATATACAGCCCCCCACTGGCCCTTCCAGGCACCGATAGAAGTTATTGCTAAATACAAAGGCATTTATGACAATGGGCCTGCTGCCTTGAGGTCCAAAAGATTAGCTAATGCCATTAAGTTGGGAATTGTCCCAGAAGGTGTTGAAGCTCACAAGGTAGAGACCCAAAGAGATAGGCCCTGGAGTGCTTTGACAGACGAGGAGAAGAAAATTGAAGCTAGAATTATGGAAACTTATGCTGCTATGGTTGATATTTTGGATCAAAATATTGGAAGACTTATCCAGAAGTTAGATGCCAAAGGAGAACTAGACAACACTTTCATCACATTCATGTCGGACAATGGAGCTGAAGGTATGATGATGGAAGCCTTACCTGTCAAGAGTGAGAACTTTCAAGTTAATATTGATAAATACTTTGACAACTCCTTGGACAATATTGGTCGTTATAATTCCTTTGTTTGGTATTCAGATCAATGGGCACAAGCTGCAACTGCACCTTCTTATATGTATAAAATGTGGGCAAGTGAGGGAGGTATACGATGTCCATTAATTATCCACTACCCCAATCTTATAAAGAATGAAAATAGAGGATTAGTTAAGAGTGGTTTTACAACTGTCATGGACATATTACCTACCATCTTGGATCTAGCAGAAATAAAACAACCAGGCGAAATTTTTCAAGGAAGAAAAGTGGCTCCAATTAGAGGAAAGTCTTGGCGTAAATATCTTACAGGTGTTGAAAGTTTTGTACATACAGAGGATACAGTGACCGGATGGGAATTATTTGCCCAGCAAGCGATCCGTAAAGGGAGATATAAAGCACTCTATATTCCAAAGCCTATGGGACCTGATAGGTGGCAACTTTTTAATCTCACTAAAGACCCAGGTGAAACTAAAGATCTCGCTGAAGTCGAAAAAGACAAACTTGATGAGTTGCTTAAACACTGGACAGATTATGTTGCAGAGACAGGTTTGGTAGAATGTACTGATGTATTTTATGATGCACTAAATGCACACTACGACCCTTTAACTATAGAAGATTAGTATGCAATCAATTGTTCTGAATTAGACTGTCTCTATTGAAATACAATAATCTAATATTTTGCTCAGAAGTATAATATTGAGATTACAATACATCATCACCTTATTTATTTCAAATGAAACTCGTTTTCTAAGGGCTAGAGATAAAAGCTTCACATGTGTATCACTAGAATGTCCCTGCTTATGTAATCTTTCATACAAATAAGCTTTAACAGTTAGAATACGGAGTGACAATAATATAATAATATCTGACATTAGTTATACGTTATATGGACATTATTTAACATGAGGTGGATGCGTAGGTGTCAAAATGTTTTCATCATTTGATACTTTTCCACTTGATGGTCTTACCTATAAAACCTGGATCACTGAGAATTAAGTTGATAGAAATGATTCAAACACTAATAAAGGGACGAGAAAAGGCATTAATATTTTTCATTTTCAAATTCGTCTGTAGTGTCCTTCACTCTCTTGAATACAAGAACACCAAGACATAATATTCCAAGAAGTAAAATACCCCAATAGGACCCAAACATTCTGACAAATGACACTTTTTGTGCATCAGTTCCAAAAGCAATAGCAGATGCAATTGCACCCATTACCTTGAAATACCCCGAATACATGGCAGCTATTTCAGGATCGTTTGATAAGGCACCTATGATCCAAAAAGCATAACACTGAATCATTCCATCTTGCCAGCCATAAAAGAAGTATAAGACCATATACCTTGCGGCTTTTGCTCCATCCTTCATGTCTAAAGGAGGATTATAGGGCAAGTTACGGTTAGATTCTTTCATTGGAAAATATCCACATAAATTCACAACAAATATGACGAGCGCAAGAATAACCCAACCATAGATCGCCCTCTTTCTTCTCTTGAATATAGAAGAATCTAAAAGAAGACCAAAGAAAACTGCACCAAGCATCTGGGAAATACCGTATAAAAGACCATTGACAGCTCGTGTCCTGACGTTAAAGAAATATCCATTGAAATCATTAGCCTGATAGGCAGTATAAAACAAACCAGAAAATGCAAAAGGTAAGAAGAATACGAACATAGGTTCTTTCTTACTTGCATAATAAATATCAATGAGTTGTCTCTTAAAGCTTTTATGAGCAGTTTTCTTAACTCTGGTTCCATCGGTACGAATCATCTTTTCGGGATTAGCCACACACAAACCTACGAAAATTCCCAATATCATTAATATTGTGACAGCGGCGTACGTTCCATTTGAAACACTACCTGAGTTGTCATTATGCAAATTTTGTACCACAGGAATTATTCCACCAACCACACTTCCTAAGAATGAAAGGAAGAAGAAAATGGAGATAAACCTTCCCTTTTGGGGCTCTGTTGCATATGCTGTCATTACAGTTCCACAAGAAACCCAAAGCACTGCTGCTCCAAGACCACAACAAACCCCTCCAATGTAAATTGCAACAATTCCACCTTTTTCTGGCACTCTTCCACTCGCAACATTATTGTAAACCCAGAATGCTGCTCCGTATACGGTATACCCCAATGCACCAAGTGATAGCGTTATTTTAACCCCAAAATAGTTGACGACTGGACCTCCTACAAGGGCTAAGGCTGCAAATAATGCATAAAGAACTGTATTTGCATTATCAGCCGTCGTAGCATCAACTTGACCGCTACCTCCTAAGGAAGTTAAAACATTGAACATTCCTACTGCTAAGAAGTTTGTGAATCCGGCCAATACTACTTGAGTATAAGGATGAAAGAAATTAGGAACTTTGAAGAGTCCTAGATTCAATGATCTGTCTGGATTTAGCACTATTTCGTGATCTAAATGCTCTAAGTCATCAATATCAGTAATGTGTTTCTCATCGACTTCTACGTTAATCTGACTCTGTTCCTTCTTTGAAATAGAAGGTGACGTTAAACTATCACTATGCATTTGATAATGAAGACTCTCTGACTTAAGGGCTAGGCGATAAAATCTAATAGCCACGTCGATTTTCAACAATGGTAGAAACTGTAGACTCTTAAGTATCGTTACTTCAGACTACGTAAAAGCGTTGGTGGGGGGTATTTCCTTTAATATTTAGTGGGGAAATTCTTATCGAAAAGTTGGTGGGGTGCACGTAACTTACCAGATAAGGGTGGGTGGGGGCGTATGATTTTACTCCAAGAATAGGACGACCCAATATAATCTGTAGCTACTGGCAACTAGTTATCCGTTAAAGTTGAATTTGTTATATCATAATAATGTATATACTTTCAAAATATTTGTTAACCCCAAAATTCATTTTTCTTTATGCCTTTGGTATCTGTTTCAAATTTAAATATATGACCACCTACATCGCCAGATTCTCCATTATAGCCACTAACGGCATAGATTATGTTACGGTTTTCACCACCCCATGTAGTGCAAGTCAACTTCTTGGAATTGTAAGTGATTTTCTTCTGCAATTCTCCAGTTTTACTGTACACTCTTATAGAAGAGTCGCCATATATAGCAATCCATAGATTACCATCAACGTCAGCTACCATCCCATCAGGTTCACAGTTACTTCCCCTCAAATCAATGAAAATCTTTTTGTTTGAAATATTTCCACTGTCGGCATCGAAATCGTAACTGTATATCAATTGAGCGACAGAATCATTCAAGTACATTTTAGTATTGTCTGGACTCCATGTTAAGCCATTACCACATAACAAACCTGATTCCATTTCCGTTAAGGTTCCATCTGGATCATATTTCCAAAGTCTACCTAATGGCGTCCCATAATCAGACGGAAGCTTGCCTCTTCCGTAAGCCAACCCTTTCACATCTATCTCTGCAGCCCAAAACCTGCCTTTGCAATCAACTCCTCCGTCATTAAATCGTCTAATATGTCTTTCATTTTTTGGGATTATCTCTTTCAACACATCTAATTTACCCGTAATTTCATCCAAGAAAGCAATTCCTTGATAATATGCACAAATATAGGAGTTTGGTACATTTTTACGGAAGTACTGAACTGTAACACTGTCATCCAAATCAATAACCCTAAGTCCGGGTCTAGAAACATTTGTTTTGCCGACTGAAGAAGAGTTGATTTTATTTTCTGGATATGGGTGCACTGCATCGTCATTCAGTGGGTCAATTTGCAAGATATGAAGCTGTGGAGGATTAGCAAGACAGTCAACATAATGCAAGGTATGGTCTGATTCCCTATAAATTGGGGCTTCTCCTAGAACACATGGTCTTTCAAGGACATAAAATGGGTGGCCTCCTTCAATAACAGACATTTTTAAATTACAGTTATCAACAACACGTATCTGACTACTTGATATCTATAATTCACAGAGTTGTCCTACGCTTCTCTCTATAAATTTTTCAGCTTCGAATGTTTTTCCTGTACAATAGAGACTTTTACATAATGTCCAAAAGAGGTTGAAATATTATCGGTGGGGGGTACAATATGGTGGCGGCGCGAGACGATAGAGAGGCTCCCCTTGTTTATCAGCGATACGTTACATTGCTGCAGAGTACACTTTATTAGCCCTGGTGCAGATAAGAACGTTTGGTGCATATCGTTCAAATCAATCATATCTAATGATACAGTCTGGCCCAAAGAATTCCATAAGCTAAGTTGTTTCTTGCTATCTCTCTTATTAGTATTCCATAGAATTTTACGTCTAAGTCATGGATAGAAAATATTATGATCTCAGTGATCTTAAAATGATTGTTTCTATCTGGTCGTTTGCAATTGGTGAGGCGAACTTGCATTACTATTTCTCTGGAGTCTATTTTCCTGTTGCCTTAAATAATCGTCTCTATCTTTTCTTTCATTAAATTAAGTGAAATTGTCTCTGAAAATGCCATCTGATTATTTTGGAAATTCGAGAGGTCGTGTTTACGCCATATTTTGCAGCCAGATCGAAACACTGAAAATCTATATTTACCACGTATCAGATGAATTTTCAGTTAATCATTCACCGCCATTATTGTAAATAACTTGCTTCCATAGCTAATAGCAAGGGATTCAAAAGACAATTAGATTTGTTACGCAATAGTGAAAGATACTGGAATTATTTTGTTAGCAAGCATTCAACAATTTTTATATACACATATACGTAGCCTTTGTGAAGAAGCATATAGATTTCTTTTATGAGGATAAGACTTTTCTGGCAATTTCTCAATCTCAAAAGGAGTTGGAACTGTATCAGCCCATCTCAATAAATGAATTTTCATGTTTGCTTCTTGATCACCACCTCCAAATATTATCAAAGGTCAAATACTAATTGATCTGCTACTACAGTGGACCATATTTTAATTCTCAGATAGAGTAAACCGAAATATTAAAAAGTCATCGATATATTGGCAATATAAACATAATTATACTTCAATATATAATAGAAGTATTTTTTCAAGATTGCTTCGTAATCAATGGTTGACAAATATAAACATAGACATAAACATTAACGTAAACTTAAACACTAAACTATATGAATTTTGTTTAATCATAAATTTCAAGAAAATAGAGAAGTTAATTCAAGTCTTCAACTTCCCTCGTAATGATCAACATTTCTTAGTAACTCATAGTAAAACACAACCCCTTCGATGTGAGCATCCAATTGAACCCTTTCATCTACCGCATGTGCATTAAATCTCTTGTCTTGTCTAATAGGAGAAAATCTATAGATGTTGTCAGTCAAATCCCAATAATGACGAGTATCAGTATTTCCTGTCATACACGAAGGAGCCACAACAACGTCTTTGCGCTCTTCGGGCAGTTCATTATCGTATGTAGCAAAGTCTTCGAAAACATGTTTAATAGTTCCTCCTAAAATTTCCCAAGATGGATTTTTAAATGGATTAGTAACTGGGGCGGCTGGGATATATGCCTCTTCGGAAATTTTAAGCAAGCCATGTGTAACTTCTTTTAGGTTGACGTTATCCTCAAAAGCTTCGATATCCAAATCAAATTTGTGAGCAATCTTTGAAGCAGCCTTTAAGATCTTCTTCTTAACTTCATCTATGGAAGATTCGTAAGAAATTCTGTGATTAATTTTCACACTTACCTTCTCAGGTAAGGCATTAATCTTTAATCCACCAAATATGATATCCACAGCTTGAGTAGTCGAGACCAATACCTTCCTGGTTATGTCAGTTGAAATCTCAGAGAGAACTCTTTTCTTTGCATTCTTATTATGAAGTAATTTGGATATATCGGACTTCATCTTCCTGCTTAACTTACTTGAAACCTTTGCTTCACATTGCAACTGATAAAAGAATGGATTTTTGGAGGAAATATCTAATGGGTATTCCTTATCCTCAATTTCATGAATTAAATCCGAAATAATTCCAATCGCGGTATGTTTTGGAGGAACGGAAGAATGTCCTCCAACAGTAAGTAAATCAATAGCAATATCGACATGTCCTTTCTCACCTGTTGAAGGAAGAGCAAATCTTGACCCATGGATATCTTGGACACCTAAACCTCCTTCATCAACAATTAAAAAGATTGATTTCTCTCCATAAGTTTCTTTCAAAAACTGTCCTATTTTAGTTGCTCCTCTATGCCCACTAGTTTCTTCATCAAATCCCAATGCAATAATTATTGTTCTTTTAGGCTTGAAGTTTCGTGTAAGTAACTCTTCCACTGCTTCAAAAACAGCAACAACATTATTCTTACAGTCGCTTGATCCTCTTCCCCAAAGATATTCTCCGTCGAATACTCCTTCGTAGGGAGGATATTTCCAACGTTCAGTAGTTTCAGCAGGAACTGGGACAACATCTTGGTGCCCAGCTAATAAAATGGGCTTCAAATCTTTGTTTTCTCCCTCTAAAGTGAAAACTAACCCGTACGTGTTGATTTTATCGAGTTTTGCAGTAGCAGAAACCTTGGGGAATGCACTCACTAAGTAATTGCTAAAATTATCAAATATTTTCCATCTTGGGTCTTCATCTACTTCTCCTAAGTCATCAAAATTTTCGGTAGGTATTTTTACTGATTCACTCCACACACTCAAAGAATGATTTCTAAACTCATATGAATTGAAGTATTCAAGATTAGACAATTCTGAAGAATACTTAGGCGTCAATTTTTCAAGACTAGGACATAAATCCTCAAAAGAGTCCTCACTTTTGAAATAGTTTATAATATGGTTTCCATATACTGTTAGTCCGTAATATAAACATACTAGTCCTAAGGTAATGTGAAATATGATGCTCGTCTTTCGAACTGGAGGTTTGCTTTTGATCACTTCCTTACTCAAAGGAAGCTCTTCCTTTAAACGTGGCATCTTTCTTATGAACCAATTGATTTCAATAGAATGAAGTAGGTGAAAATAAAAGTGTCACCTAATTATCCTATTTAAATGAAAAATAGTAATAAGCCATTACAAATATGAATACACTAGTAGGTTTGACTATCTTATCTACTTTTTATCACGGGATTAAAATTCCCCTTATGCCATTCCATATTAGGAATTATATCCCGACAAACAAATGTGGATGCCAAAAATGTACCTTTTAGAACGCCACGCCCTTACGAGCGCAATATTGAAGATTAAATTTGATTTCAGATTGTTCATTGTTTAAATTAGCGCAACTTGTAACAAAAGTAAATTGCCATTATTATTAACATTTGTAGCGACGTCGACTGCTATGAATGAGTTGTGGCTGCATTCTACACATTGTGCTTCAAATTAACACTAAATAATAGGTCTTCACAAAGCTACTGAGGCAAATATTGCAAAGATTCCCAAATGATTTCAAAGATTCATGGCAAAATACTTGTAAAGTGAAGGCTCAGTTGGGAGCAGCGCACAAACCCTAAATTATATTATGAGACATCTTTGAGATAGAAATGGAAATGTGGTCAGAGTCACATATAAAAATTTGGAGCCAATGCATTTTACTTGTATAATAAATCCATACCGATAAGAAGCTGATAAGTTGGTTAGAAACTAGGCGATAAATTTTAACCGGCCTAAATGAATGAAAATATGCCGCCCGTAAAATTCCTAATCTGTGAAAAAACAAGGTTTTATATATGGTGCCGCTTAGCCGTATGACCAAACAAGCAACATTATTGGATCACTTGATTAGGACCATTCAATAGTGATATGATATTCAAATAAATACATAAATTAACGATGATTCACTAGAATTAAAATTTAGAAAACATTTGTATATAGGGCGATTAACCATGAAGTTAGCAGCTGTCACCAGCACGGAGACAAAAATTGTTGATAGTGTTGTTGTACCTGATGTCGAAGAATATGAAGTGAATTTACATTCTGTTGCTTCCCATGCTCATTCCTTGGGTGAAATTGGAGAAGGTTTCACATCTGACCAGAAGTTTACCATTTTAAAGAGGATGCAATTTGATGGCTTAGTTTCTTTGGATGATATTCCATTGCAAGCAGCCTTCATGATTGAGAAAATGGAAGCAATGTCAGACGAGAAAGCACTTGAAGTATTAAAGCATTCACTTGAAGAATATGATAATGATATCAATTTCCCTTTTGAAACCTACGAACTTATAGAGAAGTTAGTTAACTCTTACCAAGGTCGTAGTGATTTAGGGTTCCAGAATAACTTGGAAACAGAGAAAAAGGATGCGTTCGTGAAAGAAGACATAACTGATGTTTTGAAGAATAGCGAAGAGCCTGGATCGGAAAAAGAAAAGGAAGTAAATTCTTCTACTTTGGAAGCAAATGATGACGAATACTACTCTACTATTTTTGATTGGTCATTGCAAGCAAGGATTGAAGCTTCTCTTATTCTTTTCTGGTCACCATATCCTGAAGTTAGATCTGTGACTGATCCATATGATGATCCAACTATACCTTGTGAAACTTTAAGAGTGTATGTCATTAGTATAATCTGGGTAGCTATCGGTGCCTTTGTTAATCAATATTTCGCTCAAAGACAACCTAGTATTTCATTGACTACTGCAGTTATCCAAGTGTTAATCTATCCATGTGGTTATGGTTGGGCAAAAATAGTTCCTGATGTGTCTATTCCTATTTACAAGAACTTTAAAATTGCCTTAAGTCCTGGTCCATGGACAACAAAAGAACAAGTTTTATCTTCCATCTTAGTTGGAGTTGCAAACACTTACCCTTATATTGAAGGTCCGTTATATGTTCAGAAGATGAAAATGTATTACGATCAGAAGTATGCAAGTTGGGGATATCAAATTTTGTTAGGATTATCAACTCAATTCATTGGTTTCGGTTTTGCAGGGCTTGTTAGGAAATTCAGTATTTATCCTGTTAAATCCTTTTGGCCAACTATATTACCAACATTGGCTATAAACAGAGCCTTATTGGTTCCTGAAAGAAAGGAGAATATTAATGGTTGGGTTATATCAAGATATTACTATTTTTTTGCAATTTTTGCTTTCTCATTTGTTTACTTTTGGATTCCTGATTTCTTATTTCCAGGTCTTTCAGTATTCAGTTGGATATCATGGATCAAGCCTGATAATTTTAAATTAGCTACAATAACTGGATTCCAATCAGGATTAGGATTAAACCCATTCCCTACATTTGACTGGAATAATATCAGTATCAATGGATTAACACAACCATTGGTGTACCCATTTTACACTACTTTAAGTCAGTATTTGGGTATGTGGATTTCCTTTTTTGCAGTTGTTGGAGTCTATTACTCTAATTATTACTGGTCTTCTTATTTACCTATCAATTCCTCGGCAATTTTCAGCAATCAAGGTGTACCTTATGATATTACTAAAATTTTAACCAACAATGTTCTTGACCAAAAGAAATATGATAAATATGGACCACCTTATTACTCTGCTGGTAATTTGATTGTTTACGGTGCTTTCTTTGCATTGTACCCATTTTCCTTTTTTTATACAGCACTTACTAATTGGGGTGCCATTACTTTTGCGATGAAGGGATTATATTCAACTATCAAGGACTTTAAAAGGTCTTCATTATCAGGTTATAATGATCCACATAGTAGAATGATGAGTCGTTATAAGGAAGTTCCAGAATGGGCCTACTTGGTTATTTTGGTTATTTGTTTGGTTCTAGGAATTATCTGTGTGGAAATATATCCAACTGAAGCACCAGTATGGGGTATTTTCTTCAGTGTTGGACTTAATTTTGTATTTTTGATCCCCTTGTCTATCCTTCTCTCCATTACTGGATACCAGGTTACTATGAATGTTTTGGTAGAGTTAATTGTTGGTTATGCTTTACCAGGTAAGGGTGTGGCCAGTATGATTTTGAAATCTTTCGGTACTCAAACTGATATACAAACCGAAAATTATATGTCAAACCAAAAGCTTGGACATTATGCTAAAATTCCTCCTTGGGCTGCATTTAGGGGACAGATTTTAACAACTTTTATAAGTTTGTTCATTTCATTGGCTATCATAAATTGGCAGATTGACTCTCTCGATGGTTTATGTGATCCTACTAATAAGCAAAAATTTACATGCCAAGGTGATGCTGAGGTTTTCTATTCAGCATCGGTCTTGTGGGGTGTGATAGGCCCAAAAAGAGTTTTCAATGGTTTATATCCTCTTTTGCGTTGGTGTTTCTTAATTGGATTCCTTTTAGTATTTCCATGTTATTTTATTCATAAAAAACTTCCAAGGAAGTACTTTCAATATTTCCAACCCACACTTATCATTGGAGGAATGGAAAACTGGGCTCCATATAATTTATCATACTTTACCGGTGGGTTCTATTTTGCAATTGCCTTCATGTATATTATTAAGAGAAGGTACTTGAATTGGTGGGAGAAGTACAACTATCTTACGACTGCAGGAATGACTGCTGGTTTAGCTTTGAGTTCTGTTATTATATTCTTTGCGGTACAATACCATCCTGTAGAGTTAAACTGGTGGGGGGTCAATATTTTAAGCAAGGGAGTTGATGGTGGTGAGGTTGGAAAACAAACATCTCTATTAGATGCTTCTACAGCTCCGGATGGTTACTTTGGTCCAAGATTTGGTCATTTCCCATAGTTTAATTTAAATATGTTCATGTTTTTGGTCTGAATATCATTCTGATTCATTGACGTACAAATACAAAAACTTGGTTTTCTAAACCAATGATTCACTCCATAATATATATACGAACGTTATTAGTTCGGATTTTGTTATAGACCTTTTCTTTTTAGTTTTTGAATTATCTATAGCGATAAAATAATGTTATAGGGAGAGTGTTATGATGATATGTCTAAGGTAATTTCCTTTGCATTCGTGGAATTTTATTTTATGTGGTTATTTTATCGAGATATCCATGGGGTTTTCTAGTGACTCTGGTTTCGATGGTGTATATTTATGTCTACATCGATGGGTTAACTGAAAAATAGAGTTTTGTATATTAATTTGAATGTATTTCTATACTTAAATCCTGTGAGGCTAATACTGATCATATGCACTTTGGTTTCTATAATAGTCGCAAGCATGAGGGTTTTCCCAGCAAAATCTCGGTGCTAAAGGTGTAACATCATGCCCTAACGAAATAAGATATTCTCTGAAATTAAATATTCTCTGTCCAGCCAAATTTGTACGGTAATATCCTGTAGATTCGTCCCTATTTCCAGACCAAAGAGACTCCGCAAAAGCAGCCGTTCTTGGCCATGTTGATGGAATAAGTGTAGCACTATCTTCTTGTTCTGTCCATATGGCCGCTTCGCCCCCTATGATTCTTGACTTCTCTTCAGCAGTTAAGTTAGCTTCGAAATCATAATCATACATTCTTTGCCAAGTCTTGTAAGGACTGCCCCCACCACTCACGTATAAATTGAATTCATCATTCGCAGGAACATCGACATACCTTGGATCATTGGTACGCCAAGTACTGTGGCCTAGATTTAAGTAAAGGTGCGCTTCAGAAGAAACGATAACCCTATATCCTTGTGAAGTCAAGTTTTTCACGGCTGTCAAATCATCCGCCCAAGACTGTAAGATTACATTTTTTGGTATATCATTCGCATGTACAGTGCCCAGTAAAGCATCTTCCCACATCACTATCTCACGGGTATCTGTATTGTTGAAGATAGGCAATGCACGATCTAACCAGTACTGAATCAAGTCATTATAAGTACGACTGGGGTCTTCACTGAACCATTCCGATACATAGGAAGAAAAGTTGTAACAGTTGCTTTGTATTTCATCAAGACCCATGTGGTAGAAGTCATCATCAAATAAACTGCTGATTTCATCATAAACAGTTTCTACAACCTCATAAGTGCGGTTGTAGATTGGATCAATTTGACCAGGTGGTGCTTCAAATGCTGTTCTAAGTGGTGCATAATCGCCAGAGTACCAACTGTTTACACACAGTATTAATTTCTCATCGATTGATTTCCAACCTGCTCTAGCGTGTCCTGGAAGATCTACTTCTGGATAAACTCTAATACCTCTGTTACGTGCATACTCTATAATCTCTCTTACATCCTCATGAGAGTAAATAGAGTTTCCCTTGTAAGCATCGTTCGTCATTTCAGGGAATGCATTCACTTCTATTGGCCATGATTGAGAATCAGTGATGTGCCAGTGGAAAGTATTCATCTTAGAGATAGCCATAATGTCGAAATTTTCCTTTAACTTCTTCATAGTTATAAAATTTCTACCTGTATCCACCAAAAGACCCCTGTGACTATACAAAGGTTCATCCCAAATTGATACAGGCTGCTCGATTAAAAAGGACCTGCTATTCTTATCATAGATTACGATTTGTTGTAAAGTACTGAAAGCATGTAATGCACCCCAAACTGTACCTGATGTTATTACAATTTCTTCTGAGTCCGAAGTAATATCTAAAGTGTATGTTTCATTCACTCCATATTGTAATTGAGTATCCCAGTCATCAACTGTTACAGTAATACGATTTAATTGCTTAGGTTCTTTTCTCTTTGATTTCACAGGTGTTGTAGGAAATGCTTCATAACTTGTAATAGGTTTTTCTACTGCAGCTGGAACCCACTTTAATTCACGAATTGTTTTCAATGATCTGCGATATCCATCTTCCAAGATTTTACTATATCCATTTGACTGTAAGGTGATATTGTTTGAGAGTATAATCTTCCCATCGTTACCCCACGTTATATTCCGAGGAAGAGGCAAAGGATTTACCTTCACTGCCAGGACAATCAGAAAGACATTGAATAAGGCTATTGCAAGTAAAACGTATAACTTCATTTCTGTTCTCTTCTCTTAATATGGAAATGATATTAAGTTTTAACAGAGACAATTCTACACTATTTATATTCGTAAACGAAGTGCAAACCATTTTAGTTGGAACGTCTTGTATACTTTATTCTTTAACTTAAATGAAGAGATATCATTGGACCAATTGACGATCTCTCCGTAAATTCCAAGCGTTATCGTTAGTAAATATTCGAAATTGGAACATTGTTACATATAGAATTCACAATTTTCGATCAAAAAGCATAATTGATAGCAGTATTGATAGATTTGTAATGAAGTTTCATGAATATTGGAAGTAACTGCTCTATTAGGAAGTATTCCCGCTGAAAAATGAGGAGTGAAGCTCCCAAATATGGGTTTATACGAGGTATGATATACAAATATGGTGGGGGGTCTCATTGTTCTCTTTTATATACCGGATAGTTATGGGGGGTTGATGGTTTTGATCTAGGAAAAAGATACGGGAAGATTGGGGGGACTTGATCATATTAAACATCATACAAAAAATTTGACTGCATAGTTAGTCTCATCCTAGATGTAATGAGATGCCATATCAATGAGTGGCATGAATAAAAGACTGGATTTTCAATTAAGCTAATATAGTACTATCCTAGGCTGTCCCATTTGATTTTCCCCATGATATTAACGAGGGCATTTCCCTTGTTATTTGCAAATATTTTCTTGTTCCTCAGGGTAGTATTGAAGTATTCTTGCCCAGAAGTCGGTATTCACTTGAATAATTAAGACTTCAACGGATAGTCCGAGCACGAAGTAGTCTTTTTTTTTCAATATATGAAGTTTATTTGGGGTTCGGAATATTAACATTTTGCAACCATACATCAACTTTAAGAGCTTCAACAACCTCCGATGAGTTAGAGAGTATTCTCTAAAGCATTTTTTATCTCGCTGTGAAGATACGGGAAACTTTTTCCAGCAAAGTTGTTTCTAGGACACCCGTGGTAACAAACAGTGATAATATATTATTGTACTGTAGGAATTGAAGCTCATTGATATTGATTCTTGGGTAAAATACAAAAATATCAATACAGATGTAATCAGAACAGGCTAGAACGGCATAGATTCTCCGAGAGTTGGTTCCTTACTGTGAGAAGAATCCCAGAATAAGCTTTGTTGTAACATTCCGCTCTGATTGAAGCAATCTTAGTTTTTGTACTGCAATAATAAATATGTGCAGCATTTTATTTACTTGACACAAAAGAAATTTTGTAACAGTATAAATTCAGGAAGCACAAGTTTCCCTTTTAGTATTTCATGATTTACGGGGTTGCTTTAGCATAATATTACATTAGAGACAGCAATTATATAAGAAATCAAACACCGAGACAAATATGTTCAGGCCATCTTCACTGCAAGGACTTGCTCTAGAAATTCCATAAACGATGGTTACTGCTATTGATAATCGTGTTGATTTGAAGTTGCAAAAGCACTCTGCTGAATTTGTTCACGAATTTAAGGATATACTTGCAGGTCTTGATGGAAAACTCACGAATCTTATTACTCAAGTAGGAAATTTGAGAGCTTACACAGAACAAGGCTTCAGAGAGCAGACTGCTCAAAAAGAAAATTTGAGAGCTCAAATAGAACAAGGCTTCAGAGAGCAGATAGCTCAAACAGAAAATTTAAGAGCTGAAACAGACAAAAAATTTAATGAGCAAGCAGCTCGGACAGAAAAAGGCTTCAGAGAGCAAATAACGCAAACAGAGAATTTGAGAGCTGAGACAGAAAAAGGTTTTCTGAACACAGACGAAAGATTTAATGAGCAAGCAGCTCATATAGAAAATTTGAAATCTCAGACAGTCCAAGGATTTTTAACACAGAAGAACAACTAGGAGAATTAAGGTCTCAAACAATAGAAGAATTTATAAATAGAGCCCAATGAGAACACTTCACATTTTAAGTGTGAAGAAGATTTCTAAAATTTTTGAGATTGGTTAAAGTATTTAAAAAGTTTGCTAATATATTAGTGTGTGCTAGTTCTTTAGATTCAAGTAGTTAGGTATCAAATTTATTTTTATAATTTCATGAGTAAACATAAATTCATTTATTTAATGTTTTAAAGATTTCCTACCGAGTAAATTTCTACAGAGTATTGTAAGCTATCCATATTTCACCTCCATTTTTCTTAAAAGTTTTTTCATCTATAGCGATGATTGCATTTTTTATGACTGTTGCAAAAATAGATATATATTAAAGCACTAAAGAATATTAGAACTCTAATAGTTCTTGAGACATAACATAAAAGCTGGGCTTTTTCGGTGAGGTGTTTTTAGATACAATGTTGACACTACCATAACAATGGAGTCTTTTTTGAAGAGTAATTTCTCTTACCGAAGTAGTATATATTTGTTATTCTACTTCTTTGAGCGACTCATAAGTAATCTATGGAATGCTTCAAATTATATACTGCATATACTTTTAGCATAGTATGTTTGAAGAGTTTAAAATCGGGATTATAACATGAGTTAGGGTAATCTTAATTACAAAAATTTGGTTTATTAGTCTCATGTCTTCATAAAAACTTTACTGAAACTTGCACAATGGAAATCTTTTATTCACTCACTCATTGCTTTGGGTGTGCCTTTCGATATTAAGGTATCTAAAGCATCTAAGAAGGGAATCGTATTTCTCCATCTGCATTTTTCAATAAATGCTTTTGCAATTTTTACCATTCCCATGGCTTCCAGTAGTGAGCAGTATTGGCCTTTATTAGATAAAGTTTCAGCTGAAGGCGGACAGTCTGGGAAAGAATTATCCAATTTCTTGTTGATATATGATAGAGCATTGTCTTCGATTAGCTCAAGTAATTCACCTTGTGGGTAAAGTTCCACCAGAATAAGGTTTTTCTTGAGATGGATTCCATCATAAATATCGTGATAGAAAATTGTCAATGCTGATAGGAAGATGATCCAAGGCAAGGAAGAATATTGTAGTATCCCAGGTGTTTGGAGAATCAGACTGAAAAGCCTGCAAATTTCAGAAATAGCGATAGACGCACTTGCTGAAACTTTCCAAGCCAATAAGCTCTCATTGAAGGATTTCACCACTTTGAGTTTCTCGTGGTCTTCATTTAAGATATTCTGTGAGTTGTGAATCAAATCAAAGCTGGATGCTGCAAACACTATAATATCTATATGCAAAAAGATAATCGATGATTGGAATAAAGTCAAGTTCATCCAAAAAATTGGGAAGTCCCCACAATCGTTTATTAAAGAATTGTCTTGGGTATCCATGGAACCATTATCTAAAGCGTAAATTGCCTTATTTGATAAAAGAATCTGCTTGTCGAAATAGCCTCTCCAGTTTAGAAGGGCTACGGTTAATTTATTTGACAAAGTTGTGAGCTTTGCTTGCAGCAAGGGTCCCGAATCAAAAAAATTCAGGCACTTCAAGTCGCATATGATGCTCAAAATACCATTTACTAAAATTACTCGCGAAAACTGAGAAAAGCACTCCACGGGATATTCTTTTTGGTGCTCATTATAAGGTTGCATTAGCCTTCTTAAACTCCAGAGAAAAGATGGCCATTTACCTTCAGCGTACGCACCTTGAAAACCACATAAGGAGTTGCTATCAATGTTTTCAACATTGCTGTCATTTTTGAATAAACTGTTTTCTATTTCCCACTTGGGTTTTGCTCTGGTACGCAACTCTTTTGGTTGTTTTGCGTACTCTCTATAAAATTTTGCCAGATTGGGAGCATTCCAGACTGAGTCAGCAGCTGGCAATTCCAAGTGAATTTCAAAAATTGAAAGTATTTTCCTAGATTTGAATAATACAGATGAAAGTGTGTCCATCATAAAGCCAAAAAATGATAATCTTTTACAAGATTCATAAGTAGTCCATTGCTTCCATCTATCCAGCTTTTCTATCTCGTTTAGTTCATTAAAATCTATTAGAGGCTCTGTCAAGTCTTTGAGGAAACCCAAATACTGGAGAAGATTGAGAGAAGTAGCGTGGAATACTCGAGAAATCAGCTCCAACGACAGATCACCCATAAAAATACAAAAGTAGCTGTCAAGAAGAACAGCTTGGGCTGTATCTAGACCTACCAAATCGGCATTGCTAATTTGAGGAAGTATTAAATTTCTCAAGCTCCTATGTAACGTGATGGAATTCGCATAGTCAGTCTTTTCTTCCGAGTATGCCATACCAATTGATATTATCGACAACAATAATGTCATATGAGTTTTGCATGGGTCAAAAGTATGAAAATGAATTATAGGAAAAAGAGAATCAAAATTTTTCCAAAAGAGCCCTAAAAAAATGTTTAAGTCTTTTTTGGAGTATGCTGTTGAGATGTCCATGCTTTTCAAAATAGAATTTATCTCAGCAGATATATTCTCATCAATTTCTTTTGTGTATGGTTCATTGTCCCTTTCATTCTCAGTCCCTAATGACGAGAATTGTGTTTCACTATTGAAAAAATTTGATCCATTATCATCTGCTCCCGGAGTATTCAATCCTTCTATTAAATCTCCAAAAAACCACTCAAAGTTTCCAAGAGGTCCAGTATAAGTCTTCTCAATGGAAGGGGTTTTGTCTCTATTGAGCCCACTGGAATTTAAGTCTTTTATGGGGAAGGAAGCAGCTGGAGAGATTTCTTCCGTGGATTTAGACAAGTTAGAAGAGCAATTTTTGAACGAATCTTCCAGGTTTTTTGGATCCTTTAGGTCTTTCAACTTGAAGCCATTGAGTTTTTCTACTTTTTTGATATCTTTGTCTCTAATCCCATCAGGTTCGCTTTTGACGCTGAAAACTGTGTGGGACGACATATTGCCAGCACACTTCTTCCTCTTTTCAATAATAGGTGGTGTAAGATTATGTAATATGAGATCCCCCCTTTTTCTTGTTGCATTATGATGGTATCTAGATTTCTGGTGTCTAGATTTCCGTTAGTACAAAAGAACAACCATAAAATATCCTTATTGAAAATGTTTACTCTGAAATAGAAAAAAGAAGATATTTCATCTATATCTCCTTTGATTGCAAACAAAGAAACATTATTAGGATTACCTAAGATCATTAGTAAAGCTTACTTGTCTAAAATATCCTTTCTTGCAAATTGCATTCGACATTGGGAACACATATAAGGCTTGAAAGTACTGTGGTTCACCTTATGTCTTGAAAGATAATCCCTTCTTGTGAAAGCCTTTGAACAGCCATCTACATCACAGAAAAATCTTTTGTTGACCATTGACTTTGATAATGAAAAGAATTCATTAATTTAAATAGAGTATTAATTTGTCTTTATACATCCGTTTCGAATATAATTTAAGGTAAAAGATAAGTTAGATTTCATAGTGTATCTGCATATAGACTTGGTATCATGTGTGTAGATTATTATTGATAAGCTTTTTGCAGTCCTGTAAGAACTAATACAGGGAGTTAACTTATTTAGCAAGCTGAACTTAAATATCGATACCAAGATTTCTTTTCTATCAGGATGTAGAGTTATATTTGACATTTCACTATTATGTTAGATACTACATTGTTTGTTGCAATATTGTAAAACGGCGAACGATACATTTTCCAATATGGATTACATGCCTAATGATTAGTAAATAATGCCTTGGAATGTCATTTTGTACGGACTCAGCATAGAGAAGCAAGATCTCTAAACATGTTGATGGGATTTTAGAGATATTTGCCATTGGAGATAGTATACGACCAGCAAATTATAAACACAATCGTCAATACAAGAGCTGATAGAGGAGCTTTTTTTTTCAGTTACGTCAGCATTATATTTAAATAGAACCACGAGATGATGTACGAGAATAGATCAATCATTAATATACATTGAAATTGTTTTCTAATTCTTATCAGACTCACTATATTGATTATTCATTCTGATGAATAGTAAAGGAAAGTAAATTTAATTAGCTAAATGCCATATAGCGACAATACCACCTCGCGGTAAAAGAAAATTACCCCTGTTTATTTCTTTGTTTGAAAGATTGGTAAAGTCACTTGCAAAGTGAGCAGATACACAGAAGAGGTTATAGCTGTTTAATAATCCTATTTCGCTTAAAGGGGAAAAAGCTGCAAAATTATTTCGAGAGTTGACATAAATCAGAGAATATAATATTATAGCTTCCTGATTTCAATTTCAGTCTGTGTCCTTAGCTGATACTATTACTCTTATAGTTTTTAATCCTTTTTCATCACCACTAGTATGATCGTCAATAGACGGATTGTTAATTTCACGCCATTCCGCGTAAGTCATCATATTTCTTTGTTTACATTCTCTTTCTGTAAACGAATTGAAATAATCAACATTATCTACTTCATTAACATTGTTATAAGGCCACAAGAAGCCACTAATGCTATTCAAAGAAAAAGCTATCACGAATTCAAAAATGCAATTACCATAATAAAAGTTTTTCATTCCGTTGTCAATTGTCAAGGATGGATTCGCACCATTTACCAAACCAGGCAATCCTAAACAAAAAGAGATAACCCAAATAACCATGGACCTAATATTGAATCCCCCTGTATACCAGTAGTTTCCTGATGGACTATCTATGTATAGATCTGATAACTTAATTTGTCTCCGTCTGATTACCCAAAAGTCTGATACTATTATGGCAACCATTGGAGACATGAAAACAGAAAATGATGACATTACCGTCACGAATGTAGATGATGTGTTATAAAAATCCCAAGGTTGAACTACCCAAGATAGTAACGCAGTCAATACCGCACCCCTCTTGATGTTTATACACTTTGGAAAGATTCCAGCCATATCCATACCTCCTGCATATCCATTACCCATAGTGTTAAAGCATATCTGGGACACTGTGAAGCTGACACCGCAAAAAAAGGCTGCAGCTCTAGCTTTCGGTGAATAATCCGTTTGTAACCATTCAAAAATGATTTCATTTGGCATCCAGTATTCTCCGTTATACTTATCCTTCATTGCAGAAGCAGTAACCAACCCCATTAAAGGAACTATGGTACCTATTATCATTAATGCAAATATTGTTCCCCAAAAGGAAGACCAGGGGTGTCTCGAAAATCTCGTAAAATCAGATTGGTTTGCAACTCCAGAGCTTATAGTTCCGTACCAGGAGCTGATTCCATAGATCCAAAACCATGCCCTAGTTGTGGTACTCATATTAGTTGATGTTTTCATTAAGGGACCGTCATTACCACCGTTATTCGTGACAGCCCAAATTGTGATGCCCATCATTGCAAAAAAGGTCGCAGTGGAAGTTACCATTAACACTCTGTTGATTTTTTCGGGTTTCAATAACAACAAGGGAATCGAAAGTCCTTGAAATATCACAAACCCAACTAAGTCCCTTGTTGTCATATGAACATTTTCTGGTATAGTATTTTTCATATTTAAGTAATTTTCACTCCAACTTGAGAAAATACATGACAAGCACAATGATCCTAGATATGCCTGTGAACCGAACCACACAATTGACAATATAATTCGAATTAATATTCCCAAGACGGAACCTCTGATACCAAATATGACTCTCTGTGAAATTGTGTATCCTATATGATAATATCCACCGGGTGCAGCATTCAAAAGAGCTAATATTGATATTATAGCATTGCCAATGATTATGATCCCCATAGTTTCACCTACAGAAAGTCCATTTGAAAGAAGAGAAGAAGCACCTGACCAAGTGCTAATTGTGATATTAGTGATTCCCCAGTATGAGAGGTATGAAAATGTTCCCCATAATCTCCTCTCAGGCCCCATTGGTATAATGTCCTTATTTCGAAGATAAGTAATACGGTCAACCCCTTCTCCATTCAACTGGACTACGGCATTAATTTTTTTATTAAAACTTTTCATTTATGAACCATTAGTATTAAAGAATAGCTAACACTAAACTTTTTTTAAGGTTTGAAATTTAGTACCTTTAATACAATAAATACATTTGCAACTTGTTTATCATATCTTTCCATATCCTCAAATATGCCTGTATTAGGTAATTTTTACCGCGCTCCTTTGACATCTTAACGGTACTGAGAGTACCAGATAAGGAAGACATTGGTGGGTGTGGCAGATAAGGAACACTTTTGTGGGTGTGTTTAATAAGGAAGGTATTGGTGGGCGTATGCACCCTTTCAACTAAAGAAGATCTTCCGTCAATTTGCCAACAGCTAGCTTTAACTTAATAAGTCAGTTGATTTCGCAGTATTCATCAATTCAATTACATTTTGGTTACAAGCACAAGGACTATAGGAGGCTAAATAGTCTATCAAGTTAAAGAATGACTAGAGATACAGGAGAATTATTGATAGGAATTGATGTTGGTGGAACTAACACTGACTCTGTTTTGCTTAATCCTGCTAAGTTAGATGGTGACAATAGGGGAGTTTTATCTTACCATAAATCAGTAACAACTCCCAATATTTCGGAAGGAATTACTAGTGCATTGGGTAAGCTTTTTGAAAAATCTAATGACTTCAAACCAAAAGATGTATTGGCAATAACAATAGGTACAACTCATTTTATCAATGCAGTTGTAGAACGTGATCAATCAAGATTAGAGAAAGTTGCTGTAATAAGACTTTGTGGTCCTTACTCTAAGGGAATGTATCCGTTTTCTGACTTTCCAGAGGGATTGAAAGATATATTAAAATCCTATATTGCTTATGTGGATGGTGGAAATCGAGTTGATGGAACTGAGATCCAACCGTTAGATGAGGATGCTTTAAAAGAGCATGCGATACAGATAAAGAAAGCTGGAATAAATGCTGTAGCTATATCTGGAATTTTCTCAGTTATGAGTAAGAAGCATGAAGAGAGGGCTGCGGAAATTGTGAAGAATGTTCATCCGGAGGCTAATGTTGTGATTTCTTCAGATGTTTCGGGAATTGGATATTTATCAAGAGAAAACGCTTGCATTTTAAACGCCTCTATAATGGCTTTTGCAAGAAAAATAATCCTTTCCTTAACTTCGTCGATTAATTCTTCTGGGTTTAAATGTCCAATATTCCTCACTCAGAATGATGGTACGGTGTTGTCTATTGATGAAGCATTGAAAGTACCAATAAGAACCTTTTCTTCTGGAGCTACTAACTCTATGAGAGGAGCCGCTTTCTTATGTTCGGGTGAAAAATACATAGAAGGTAAGAGTGTCATGGTTGTAGATATAGGAGGTACTACTACTGATGTTGGTCTTCTTTTACCTTCTGGGTTTCCTAGGCAGGTATCATCTCACTCTGTTGTTGGAGGTGTCTTGATGAATTTTGCAATGCCTCATGTAGAAAGTATTGGATTAGGAGGTGGATCAATAGTTAGAGACAATGGTATGGATATTACAGTGGGGCCTGATTCAGTAGGTTCCGAAATCCTCAAAAGAGCAAACCTCTTTGGAGGGAACACATCAACAGCCTCTGATGTTACTGTGGCAATAAAGGTAAATGATAAGGAAGATTTGTTTGCTTTAGGGGATCCGAAATTAGTATCTTCTAAGTTTTCTGATACTTTTAAAAGAAAATTCAAAACGGCAGTAAAGCAAAAGATAGAAGATGTCATTGACAGAATGAAAACGAGTCCTGATCTATTACCTGTTGTCCTTGTTGGTGGTGGTTCTTTTATTGCCCCTGATGAGCTCGAAGGGGCCTCAAAGATTTATCGTCCCCCATTCTATCAGGTAGCAAATGCAATTGGTGCTGCAATTGGTAAGCTCTCTGAATCTGTTCAACGCATTGAGTTTCTTGCTTCTCATGATGAAAAAGAGAAGATCATGAAGCAGATGATTGAAGAAGTAACACTCAAAATCGAAAAGAAGGGAGCTCTTAAGAAATCGGTTACAGTTGTGGGCCTCATTTCTGATCCTGTTCCTTATGTTGATAGGACTTACTCTTTTGAAGTTAAGGTTGTGGGTGACATCGACTATAATGTTGTTTCAAAGGCATACAAGACTTTAGGTACCAAATCATTTGAAGATATATCTAGTAATGGGAATGAGGCTAGTAATTCTACGAAAAGGTCTACTTACGAAATAGCCAAGAAAATTGTCAACATTGAAGATCATTTTGATCATACAGCTTATAAGCCCCATGTCACCAGTGAGAGAGAATGGATGATCTCAGAAACTGATTTAGAATATATAAGAATAGGGGCATATTTATTAGGTTGTGGCGGTGGTGGCACACCGTATCCAACGTTTCTTGAAGTTCGTAATATGTTGCGAGAAGGAGCCGAAATAAGAGTTATTAGTCCTAATGACGTTGAAAAATATAGCACTGGAAAGGGTTCATTTATTTCCGTAGGGTTTGCAGGGTCGCCTACCGTTGCGGATGAGCAACTCCCAGGAACAGAACTAATAGATGCAGCTGAAGCTTTACAAGAATATACGAAAGTAGATTTTGATGGAGTATTCCCTTTGGAGATTGGTGGTGGGAATGGCTTGAAAGGTCTTTATTGTGGTGCTTCATCAAAATTGAATTTACCCGTTGTTGATGCTGACTTAATGGGAAGAGCCTACCCAACACATTGTCAGATTCTTCCCGCTGTCTGCAGTGAGGAATTGATTTTGGAATTAACATCTGCCTCTGATGGGAATGGAAATAAATTTGTAATAACGAATGCCCAAAGTGCAATTTATGTCGAGAGAATGTTGCGTGCTGCTTTAGCTGAGATTGGTTCTCATGTTGGTGTTGTTAACACACCGATGACTAGTGAGCAAATCCACTCTATGACTGTGACTAATTCCTTATCACTTTCTTGGAGAATGGGATTAGCTGTAAAGATTGCACAACAGAAACATGAAATTGATCAACTCCCCACTAAAATTCTCGAAAGTGTGGGAGGAGACGAAGCTGGTAAGAAGATATTTCTGGGGAAAATAGTTCAGGTTGAGAAGAAACTTTTCAAAGGACATGTATACGGTGAAGTTGTTATAGAAAATGAAGAGAATGATAAAATGTGTATCCCATTTAAGAACGAAAATATTTTGGCTAAAATTCAAAGAAAAGGCTCTTCAGATTGGGATGTGGTTGCCTCTGTACCTGATCTTATATCCGTTTGCTATGCGGATTCTGGTGAGGCTGTTGGGACACCAGAGTACCGTTACGGTATCCTTGTCTTTGTGATTGCTTTTGCCCCTAACAATTTATGGACAAATACAGAAAAAGCTCTTGAAATTGGAGGACCTAAAGGATTTGGACCCGTTTTTGAGAACGTAATTTATAGCCCAATTGGAAATTACGTGAAGCCTCTCTCTGTAATTGATGAGTTTGAGCCTAAGTAAAGACTCAAGAAACATGAGTATTATAGTAACTTAATTTTATTTATGATTGGTTAATTGTGTTTGTTTTAGATGAGCTGTTATCAGAATTGTAATGTAGCGAAAATACTATTTTCAAATATTTTTCTTGAAATACAAAAAGAACCTACTTACACCATATACGATCAAGTGTTTGTGAATAAAAGGTAATGGTTTTTGAAAGTATTTATTAATTCTTTATGTCGTACTGATAGAAGTTAAGGTGTTTGAAATATCAAAATGGCTGCAAAATCTGAATAAAAAAACCACGTCTTTCCTGTACATAGTCGCGGTAGTTATAAAGACGTTTAATGTATTCTTATCACTTCAACTTCAACATCTGTTTTGATAAGTTTCTCGATATCCTTTGAAACAAAAGATGAATTTTGGAATTCATCTGTCTCATTTCCGGTTAGAATACACTGATTATCAAATGAGTCATGCGACGGCTTTTCTGGAAAAAGGAAGTGTAAAGTAAGCATTGTCAACACAGAAATAATAATACCCCAAAGGTAAGAGATTTTGAAAATCCAGATCCAGAAATTTGATGATTTTCCATTGATATCATAAGCTAATCCTGGCATTAAAAATACAGTACCCAAAGTCCATGCTACAAACGATCTCCAATCATAACCTTTGAAAAACCAATACCTAGAGTCCTTGTTATTATTGTATAAGTCAGACACCAGTGTCTTCCTTTTATACATAATGTAGTACTTTGAAATCACTACTCCCGTGAGTGAGGAGCAGAAACATCCCCATCCACTTCCAAATATAACCACAACTTTGGCGTTTGACTGCAAATACCAAGGACAACATACAAGACTAATAGCAGCAACTATGTAAGAGGAACGCCTGATGTTCAAATATTTGGGAAATAGTCCTGCCAAATCCATACCCGTGGAAACTGAGTTCAAAAGCAAGTTTATTGCTATTTGCTGAGAGACAAAACCACAACCTGCGAAGAAAACGCCCACTCTTGACCTAGGGGAGTTGTGTTCATGAGCTTGGACCGCACTTAAAAAGTCAAGAGGATTCCATAATGCCTCTCCGAAAATGTCATTAGAGGCTGATGTAATGAGAGCACCCATTGTTCCTGCAAAAGTAATAGCTAGTGGTGCTCCAATAAGTTGAGCCAAAACAGGGCTGTTCTTTTTTCTTGAATAACGGGTCCAGTCGGATTGCCCTAAAATACCAGTTCCGGCAGTTCCAACTATAGAGAAAATACCTTGAACTGCAGCCCAAGCTACTTCACTTCCTGATTTTAAATTCTTCGAAGGAGCATAAAACATTGTTCCTGGTCCATGGTTAGTTCGTATTGCATATATCAACATTCCCACTATTGAAAAAAATACCATTAAAAACGTAATCTTGAACAAATTATGTAGTTTTTCGGGACGAATCAACAAGCATGGGATCATAATAGTGAGATAAATAACTAAACCAACAAAATCTGCAGAGCTAATATTACCAGTAGTTTTGGAGAAAGTATTCCAATTTGCGTAACGTGGATTCATTGTAGATATAACTACCCTTACAGCCTGCCCCCCATAATAGCTCTGAACTCCAAACCAAATAGTTCCGGTGATTATGCGAATGACAACTGGAAAATAGAAACCCCTTAAACCGAATGTGGCCCTAGAAAAAACGGTAAAACCAATATGATGATGAGAGCCATACCATCCCATAACTACTGCCATAATACCATATATCAATCCAGCACCTACAGCACAGCCTATTGACTGGCGTACTGATAATCCGAGTCCTATGAGGGATGCTACACTAGTGTAACTGCTTATTGATACTCCTTCAACTATCCAGTACGAGAAGAACGTTAACCGATTCCATGTTCTTCTTTCAATTGGTATGGCTATTAAATCTCTATTTGTCATAGAATCATTTTCGTAGTCCGCTTCTTCATCTTTTGGTACTTCTAGCTTCTCTTTAAAAGAGGCCCAAGAGAATGCTGGTTTCATTATGCTGAGTATACAAAGTAGATATCTATAGATCCATAGTTTTCAATTACATTATTGTACATCATCGTAGCTATATTAACTATTTGTAATAAGGCACCTAAACGATATGCACTGTGGCTATCGTGTCTCATTTGCTCGACTTCTCGACTAATATTGCAACTGATAAGATCATGTCCCAATCGAGAAATTCTTGGTGGAGGTATTGTTTTAGTACGAAATATCTGTGTTCTTTATTTCACAAATCGGGCTAACGAAATAACCACCTCTCATTGATCCAGATGTGAGTGGTTTGTTCCTTTTCTTTATGTAAATGTATGTACCTCAACTACATTGGCCAAAATCCTAGTAGAAATTGACCCTTCTTTATATCTTCCGTTTAAATGACTTTGTATTATCTGTGTTCGTTAGAGATAGACTAACTATTTATTTGTACATTTTTATTTCATTTGTATGTAGCATTGAGTCTTGCAGCGAGGTACTCTTGTGCATTTATAGGTTTGTACTTGGAAGGGTTAACATCTGAAAAAGTACCTGGTAGACAACTTATGGTTTTATCTTTGTCAGCAGAGACAAAGAACGGAATTGAATACCTTACTTTACTCTTCCCAGTGCTAGGCTGAATAGGAGGTGCTCTTACACGGTGAAGAGTTGATTTTAAACGATCATTTGACCACCTCATTAAGAAGTCTCCCGTATTCACTACTAGGGCATCCTCAATACATGGAGCAGGTATAAAAGTACCCCTTTCATGTGCTTTTTCAACCTCCAATCCCCCACAATCATCTTGAAGTAACATGGTAAAGGTACCGAAATCAGTGTGGGCAGCAATACCTTCTGACTTTCTCTCTTTCACATCTTTTTGGTCCTGCGAAGGATAATGCAAATACCTTAATTGGTTGTCTGATGTGGAATGATATGGTATAAAAAAGTCCTCATTAAGGTCCAAACCTAGAGCTATAGCTCTGAGAAGATGTTTTGACGTATCATTTAACTTCTCAAAGTATTTAAGACTAAACTCTTTGAAACCAGGAATCACACTTTCATCTGGCCAGAAATTGCAGTACGTAGACTCTGGATTTCCACAATCAAAAGACTCTTTAACATCGGGTATTTTTCGTAATTCTTCAATATCATCATCATTGAAAACCATCTGAACGACCTTCTCTTGACCTACTGAAGACCATCCACGGTGATGCTGACCACTTTTAGGGTGAGCACATTTCATTTTTTCGCTATCTGCGAGAGAAAAGAATCGCATGCTCTGCTGGAATGCTTCCTTGAAAACAGCAGAAGGAATTCCATGATTCACGAGATACATAAACCCAACCGTACTCATCACTCTAATCACTTTTCTTCCAACCTCCTTTCTGTCTTTCTTTGTCCCGGTCATGAACGGTCCAAAATCAATAACTGGTATACTAGAAAGATCCTGGTGTAGCTTTTCTGTTATTTTTCCGCTTATAGTCATGGTTCCCGATAGAGTTTGTATTTGGGTCTAATTTGTTTTCAAAAATTGGAAGGATAACTCTTCCAAAAGATTATTTCAAAGTTATATTGCGTAGAACATTGATATCGTGCAACTGCAACTGCCAGTTATTTGACCAGATATGGAAGCGCGCGGTGGGGGTGATGGAAAATCATGGGCAATGATTAATCTTATCGGTATGCTTTTCCCCTTAGCCTCAAGTTTCCGATCCGAAACTAAAAGACAAACCTACTAACCGAATCGTCTTGTCTGAGATCCAAATACTACAAACTAGAGTACACTGTTGACTTCATTTATGTAACTTAACAATATCGATTGCAAGACTAGGAGGGAATATTGAGAAGATTCGATGGTCTGCAACTCTCCCGTATTATTGTTTAACCAGAATTAAACATGGGCAATAGTTATAAGTGATCTGATCAATTATATTGGTTACTACATTGTTATGTAAAGTACAAAGTGTAAATTTTGGGTTGTTCACTTGGCCTGCCAAAAGATATTTCGCCTTTTCTACTTGTTAAGTTGATTATTAAAGTGGCGATTGTTATCGTAGCATCTAGTCCCGTCGCATTTTCGGCACATCCTCTAGATATGGAAGAAGGGTAATTTTTTTCATCTGACAATCTTTTTCTTATATCCTTAAAAGAAGCCTCTGAGCCTTCAGTCAACTCAACAAGTCTTTCAAGTCTAGTGAATGAGTCGGGTTTAGGATGGTCTACAACATAACGCTTTTCCGCGTAGAGATGGTTCGTATGAAGAACAGCATTATCTTGATTTGGTAAAATAGTTGCAAAACCCTTAGGCGAAGACTCGAGAGTTAATACCTTTCTAGACTTGTCAGCGATCACAATATTTGAAGTTGATGCAACTCCAAGCCTTTGAAGCTCTGAAATTACCCCATCAACAGACTCACATTCTAAGTATTTTCTATTGGATAAGTGAACAGGCATTGCTATTTTGCTCACTCCGCAATTTATGGCATTTAAAAGTAGTCCTAGTCCAAGTTCGTTGAAACCTATTTTACCTACTATACCTGCCTCCGACATCATGATCATTCTAGGCTTATCACCAGGTTTGATATCTAATATAACGAGTCCTTTGCCCAGTGCTTCGACCCAGTCCCAATTTTGAGAGACATAAACTTCTCCGGTTTTGCTGTTCACTTGGCCGATGGAACTGCATCCATCCGAGTAGTTAGTCAAGCTGATTTCCGATCTAACATTTAAAGTGATGATATCCTCAAACTCTGTACCAGATCCCTCTGCGATACCTTTCATTTCATCCAATATTTCTGGCCATTTTTCTTGAAGATAAGGTACATACTTGGCTGCTCTTTTTCTCGCTTCTTCCCAAGATATAGATGCTGTTTCAAGGAAAAGTTTCTCATAAGTAGTAATATTTCTTCTAACTCTGTCTTTCGCTATTAAGCCATGTTTGAGTCCAATCTCACGGTATGTCCCTTGGCAAAATATAAAAGGTACTTCCAGATCTCCTAGCCTGTCTTCACGATGAGAATTCATTATAACTCTTCTCTTGAGTCTCTAAACTATTTTCAAAAAGGGGATTGGAAACTCCTTGAGATTTTATTCAGTGTGCCACACATAATTTTAGATTAGTATAAATTCAAAAAAGTGACGTCGCAGCACAATTGTTCTTTGTTCTTTATTCTTTGCCAACCATTTTTAGAATTCGCGAATAGTAAAAAGTAATATTTAAGTCGCTTATAACGATCCATGTATATTTAAGTTATGGCTCATATTGATAACTGGACTTCGCGATTTCTTCATTGGCTTGTCGTTGCCAGATATCAGCTCACATTTTTTATTGTCTCGTCATTGAAGGAGGATTGGAACTAGATGGTGGTGCAGAGCTGTATGCAACATTTTCAACATATAATGTAAGAGGTATACTCTCGTTGCAATCATAATCCAGCAACTGAAAAGCGGCACCATCCGGACAACCATAGAAATTAAACCTAACGCTACTCGTCCCAAATGTCAATTTTCCATCCTCCACACCAAAGGAGCTGTCAGCATGCTGTGTATCACCCACTAAGAACCATCCGTGTATAACGCTAACATATGCTTCACCGGAAGTTAAGAATCCTGATGGTTCCTGTAGTGAAAAAGTAAGGGGACTTCCCTCGGTATTATTCACAACAACAGCATCATTATTAGTTACTAGTACTGTATCAATACCGTCACCTTTAGCACGTAATTGAAAACTTTTGTCTGCGCAAATGTAGGAAGCAAAAGCAAGTAAAGTAGTTGCAAATGAGAATTTCATCTCATTTAAATGATCTAATCAGAACCTTTCGTTTAAGAATATCAAATGGGATTGGTAACTGAAAAGGTGATCAGTTGTAAATGTATAGTAAATAAAGCCATCGTAAATATTTAAGTTCCATATTCGACATTATTTATTGTTGATAATGGTTTGTAAATAATATAGGTAAATGTCCTATATTTAGATGTATTATTGAACAACTTGGGTGACATCTATAAAAGGTAGATACGAAATATGACATAGAGGAGTTTTTGTGGGGAATGTTGTTAAGCTCAAAGCAGTTGCAGATAAGAAATTTCTTGGAAATTTATATGACCTGCAGGCTTATTTTTAGATTTTTTTCCCCTTATGTAAGGAAACTTTGTAAATGGTTGGTTGCGAAATTTTGCTGTAAGGGGCCGAAAGAGACAGGAAAATAGCAAAAATTCGAAATTATTGTAACATAATGAGAATAGTGGTTTCTTTTGATTAATTATTAGCAAATGCAATGTTCCCTTGAAAAATACTACGTCAGATCATAATTTTATCTTCAACAATAATAGCACACTACTGCATTTTTTATGTTAATCAACTGTTGATTGATTGAATGATTTATTCTTTTTGCTTTCTATGCGTAAATAAATATGTAAGATTTTTATTCAGATTGAAATCCAAAAAAAGAGTTTGTAAGTAAGACTCGGGATCTCTGAAATGAGTAGTATATATTGGTATCCTAATGATATGACGCTCGTTACGAGCAAAGCCCTTCAGGATTACATTTTTAGTTAGAATTACAAGCTAATTTTTATTAAAAAGTAAACATATAGCTAAGATAGCAAAATAAAACTATAATTTGAGAAAATTGCAATAGGGAATTGAAAAATTGAATGTGCTTTCTAAGGTGGGCCAGCCTTGAGATTCACTGGGATACAGTCTTCATACTTGCTTTTCAGATCGTACAAGAGTCCGTATTGAGATTCTGAATAATCGTAAGGATCACTGAAGTTTTTGCATGCAACAAATCCACCATAAGCACTAATAATTTGTAAAAATCCTTTGTCATCGAAAGATACCTCTGTACCTTCTGTGAGAATTCCTGTCTGTACTATATCATTGATCACATAGAAATATTCTTGTAGTTGACCAGATGTAAAGGACAATGTCTTTGATGTCAAATTATAGTTAAATTCTTGGGTTGTTGTATTTCCGACAACAAAAACATAGTTAATTCCCGCACCTTCATGATAACTACTTATACCAGCATGGTCGATTTCGGTTCCTGGAGCGTCTACCCATAAATTTACAGGAATCGATAGAACACATGAAGTGAGAACTAATGTAATTGCCGATATTGAGAGAAATTTCATTATTGTTATTTCTTGACTTTTGATAGCTTATTAATATATGGATAAAGGTAAAGGTAAGTGGTAGAGAGGATAATTCAATATCTTTATATATTTTAAACATCTAATGAAATGAATTTTCTAAAAATAAGTTTATTTTGATGGCAGGTCTCTATATGATGACGTATGTTAAGGTCACTATTTTCTTCGATTTTTTCTCCACCAATATTTATAGCGAATGCCGTGTGGGTCGAGCACATGGGAATCCTGAATAATCGAGGAACATATTGGTGCAGAATATCGGTTTTATGACATCATTATATATTTAGCATGACAAGCAAAATACGATGAAACTCTTGCAAGAGCTGGGTATATCGTAAAATATCGATTAAGTTCGCATAATTTGCTCTCTTTTCTGTGCGTGCTGCCTTTTTCTCATTTCTTCAGTCTCAGCAGATATATGTGCAAACTACATGAAAACTGCACATTAAAGGATCAAAAAGAAGACACAAGGTGGTGTCTAGGATTGTGTCTCTCTGAACAGAGTAACTAATTAGAGAATTAAGGACTGAAACAATACTAGAATTCACCAACAGAACGCAAATCTGAACACTCATGTATGACTATAGCATCTAGAAATTTTGGGATTGGTCATCGAATTTGATAGGTTTGGTGGTTTATGAGCGTAGGAGGCTTATCGATTAGATATAGCCGTAATTTCATTTTTTTGTTATTGTTGCGAAAATAGACATATATTAATGTACTAAACAATGTCAGTAAAAGCTTGCTGATATGAAGTTTTTTTTAGAGACGATATCAATACGTTCAATTTCTTTTAGCTTCTAGAAAGTTATACAGACGCCATCTACCGCATGTTACTCCAAAAGTCCATATTTATTATGCTATCTTTTTAAGCGACTGATAAGCAATCAAGGTAAAATAGAAAAAGGTACGTTTCAGACTGCATATACTTTAGCGTAATATGTTTCAAGAGTTTGAGGGTTTAAACATATAAAACGAGAGATAAAGTCAGGATTAACAAAATGGATTATTCAAGGCAATTCAACCATGGTTAATATCATTAATATCGAGGAGCTTATTCTTGATCATCCTTTGTATAATGCAATGCAAAATTGTATTGAAGATGAACTTGAAATGTACGACTATCGTTCATTTTATTTTGAATGGAGTTTAATGAAAATGAGTTATAAAAGCCTAATTCAAGAGTTGTTCCAGATACCAAAACGAGAAGTTGCAATGTTTCTTAATAATGTATCAGATGAGTACTCTGTCTTTGCGGGTGACTTTAAGAGAACTCTCCCACAACTTGTTAAGAGACTATTTCGATTTATTTTATCCCTTCCTATGTGTGAGTATGAAATAAATAATAGCCTCACGTCGTCAGTATCTAATAGCAAAGGGTCCACAAATAAATATATTGAGCAATTTCCTAAGTTCAGATATAATGAAAATTACATGACAGAAATTTCAGATGATGAGATTGCTAACAAAGTAAGAAACATAATTAAGAATACGGATAGTAAAGATTTTGCAAAAGGTCTCCATAACTTTGCCTTTCAAAAGTATCGCTTAATTGATAATAAAGGCACCTCAGAGGCCACATACAGACAGGCATTTCTCAACTATCTAGTTTACCCCATATGTTCAATGTTGAACTTTGCTTTACACACCGATATAGAAGCTGAACTTGAACGGCCAACCATGTGGCATCCGCTTAGAGAAGGAGTGATACATAGTTGCCGAACTGACATAGCTTTAAGTAAAGGCAGCCAAGTGTATTGTGTAATAGAAGTTAAAAAGTTCCCCATATTGTCTTTAAATAATAAGCTTGAGGGTGTAGGACCAATAATCTTTCAAAATGAAAAAATTATTGAATTTATGAAGCAGGTTATATGTGAAATGCTTTATTTCAAAACTGACAAAGGTATACTTACAGATTCCTATATCTGTATATTTGTGGAACTAGACCTTGATTCTTTCGAAAATACATCTGGCATTTTCAGACAGAAAAATGACAAACCAGACTCTAAAACAGTCCCTATAAGGTATAAAGTTCGGGATTGCCACTCATCTAAACCCACATTGAGAGAATCGTTAACCTACTTTTTTTTTAGTTCCATTGAAGATGATGAGAAAATGTCAATAAAGCAAGAAAGAATTCATAAAATGGAAGAACATTTGAAAATGTCACCAAA